>JBBGZY010001353.1:600000-1175859 GCA_037952925.1 Lithobates clamitans
GTCCCTGATTGTCACCACACCAGTCCCAAAATCACCAGGCAGTTGTAAGTCATCAGCAGTGTTCCTGATCACCACCAGACTAGTCCCCAGTGTCACCAGACCAGTGTAAGCCAGCAACAGTGTTCCTTATCACCGCCACACCAGTGCAGTGTTGCCTCTACTTGCTGCCTTTACTAACCCTGGCCTGTTTATTGACCACATGTCTGTCTGCTGCCTGGACTTTTCCTTTGCCTGTTTGCCGACCAGGTCACTGCCTGTGGCCTGGACTGACCCATCTGCACATCCGACTGAGTGTATTCCTGTTAGATACCAGTCACAGCCATCCACTGTAGACAACTGCACTCCTGAAATCATAGGAACTCTTTTGTTCTTCCTATCTTCAGCCTCCTGTACTTCCTAGCCACTGAATGTGGCATTCCTGGGGTAAGTCATGTACTAGTAGGCTAGGCTTGCTTGGCTCAAAAAAAACTGGGACTGCTATAGGTGACCCTACGCTATAGTATATTGCCTGACCACTCGTATAGAGGCGACCATTACAGTATATTAGTTTTGATACAATTAGTTGATTTCTGTGATACACAAGATACCATGCCCAGCATATATTGAAAAAGTCTCACACATGTGGTATTGCCATACTCAGGTGGAGTAGTAGAATGTGTTTTGGGGTATAATTCTTATGCCCTGTACACACGGTCGGACATTCCTACAACAAAATCCATGGATTTTTTCCGACGGATGTTGGCTCAAACTTGTCTTGCATACACACGGTCACACAAATCTTGTCGGAAATTCCGAACATCCAAAACGCGGTGACGTACAACACGTACAACGGCACTAGAAAAGGGAAGTTCAATAGCCAGTGCGCCAACCTTTGGGCTCCTTCTGCTAATCTCGTGTTAGTAGAATTTTGGTGAGAGACGATTTGCGCTTTTCATACTCATGCTTTTCCGATCGTTACTGCTCTTCAGTTTGTGCTTGTTGGTTTGTATCTGGTTTTCAGTGTGTATTTTATAGTACGTATTTGATTTTGCAGTGGATTCTTGTCCACTCATTTCTGATTTTCAGCTTGCTCTTCTCAGGCCTTTCTGTTTTTCAGTGCATTCTGTTAGTTCGTTCTGACCAGCCGACCGTTTTGAAACCATGTTGTGGGTACGTACTCATCGTAGAGTTCGTGCTGTGCAGGGGCTTTGTGTTAGGGTTCTTAGTATTTTGACCCAAGTCCAGTCCATGAACAGGGCGGAGAGGAGTTCATGGACCAAGAATTGGTTGCTCCAGCGTGACCAATTCTCGCACATGCCTTTGTTGTGGGAGATCCAGGAGAATAATCCTGATGATTTCAGGAATTATCTCTGGATGACGGATCCCATTTTTCACCGTCTGTTGGCTTTGCTGTCCCCTTATATTACCAAGCAGGACACCTGCATGCGGCAAGCCATCACTCCCTAACAGAGGCTAGTCACGACGTTGCGGTACTTGGCGACAGGGAGAAGTCTGAAGGACATCAAGTTCTCGACATGCATCTCCCCCCAGGCCCTGGGGATCATTATTCCAGAGACCTGTTCTGCAATCATTCAGGTCCTGCATAAGGACTATATTAGGGTAAGTTTTCTCCTTTAACATCACATTCTATGTATTTAATGTTTGCTAATGTATTGTATTTCTTTCATCATTCCCTAATTACCATGATTGTAATATACTGTGAATGTCCCCTTTGTCCTCATGCATGCTGGAATTTTTTTAACTTCCTTTTTTGGCCTTCATGCATATTTGCCTTCACTAACCTCCCCAGCATGCTATCCTGGGCCCATACACACCTAGCCTAGTTACTTAACAATGGATTTTGTCAGCTCCATTGTAGTGCTTTACCCTAAACACCCCCTAAAATGTGTCCAAATGTTATTAGGGTCCTTAAATTCATGCAGAGTGCCTGAGGCTTTTTTGGGGGGTCCCAAACTCATTTGGAACCCTCCCTCCCCCCAACCGCTAAGTCAACCGATACCAATCCTCTATCTGCTCACTTTGCCCAACCCATATACACTATACCTACCTCTTTTGTTTTGATCTCTTATTATCTTGATAGGTAATTGCAGAATGTAAAAATGTGCTTCAATTTGGACAGTGTGTATTCATATTTTTTTATTATGACACTTCTTACCTGTCCAGTGGGCTGCCAATAGTGTAAGTAAGGAGGGGCTGGCCAAAGTTAAACACATTATTTATACATTCAGCTCTCATGGAAGTGGAGAGGGCTACCTGCCAAAACATTCCCTCCCCCTTTCATTTTTACAATGGGCCATCAGAGAGGGTGAGGAATCTGATAAGTGTATTTTATATATTTATCTTGAAATACTCCTTCAAATAAATGTTATACTGATGTTGGCCAAGAATGTTTGTGTTTAATCTGCTTGCACTGTTTATGTGCAAAATTACTATTTTTTTTTCTTGTTTGACTCCACAGTTTCCTTCAATGCCATAGGAATGGCAGACTATGGCCTCCCACTTTGCCACCCATTGGGACTTTCCCACCTCCGGAGGGGCAATAGATGGGAAACACGTCCACATCGTACCACCCCCCCAACTCGGGGTCATACTATTATAATCACAAGGGGTTTAATAGTATAGTGTTGTTGGCGGTGGTGTCGGCGACTTACGAGTTTCTGTATGTGGACGTGGGGAAAAATGGCCAGATGTCGGATGGTGGAGTCATCGCCCGGACAGAGTTTTACAGACGGCTCCAGAATGACAGCTTGGACTTGCCACCTCCGGAAGACAATGTGGCAGGACTCCCGTTTGTCTTCGTCGCAGATGAAGCTTTTGCGCTGGGGGACCATCTTCTGCGGCCATTCCCGATGAGGACCCTCACCCCGGACCAGAGGGTTTTTAATTACCGGCTGGCCAAAGCGAGAAGAGTGGTTGAAAATGCCTTTGGAATAATGGCCAGCTGCTTCCACCTATTTCTGACAGCGATCCAAATGGCGGAATATAAACTGAATCATATTGTCCTTGCCTGTTGCATTCTCCACTGAGAGACTGAGGGACTGAGGCCGGTGTTCCAAATCCAACTACCTTGACTACACTTGAACCTGGCCATCCTGGCTTGCCCCCCCAAAGCACATGCAAAGTTAGACAGAAGTATCTTGAGTACTTTGCGGGTAGGAGGGGCATTGATATGCCAGACAATGTGTGAAACTTTTCTCAAATAAATATTTTTGTTATAAACTGAACTCATATTTCATTTGATTTGCTGCTTGTGTTTCTTTTAGCTGTCTCCTTGCTTCTCCAATGGCCTTTTTTATGTCCATTTTCTTCAATAGTGCAAACATAATTAATTTGATACATGAGGTGACAATCTCTTCTTCTGCAAAATATTATGTTGTGGGTCTGCTACACACACACACCTTGTTTTTGTTGTTAATGTATGTAATGCATTAATGTTAAAAATATTCATCATTTTCAGCACCATGAATGAATTTTGCCGAGTCACGAAAATGGCATGATTGTGGCAAATTATAAAGCACTGTGGGAGTTATTTGCTAAAGGAAAATCCACTTTGCACTCCAAGTGCACCTGCAGTGCAAAGTAAACTTGCCTTTAGGAAATGACCCCCATTGTCACTGTAAACAACAACTTAATCCAAAAAATGCTATTGAGCATTGAAAGAAGAAGCCACACATTGTTGAGTTAAAATTTTTACTCTGTGCACATTCACATGTGCGTTAGAAAAGGGTTTTGGAACAAACCAACATATTTTAGTAATAACATTTTTGGTATAGACAGTACAAATAGCCTTTTTGTGCTAAATAGGCATGTTTAAAACCATAAAACAATACCCAACTCAGGAACTTACAAAGTTCAACTTTGAAAAAATGAAGGCAAGATAAGACATTAGTATGTTCAAACTGTGTTAATCTTGCCTTCATCCGATGGGGTGATGTCACCCCTGTAAAAGCCAAATTTTGAAGATGCACACAAATTAAGAGTCAAAATGGGGATTTCCCTCCTGATCCCATGCCTAATGTGAACATGTGCTAGCTCCCATCATGGGGGATCAATGGACGTGTTTTGGGGGTGCAACCTCTTCCTCTCAGCTACTTTAGTTGCGAGGAAGGGGTTGCACCCACCAAACACGTACATTGATATCCCGTGATGGCAGATAGCACATGTTGACACACTATGTGCATCTTCAAAATTTTTCTTTCAAGATACTTCAAAAACTGGTGGAAATTATCAAAAAAGGAAGACTTTAGTTGTTTTTTAGATTCTGCCTAAAACATCAATGATGTTTTTGAGTCTTTTTTTAACATCATTGATGTCTTCCTTGATCTTCTGTAAATCACGATTGCAGACCATGATCTCCCAAATGATGATGTGTGCACTTGCATTTGTGAAATAAGTTTCTTCTTCCACAACATCCACATCACCTTAAAAAAACACACCATGTATTACAAATATGCAGGCATACATCTATTACCTGAAGCTGTTGTCTCAGACACTCACCTGTTGTGGTCACAATTTCGCCAACTTCCAAAACCTCTCCTTCCTCCACATCCTCTGGTTGTTTCGGTGGTATTTCCCCTTCTTTAGGAGGTTGTGGGGCCCTGGTGTCCTTAGATGTCCCGATACTTAGCACACAGATATTTGAGTCCAGAAATAGGAATATGAAACATTGCTTGGAAGTGTCGTACAGTTGGCTTTTTGAGCAGAGCTCCAATCTGAAGCCTTTTTTTTTTCACTTTCTAAAGCTGGAATACTTACCTTTTTTGTACAATTTTCACACATGGAGACATCCCTAGTATCCACTGGAGCACCTGTGTGGGACACCCTAAAAAGTTTGTTCTGGTGTCCCACACTAGTGCTCCTGAGTCAAGATGTGTAAACAGCTGCTGAGTGTCCTCTCTTTACACTGAATCAAGTTTACATTTCGTTCTAGTTACAAACCCATCTAGACAACAATGTACTAAACTTCTTTTAATACAAATAGGCCTGAACAAATGTAGTTAACCTGCATCTGCCAAAAACATTGTATTAGTGAGCGAACTAATGATGTTTACTACAAACGATTATGCTGGCCACGAACCTGAAAGTTGCCATTTTAAACTGTACAACAGTAAAGAAAAGCACATGGAGCAGCATGCAAGTAATAAGAATAATAGGAACACACAACAACAACTTACTTTTTTGAAGAACTCTCTTGATCTTTCTGTACTGATTGTGCTCCTTCAATTTCAGGTCTGACCAGCGTTTCCTCAGTTGATCTTCGGATCACCATACCCCAAAATTCCGGTGCAGACTCTTCACAACTTTAGCCATGATCTTGGCCTTTCTCACATTTGGGTTTGGGTAAGGTCCATTCTTCCCATCATAGTCAGCCCTCTTCAAGATGTCCACCATCTCCACCATCTCTATAAAGGACATATTAGAGGCCTTAAATCTCCTTCTGGATCGGGACGTTCGTGGCTCCGGCCTTTCGTCGTTGCTGCTGCTGCTGTCTGCATACACTTGCTCTTTCTCCGCTATGGGCTCTACCACTGCACCGAAAGACAAGGGGCGGGGAATAGACTAGAAAGAACGTCAGGGGCAGGCAGAGTTTCACGCATGCGCAGTGTATATAAAGCATAACACGCGTGCGTCATACATACATTCTGTGAGCGGAGGAAGGAGTATCGAAAATGCAGATCGTTAGAATGAAGGTACAATTTAAACTTGGGGCATCAGTGGTCTATACTGCTTATAGATTGATGCCTATATTGGGACAAGATTAGGAGAGTTTAGCCTGACATTATGGTTTGTTTTGTGTTGTGTCTTGCAGAGAAAATGGATGGCTTCAATGACCACAACTTCCTTCCCCTATTCATAGACAAGTACAGGGAGCTGCCCTGTCTGTGGCAGGTAAAACACCCGCATTAGAATCATAAACAAAAGAAGCAGGCAGCGCTGGAGAAACTGTTGGAGTTGGTAAAGCCGTTGGTCCCCACGGCAAACATCACCTATTTAAAAGCCAAAATTGGAGGCCTGAGGAGCACTTATAATAGGGAGCACAGTAAGGTCCAGGATTCCATGAGATCAGGAGCTGCAGCAGATGCCATTTATGTCCCCAGGCTGTGGTACTATGACAGACTGCGTTTTCTGTCAGACCAGACTGAAGTCAGGCAATCACTCTCAACCCTTCCTTCCACTCTTCCATCCCAGCTGAGGCTTCCGACGTCCAACCTGGTCCTTACAGGCAGGAAGAAGTGGAGGAGCCCAGCTTGAGCCAGGTATAGCATTGTTCTATATATTTCTGGTCGTAAAATTAATGATGTTAACTAGATGTCATTATTGATCACTAATTGATGATTTAATAAAGTGTTTTACATATCAATAGACAGTAGTGGCCACAAATGTTTGGGACAAAAAGGAAAAATGCAGGGGTCAGAATGATAGTCTTTTCTATTTTGTAACATTCAATTTGCAACAGTCATGAGCTGAAAATTGTGTGTGATTGATGAACAAAAAAATAAAATATGTTCTTTTTTCATACACAGGAAAGCCTCAGCCAGGAGGAGGGCGTGGAATGTGGCAGCCAGAAGGAGGCTGTGGAATGTGGTAGCCAGCAGGTGGCAGGGGTAAGTGGCAGCCAGGAGGTGGCCGGGCCCAGTAGCCTGACTGAATCCCAGGTCCCTCCCCTCCACCTTCCAACCAAAAGGCCCAGGAAGGGGATTAATGTGCAGGAGGCAGCACTTGGGCTGATTCGGGAGGCTAAGGCGGCCCTCAGAGCCACCCCCACTCTTCAAGAGGCCTTTGCCTCCATGACTGCCAGAAAAATGCAGGAAATGGAGGAGGGCCAATGCCTCTTGTGTGAGGAAATTATGTATACGATCCTAAATAAGGGGTTGAGGGGCCAAATCACAACCAAAACACACCTGTGTGAGTTGGACCATCCTCCTCCTCCACCTCCTGCCACACCTCCAACACCACAGCCACAGCCTGGAAGCAAGCGTGTAAGGAAGAGTGGAAGTAAGACAAGAAAGTGATGGCCTGGGTTCAGTCTGGTCTGACAAAAGATGCAGGCTGTGGTATGACCAGAGCCTGGGGACATATATGTCATCTGCTGCTGTTCCTTAGCTCTTGTAGTCCAGCACCGGATTGTGCTCACTATTATATGGACTCCTCAGGCTACCAATTTTGGGTGTAAAATAGCTGATGTGTGCCCTGGGGTACAAAGGCTTCGCCAATTTCACCAGTTTCTCCAGTGTTGCCTTCCTCTTTTTTTGATTCTGACCCATAATAAATGGCTATTTTGGATTCACAAATCCTTGCCTATGTGTTTTACTTCAAAAAGGACACTTTGTTTGTGAGTAGGCAGGTACATTCCCAAAATATAATGTCAAATTAACAACGGATACCAACACAAACCGACCTCCTTGAGGTTAAAAAAAATGCTAATGGTGTTGTGGTAACACAGAAAATGAAAACAAATATTATGGAGAGCAGTAGAAAAAAAAACAAGGAGATCTTGATAAAAGAAATAAATAAAAACACTATACATCAAAATTAAATACATTATTATGGAGATCTGACGAAAACGAAAAAAAAAAAGATTCAGGAGATCACGAGAAATAATAAAGAAATCATTTTTACAGAACTCTGTGTGAATATGAGCAGCAAAACAACTTCATTATTCTAGCATTCTAAAGAAGAGAATGCGCTGCCTTAAAAGATTTCAAAATAAGTAGCGTGATGAATGTGCTATCTCCATTACGAACGCTAGTTTTACCAGACCGAGCACTTTCTTCTCGTACTTGATTCTGAGCATGCGTGGTACTTTGTGTGTCGGAATCGTGTACACACGATTGGAATTTACGAGAACGGATCTTGTTGTCGGAAAATTTGAGAGCCAGATCTCAAATTTTATGTGTCGGAAATTCCGACGGAAAATGTCCGATGGAGCCTATATCGAACATTTTCCGTCGGAAAATCCGACCGTGTGTACGGGGCATTAGTGTCCCCTTTTTTGACTATTCCATATTTTGGGTGGGGCCTATTCACCCTGCACGTGGGGGTACCTTTTGCACAGAGAGCAGTCATCAATGCCTGGGACCAGGCAGAGACTGCGGTCATGTGAAAAATCTAACAGTAAGGCAGTCGCCCAACTTAGAGATGAACCTTCACTGTGTGCTGTAATTAAAATAAAGTATAATGTTCCTCTGAGTCACTACACACCATTACTTGATGTATGATGCATTAGGAGGTATATGCTGAGTCTGAGTCCACTCCACTAGTCCAGCGTACCTCTGTTACCTCACTCCCAATATGGGAATATGGGGTCCAGCCATGCACCTAGCAGGGACCTTATGCATGCCTTCATTAATTTCATCACTTTCCATAGCTCATGAACAGGCCATGGTGTTTGAATCCGGTTGCTATTGGATATCGACCACTAGGGAAGGAGCTAGACTTAAACCCCCTCGCCACCAGAAGACCTGCCACTCTAACCAGGTACCACGCCTAATGACTAATTGCTTTGTGTCTTGAAATAGTGCCTGATTACTCCTAGCAACTACACTCCTTTTCCTTGACTTGCCAAGTTAACCCCTTTTGTAATGTGTTACTTCATACCCTGTCGTGCTTTTACACACCCTGGCTTTTTAAATACGCCAGAACCAACATGCACCCCTTTAAATAACTTCAGACCAGCCTCAGAATGTTTAATGTAACTTTACTGAACAAGTTGCGGCAAAGAGTTCAATATGAATTATGTTCTTTTCCCTTAATTATCTATAGTAGTGTGGATGCCCAGGCATATTTATGTGAGGTGGTGGTCTATCTTGGTATTCTCCATGGGTTGGATGTCCTCTGAGAATCTAGGTGCCTTGTGGGCTGCAAGGAGCAGCAGCTCGATACCACAAGCTGTAAACAGAGCCAACCTCGTACCAGAGATCCCAAAACTCATGAAACTCAGACTTACCACTTTTTATAGCACAGGTGGGCTGGCTGGGACTAAAAGCCTGGGAACTGAGCTTTACAGACTTAACCCTCCTCCCAGCCTGGGCCAGCTGCCAACTCACTAAAGTCATCATGTTTTAACCTTTCCTACATTTGTGTGAGAAATATCCTATTAAATTGACAACTTGGTGTGAAAAAAAAAAATAATTTTAATTTTCTTTCTGCATTTTCCAAAAACTTGTGGCAAAAAATGAAGTCTTCAAAAGACTTACTATGCTTCTTAGAAAATACCTTGGAGTTTTTGCTTTATAAAATGTGGTCTTGTTGTGGTTGTTCCACTGTCCTGGTGCTCCAGGGTCTCCAAAAATGTCATAGGAAATTAGATGTGTAATTTATGTCCCTAGATTGTCTGAAGGTGTTCCTTGGTTTTTGGGGCTCTCCATGTGGCTAAGCTGTGAAAAAGTCTTATACATGTGATATTGCTATACTTGAAAATGAATAGCAGAATGTGTTTTGGGGTTTAATTCTAAGTATGCATATGATGTGTGTTAGAAATATATTATTAATTGACAACTTTATGCAAAAAATTAGTTTTAATTTTCTTTCCTACATTTTCCAAAAAACTTGTGGCAAAAAACAACATTTTCAAAAAACTCACAATGCCTTTCAGAAAATACCTTGGAGTGTTTGCTTTCCAAAATGTGATTATTTTCTAGGTGTTTCCACTGTCCTGGTGCTCCAAAGCCTCCAAATATGTTATAGGTAGTCAGGAAATTAGATGCGTAATTTATGCTCCTTGAAAGCCCAAAGGTGCTGCTTGGATTTTGGGATCCTCTATGCATCTAGGCTGTGAAAAGGTCTCACACATGTGGTTCCCCCATACTCAGGAGGAGCAGCATAATGTGTTGTTGAGTTGTAATTATAAGTATGCCTATGCTATGTGTGAGAAATCCTTTGTTAAAATTACATTTTTTCCAAAAAATTGTGACAAAAAATTCCAACTTCAAAAAGCTCATTATGTCTATTATGAAATACCTTGGACTGTCTAATTTCCACAAAAGGGTTTATTTTTGAGGTATTTGTACTGTTCTGATATTTTAGGGCCTCAAGAAATGACATTGGCAGTCAGTAGATCAGGACTGATCAATTTTCAAATATATATACAATAGTTTGCACACTGTGACCCTAAAAAAAATTACGTCATTATATTTGCATAAATTCATGCCTTTTCAGCACTGCAGTGCTGCAGTGTGTAACCCCCCCCAGTCCCTGTTGCAACTGCTGTAAGTCTTATGGCAGTGGTGGTAAAAGCGTTAAACTTAATACAAGCTAACAACTGGAAGCACCACCATGTTGTCTGACCCAACCCCTGTAACTGTCACTTTGGCAAGATGGCAAAAATGGCAAGAATATCAATTTAAGCTTGTGTCATAAAGAAGGGAAATTAAATACTGATTATTAACTTTACGGGTATTAACCCCACTAGAATACAATATTTTAATAATAGTGGGTCTTTAAAACTCATTGATAAGGCTCACCTAATCACTTAATAATACATCTATTTAGAACTTATTTATTGTAATTAAAATACATTTAAAGAACATTGGAAAAAAAATATAGGTTTTCTTTACCACATTCTAATATAGTGTTTCTCAACTCCAGTCCTCAAGGCGCCCCAACAGGTTAAGTTTTCAAGATTTCAATCAGATGAAACAGCTGTGGTAATTACTAAGGCAGTGAAACTGATCAAATCACCTGTGCAGAATAATGGAGAGCCTGAAAACATGACCTGTTAGGGCTCCTTGAGGACTGGAGTTGAGAAACACTGCTGTAATACATAGCTTGACAAAGCTGATAATGCTCAAAATCTCAATAAACACATTTCATAATAATATTAGGGTTATTATTTTTATAGAAACATGTAAATTATTTTATGCAGTAGTGTAATATTATACATGTACCTTTTTTATTATATAATAATTGTGATGGAAAAATGTATAGCAATAAGACCCCTTTCACACCGAGCCACCTATAGCATCGGCGGTAAAACGCCGCTATTTTTACCATCGGATTTGCGGCGCATTTCGGCTACTACCGCTAGCGGCCGAAAAAGGGTTAAAACCGCCCGCAATGCGCCGCAATAGCGGCATTTTGCTGGTGGTATCTCAGCGCTGCCCCATTGATTTCAATGGGGAGCAGCAGTGGAGGAGCGGTAAACACACCGCTCCTTCAGCACTCCAAAGAAGCTGCTGACAGGACTTTTCCTGACATCCTGCCAGCGCAGCGCTCCGGTGTGAAAGCCCTCGGGCTTTCACACTGGAAACAATGCTGCAGCTGTTTCAGGGCGGATTGCAGGCGCTATTTTTAACGCTATAGCGCCTGCAAAACGCCCTCGGTGTGAAAGGGGTCTAAGGAAGATCATTAAAAAACAAAGAGATGGAAATTAATGTGGATTCAAAAGAAAAAAAAATAGCCATTGTCAGTGAACGAACACAGACATGACATACTGGTGAAAGTATGTCTGAGATGAGACACGTAACATTAATGCAGTCCTGATGTTGGTCATTTTCTTTGTTTTGCAAGTGTGGAAGTCAGAAGAATTTAAAAGATCCACGTTACAAGGGTAAGGTTGTTGAATTTATCCAGCCTTCACAGAGGGAGCAGAGGATGAAACATCTTTGGGAGGCCTTGTAGAAAGGTTTGTGCAATGCGTTTCCAGAGCCTGTGAGGTTACAATTTCCTGCTCCTCCTGGACAGTGTTGCTGAGGCTTCAGTCAGTCCCAGAAGGAGCAGTGGAGAAGGTGGCCGACTAACCGATGCGTTCAGACAATTCTTTAGTTCGCAGCCCCAAGGTCTGATCGGTTCCAGCAACCATTGCCAGCGTCTGATTTACATGGTGCAGGAATACCTAAGGGCAAGATCACACTTGGAGACCTTTCCAACCGAAAATCCACTGGGTTACTGGGTTACTGGGTCTTGAGGATGGATCACTGGCCAGAGCTTGCACAATATGTAGTTGAGCTACTGGCCTGTCCTGCATCCAGCGTTCTTTCTGAACGCACATTCAGTGCTGCTGGAGGCTTTGTAACCGATCACAGAGTGCGCCTGTCCACAGACTCAGTTGATCGACTCACCATCAAATGAATCAGTCTTGGATCACCAGCTACCAAGCACCTGTTGCTGATGTAACCGATTTTTTTTTATGAATGTGAGATCCCTTGAAGACTGCCTATGCTGAGTGACTATCCTGTTATGCTGTGTGACTATTCTATTCCTCCTCAATGTTCTTGTTGATAGCTTCTAAGAACATTTTTGTTTCAGGGCACCACCAGTGCCTAAGGCCCAATTTTTCTGCCCCTGTTTAACATGGGCGTGTAATTACAATTTTTGCTGTAATATTTCAGGGATTCGGTCATTCAATGATCTCAATCGAAAGCCAGCAGGTAACCCATAATGAAGAGGAACTCACCATAGTGTAAATCGTATTAGGAAAGCATTTATTAAAATTTAAAGGTTAGACATACACGGGTATGAAGTAAATTTGTATGCATTAGTTGCATTTTTTTGTGTGATATTTGTAGTGCAGCTCCATCTTTTAATTTCATTTACTTATATGTGTATCCCATATTGAGCTGCTGCTGTGTGCCTTTTTTTTTAGTTTTTATTATGTTTTGTATGTTTACTTAGCGCAGTGTTTTCTACTTTTTACTGTTTTATTGCCCACTTACTGCAGCTTTGTTAATTGTCAATTTGTGGTCTAAAATTCCATTTTTGGTTTGTTATCTATCTGATCACTATGGATATTTTTGATTATAGGGCCACTAGGGTGGTCAACACTGATGGTGTGTTCGAAATCTATAAAGAAGAGGAAGGAGATTTGGGCTTAAAAATCTGACAATATCTGAAACACATACTCAATGGGTTGTTGCATATTTAGAAACCTATATAAAGAATGTATGGTCCCCAGAAGTCTTAGATGGGATGTTAGTCCCCAAAAGGGGGACATTCAGCTTGAGGACTGGTTTAAATACTTTAATGAGGCAGGCGTTAAATTCCTTAAATTCCTCTTTGAGAGAAAGAGTTCTAAATTGATACGTCTAGACGAGGAAATTAAAGGTATCAAAGACAAACTCAGCCCACTTCGAGAAAGTACAGGATATAAGGATAAATCACAAATACTTTTTTTGAAAAGGAGGATAGAGAACAAAGAAATAAGAAGAAAAAGAAATATAATATAATGGGGATCTGATTGACTATCAAGGAGGGGTTGTTTTTGATTGGCAATGTAAACTTTTGACTGAACAGTCTAATGTGGCCAATACAGAAATGGAGGTGACATCACAGGGAGAAACTCATACATTCCTGTCGATAGCTGCCACCACGAATCATGGCTTTGATCGGTCCCAAAGAGCCAATTCATGTGACCTAAACACAACTGCATGGATAATGACGAGTTTTTGGTGCAGGTACAGACTCTAACGAACAGGTTTTTGGATAAGGGCTATTCTTGCGACTCTCTTAAAATGACTCTTGATGAGATCAATCTTATAGAGAGGGCTGACCTGTTGAGGGAAAAGTCCCAATGTGTAGATAGAGCACCCACTGTCCCTTTTATCACAAATTATTCAGTACAACATATGAGTATAAAGAAACTGATAAATAAACATTGGCACATCTTGGACAGTGATCAGGTTCTAAATACAGTGTTACCTAAAAAACCTCAGGTTATTTACAAGGTGTCCTGAACCCCCCGGCAATCAAAAGAGGTTTCTTTCAGAACCTCACTGGGTTTTACCAGTGCAGGAGGTGTCGTGTCTGCTCTTTGAATAGATGCATACAAAGGAGAACTCAAAAATTCATTTCTTCCAGTACATCAATGGAACACAAAATTAGACCATTCATCACATGCTCCACCGAGGGAGTTGTTTACCTGCTCCAATGCCCTTGTGAGCTGCAGTATGTGGGCAGGACTAAGCGACCCCTTTAGGTGAGATTGAATGAACATATCACCAACATAATAAATGGTTTTTCCAAGCATTCAGTCTTTAAACACTATTCAGTGGTGCATAACTGTGATCCCTCAAATACATTATTTTTGGGTATAGATAAATATTGACCACATTGGAGAGGAAGCTCTCTGGTTAGAGGCATATCCAGGCTTGAAATGTCATGGATTCATAGAATTAGACGTTATGTCCCATTTGGACTGAATGTTGACATAGACGTGAACGCATTTATCGACAATGCATAGATGTTGTTTTCCATGAATATGTGAACTCGATGTGAGACCCTAGTGGCAACACCTTGCATGCTTGGCATTACTTTTACCAGGCTAATTTTTATTCCTATTGGTTTTTTGTCCTTTGCCCTTTTTTGATCGTATTATCCACTTACTATTATTTAATTTTCTATTTTTTATTTTTTATTCATTTTATTTTTTCTATATACATGTGTTTTTTACATGTATATAGATTTATAAACTCTTTGATATTCATATTTTTATCTTTTTCCTATATCTCTTCATTTGAGATATATGGTGTATATAAGTTTGGAATTTAATTACTCTATTTGTTTATTTCAATTTTTGATGTCATTGTGATTACTTGGAATTTTTGTCTTACTGGTTGACATATCTACATTCTACCACTGGGGGCGAAGATGCAGGATTGCTTTGTGTCCCCCTAGCTCCCTTTTGTAGCATTTCTGGGAGTTTGTGCTCATAATGAGGTGAATTGTGTATAACAGTTTGCCTTTTTGTTGGCTTAGAGATTCCAACCAAATTCCTTATTGACTCTGTGGGACAAGTTGATCGGGGTATGCTACAAAGTGACACCCGTTGGCCGTTTTCAATGTGCTGGGCTGTTTTTTTTACGAATGACCTCTTGGGAAGCCTTCTGTGCATGAATGGTTATGTGTTGAATGCCTCCTTCAGATTATTTTATTTCTTTTGTTCTCATTTCTAAGATTTTTTTAGGATTTTTTAATTTTCTCTTACTTGATAAATCAACATATTGGTAAGTGATCATTTCTTCCAGCTTCAAATTTGGAGCTTTAAGGTCCTGCCACTTGGGTCTCAGATCTAGGCGTGGCTCTGTTTGAATAGCATATAGTGCAATGAGTCAGTGCATTGCCCGTGCCCCTGGACAATGTCAGCCTGTGACGAAACGCGTGTCGGGAGGAGTGACGTGCTGACGTCATCACGCTGTGTACCGTAGTGCATGGGTGTTCGTTTTGCCGGCCGGCTTTTTACCTTTGCTAATTTACTTCATATCTGTGTAAGTGTAACCTTTAAATTTAAATAAATGTTTTCCTAATACGATTTAAACTGTGGTGAGTTCCTCTTCATTATGGGTTACCTTCTGGCTTTCAATTGAGACCATTGAATGACCGAATCCCTGTGATCGCTTGTTGTGCATTCCTGCCGTACTCAGTACCTGAGAGCTGTCATCCTCATCCCTGGGGAAAAGGCCCTGATGGGGTTATTAGCTGCAAGCTCATATTAAGCTTGCCTCTGGTAAGCACGCAATCTATGTGGTGGAGGAACACGAGTCTGTGGTGTTGTCACAAGTCATATAAAGAGCACATATGTTTATATCTATGGACTGATTTTAAAATATTTCTTCTTTTTGGTGTTGGGAGCAATTCAATACACGTGTGTATTAGTTGCATTTTTTGTGTGAAGAGCCCACTATCGGCTGAGTCTGGGTCGCAGGAGTGCAGAAATAAGTGCATTCCTGTGACCCAGAAGAGAATTTTGGTCAAAAAAGCTTTCACCACACTTATCTTTTAAGGGGGTTACTGGCAGCTGGGCTACTTACTCCTGACATTTAAATTCTGTGCTACTTATTCCCAACCTCTAAACTCTGCGCTACTTTACCTGTAAACTTTGCATTACTTACTCATGACATGTGAACTCTGCTTTAGGGTTCATTCAAACGGGTGCTGAGTCCATTCTTCCATATAGAGCCACTTTTTGCTGCAGCCAGGCCAGCCAAACAGACCAGAATTTAGGCCAGCCAACCAGACCAAAATTCAGACCAGCCTGCCAGGAGAGAACTCAGGCCATCCAACTGGTGCTAGAACTCAGGTCAACCAGGCCAGAACACAGACCACCCAGCCAGGACAGAACTCAGACCAGCCAGCCAGGAGTGAACACAGGCCAGCCTTCTAGGCCAGAACCCAGTTCAGCTAGGCTAGGACTTAAAGCGGGGGTCCACCTAAGCCGCCAAAAAAAAAAATATTAAAAGCCAGCAGCTACAAATACTGCAGCTGCTGACTTTTAATAAATGGCCACTTACCTGTCCCAGGGTCCAGCGATGTAAGCAGGCGACGCCGAGAACCCGCTCGGTTCTCGGCAGCTGCCGCCGCCATCCTAGGTGAGGGAATCAGCAAGTGAAGCATTGCGGCTTCACTTCCCGGTTCCCTACTGCGCATGCGCAAGTCGCGCTGCGCATCGTAACTGGTCTCCGCTATCTCCTGGGAGCTGTGTGTTTCCCAGGAGACAGCGCGGAGGGACAGGAAGAGGCATAGACTCCCGTGGGAGTCTATGCCAGAAGTGGGTGCAAATACCTGTCTTAGACAGGTATCTGCACCCCCCTCCCCCCCTGAAAGGTGCCAAATGTGACACCGGAGGGGGGGAGGGTTCCAAAAAGCGGAAGTTCCATTTTTGTGTGGAACTCCGCTTTAAGCCCAGCCAGCCAGGCCAGGCAATATTTCCTACTGACCTCTGTACACTGCCTGAAGTACTACTGACCTTTGCATGGCTCCAAAGACACACAGTTCAGGAGCGAGTGTACATCGTGTGCCTCCTTAGCGAATGGCTTGCTATTGAGACACACTAAGAAAAGGAGGAGCCAAGATCGCCGCCAGAGAAGAACCAAAAAGAGGTGTATTGGAGCCACTCTGTGCAATACCACTACACAGAGCAGGTGAGTAAAAAATGTTTTACTTTAGTAACACTTTAAAGGCTAATAGTACCTTTACTTAATTTACTTTTAACAGCCCTCTTCAATGCTATGTTTACCCCCTCTACAGACCTCAGATCAGCGGGCCACCCCGATGGCCACTACTCTTTGCCATCTCACTGCTGCTTATCTCCTCCAGCCTCTTTTAGTCACTTCCTGTCTATATGCATTTGCTTCAGCATCAGCTGCACATTATTGTTCTGCCCCAGTTTCCTGACAGTGACAACAGCAGACCTTGCCTGTGCAGTCTGGGGGAGAGCAGGGTCTAACACCACATATAGTGGAGAAGTACACTTCCCACCTGTGTATGCTCCAATCAGCTGCTGTTTAACAGCGAGGCTCCTGCTGGGAATCTCTGTCACTCAAATCAGAAGGGCTAAGTGGGTGGGCCTGGTGCTGGACTGACCACTGGAGATCACTGACTCGGCAGCTTCTTGACATCTTCACCTAGACTAGGGGACTGCTGGTCTGATCTTATGTGATGATGTCAGAGTTTAACTGACCAATAAAGCACCAAAAAGAAGTGCCTTTGCAGACGGTACCGGCATGCTGTGTATTGATATCTTGTATTTCCAAACAGGAACACAAGCTGGATTATGTGCTTGGTGTGGTCAGAACGAAGAAGGGCAAAAGGGGAATTAGCATGGTCACCAAGCATTTCTAAGCAATTGAAGAGCAAAAAAATGAACAGGAAGCCAAAAAGTTCAGAATAGATTAATTAAGAACATGAAAAACTGAAAAACAGATAAATATAATTCCCCTAACATTTTTGGGGTAACATTCAGATAATTTTAATGAAAACGGCATATTAAAACAGATTAACAACCTTGGAAATTACAATAATATGTTCAAGCTTTTTTGGGATTTTTGTCATGGGTATCAGTCTGTTTTAAGCCCCCAACAATTAAAGGCCCCTCAAGACGGACATTTACTGAGCATAAGCATTCATGCAAGGCAGCTACAGCAAAAATAATGGCAAATAACCTAACCCCAATAAAGAAAGTAACATCTTTGGCCATGCTAAGGGTAAGATTGAGACTAAGGATAGTGCAAAAAAAAAAAACATTTTCTTCTGCTCATGGTGGTTGAGTAACAAAAGGGTACGCATTGAGCAGCATACTAATCCCTGACCTTCATAGACAGTCAAAAGGTGTTCATATTACTGACTGTACATATATGTCTGTACCTGTATATGTATAATAGATCAAAAGTAGTCAAACAAGCTAATGACAAAATGATCTATCCTGCCTTACAGTATTAATTTAAGTAGAAAACTATAGTTTAGCCTTAACATGTAGCATCTTTTATTTCTATTTTAGACTTCTTATTACAGCGCTTTTCACATCCTTGTTTCTCAGACTGTAAATAAAGGGGTTGAGCGTTGGGTTAATGATGCAGGACATTATGCTGATGACCCGATCATAGGTCGGGGAGTAAATGGACATTGGCCGGAAGTACATAAATAAGCTTGTGCTGTAGAGGAGGATGACCATGGTGAGGTGAGATGAGCAGGTGGAGAAGGTCTTTCTCCTTCCTTGGGATGTCTGTATAGCCAACACTGCTCTGATAATGAGTACATATGACCAAAGGATGATGAGCACTGGGCCAACGATGATGAGGGAAACTATGGCATAGTTAACGATTTGTAGAGCTTCTGAGATTTCTAAGCAAGCCAACTTCATTAGTACAGGGACATCACAGAAGTAATGATGGATAACCCAACTACAGAATGTCTGAGAAGAAATCAAAACAGTGTAGAATGTAGACTGGAGAAAGACAATGATCCAACAGAAAGCCATCAGACAGATACAAGTCCTACTGTTCATAATTATCAGGTAACGAAGGGGTAAACACACTGCACAATATCGGTCCAAGGCCATGATGGTCAACAAATAACCCTCCATGCTGGCCACTGCGATAAACAGAAAGAGTTGTGCGAAGCAGCCATGGATGGAGATATGGGTCACTCTGGACAGAAGGCTATACAAGGACCTAGGGATGATTGTAGAGGTAAAACACACATCCACAAAGGCAAGGTTCCCCATCAAGGTGTACATTGTTGTGTGAAGTTGGGGCTGTGATACAATAAGCACAATCATAAATGAGTTACCTGCAATGCAGAGGACATACACAACCAAGAAAAAGGAGAAGAGGGGTAGGAATAGATGAGGCACATCAGAGAAACCCAACAGGATAAAGCCATAAATAGTCTTATTTTGAGTAGGTTCCATGTGTTATTGACCAGTTATATATATAATCAGTAGGACATAACAAGTGTTTTGCAGACCAAAGCCAGATAAAATATAACACACATATGTTATATTTTTTGAGGGATCCACTGTCGAAGTCTATGCTGTATTGGAAGAGCAGAAAAAAGTTAATCATACAACTACATTATATAAATAGGCTAGAAATCCAAAAATTCCACTACCAATTCTATATGCTGCAAGTACTTATGCAGATAACTCTAATTTGTCTGTAAATTTTCCAAAACCTTTGTAAAAAGCCCTGGAGTTTAGTGCTTGGAGAAGACATTCTGAAACCTGGGCAAAGCATGCCAACCCAACATGTACAGGTAACAATTTCATTACATAGCCTGATTTCAAGACAACATGATTGTGGAACCCTTGTTGCCGCTTTGAATTTAATCTTCTCAAGGCGCATGTGCGGCAGCTCGTCAGATGGACGCTTGACCCAAGAACTCCGCATCGCTCCGGCCATTTAGCCTCTCCAGCGCTGCACACAGAGCAGAGCCCCGGCCACAAATGTTCCCAGAGGATAGGGGACACAGTAGGGAGCCCCAGGATGGCAGAGGGATCAGCAAGGAGAGACCTCTCCTGTGTTCTCAACGCCGGACCAGGACCCGCGGGCTCGGCCAAGATGGCGCCGGCTGCCCCCACACGAGGAGGAGAGCTGGAGATGGAGGACTTCATAACAGACCAGGCCTGTCTGTTCAGCCGGGCCATCGGGCCCCGCAGTGAGTAACCACACACACATCTGCCTGTCTCCCACTTCCACAGAATCCCTTATTAGCAGGACCCTGGAGGACATGCCCTATCCCCTAAGGAGAATTTTACTGCCAGTCCAGAGGGCTGTAAGGCCTCCACACAGGACCTATCCTCTACACCCCAGGACTTTTCCGCCATGATGACAATGTTCGCCACATTGTTATCCAGGGGTCTCTCTCAAACTGCTAACCAAATTACCACTGTCATCCAGGCTGATTTACAGCATATAGGGGCAAGAATTGAAGCGATCAAAACTAAAGCAGACCAAACAGTAAATAGAGTGAACCAGAATACTGCCCGAATCCAGGACTTACAGGACTAGCTGGAAAATGCTTTCTCCAAAATTGACGATCTTTAAAATAGATTGAGGAGATATAATTACCGCATTAGGGGGGTCCCTGAATCCTTCAAAGACGCTGATCACATTTTACGCTCATTTATTAAAGAGGAGTTCCACCCGAGGTCCAGTCAAAAAAAAAAAATTAAAAGTCAACAGCTACAAATACTGCAGCTGCTGACTTTTAATTGGACACTTACCTGTCCCAGGGTCCAGCGATGCGGGGGTTCGAAGCCCCGCTCGTCTCCCCCTTCGTTCAGCGGCGCCGGCATTGCAACTGTGGGCGCCGGGCTGTGGCTTCACAGCCTGGCACCCACTGCGCATGCGCGAGCGGATTGTGATTGGCCACTCGGTCACCTGGGACCTGTAATGGGTCCCAGATGATTGACAGGAGAGAGGGAGCAGAGCTGAGCCCTTCCTGTGCTGAGGGGGAAGTGATGTCACCAGCCCAGGCACTGGAAGAGGCAGACTACGAGGGACCCCCTAGCAACAGGCATTTAGAGGTAAGTAAAAAAAATAATATCCAAATGTTTTTTTGTATTTTTTTTTAGGATTTTTCATGTAGTTTTTTTTTTTTGGGTGGAACCCCACTTTAAGGAACTCATCCCCAACATCCCAGACCACCGCCTAGAGATGGACCGGGCCCACAGAACATTGCAACCACCCCGCCAAGATGACCTTCCCAGAGACATTATATTTAAGCCGCACTTCTACAAGGTGAAGGAGGAGGTGATGCACCTATCTGGAGCAGAGGGCCCCCTAACTATCCAGGGTCATCCCATACAAATTTTCATGGACTTATCTCCCTTTACCATTCAGAAAAGGAGATCTCTGAAACTGCTTCTGCTAGTGCTGACCCAGAAATCTATCATCTAAAGATGGTCCTTTCCCTTTCGCCTTTAATTTTCCTTCAATAACAAACCCTATGGCTTCTCATCGTTTGCAGAGGGGGAACACTACTACTCCAACTGTGATCCAACTCATCATCAAAGAGACCACCACCGTCCAGCCCCATCGCCCCAATGTGGCAGAAGCAACTCTCCAAAAAGTCCAAGGAATCCAGGCCTTCCTAACTAAAGCCCAACGCCTAACACCCGGGTCCCACCAGGACCTGCTGTTGATCCTCTCTGATCCACCCGGATCCTTTGAAGGACACTTTCACATTGACTTGACCAAGCTACGCTTGATGTAGCACTCCTTGTCCCTACAACACAGTTGGGGAATGCTGAACTCACATTTCAATGCTATTCTCACTCCTAGTTTTAGGTCCCTGCGTCCACTTGCTCACTTATTCCACAATCCAGACCCCCCTTGGCCAAAACATATTTGCATTCAAATGGTGGCTCGATAAGGGCCTATATGGAATAGGACACTTCCTCAACGCAATATGGCCCCTTATCGTCAGGTACTGCATTAGTAAATCGGAAATGCCTGACTCGGAAAGATATAGACTGACCCAAATTACACACTTCTTGCAGTCCAAATGGCATAATAAACCCGATACCCCCCATACTGACCGTGTACGAAACATGGTGCTCCGACATCAAGGATCAGAGGCAGGGTATCTCCATCGCATAGGCGTGCGCAGGGGGTGTGCCTGGGCACACCCTAATCACCCCAAGCGCATTAGCATTATCACTCTGTGTGCCGGCGGGGAGATGGGAAATATCTCCCTCTGACCAGTTCTGCCATTAATAAAGTGCTACCATACCTCTCTTTCACTGCATCGGCTCTGCCATAAGAGTGTGTGTGTGTAATATACATATACATCTACATATACATATACATACATACATACATACATACACGCGCATGTGTGTTTGAGCTTTGGGGTGCACACCCTAATGCAATAGGCTGCGCACACCTATGCTCCATCGTCTATGCCTCACTAGCCAGAGCCTCAAATAAACCTCTCTACGCCAGACTCTGGGAACAAGACCTGCTGGACAAGTGGGACTTGGATAGAAGGTATCAATGCTTTCACAGATCTTTCAAGGGAACCATGAACATTTGTCTGATGGAAGCCAGCATTAAAATTTTCACATGCTGGTACCGAGTCCCTGCCATCCTTGCTAAAATATTTCCAGAATCATCCCCTTTGTGCTTCAGGGGATGTGGCCATATAGGCTCTCTACTCCACATATGGTGGACCTGCCCTTGACTGCAGAACTTTTGAAACAGTTTTTTCCACATACTGCGAAAGATCACAGGGGTCGCAGTTCCACAAGTTCCTGACATAGCACTCCTCAACTTCCAGGTAGAGAAAATCCCCAAACATACACAATCATTGATCTTTTAAATGCTCCTAGGAGCCAAAATCACCATAGTCAGGAACTGGAAAAGGCACTCGGTACCAATCTCTGCAGTAAAACGTAAGATCTCCTGGATCATGGCCCAGGAGAAGATTGTTAGCATTCTTCGAGACAAAACCCACAAATTCGAATTAATTAGGGAACCCGAGCGGCCTACATAGGTATACCATTATACCCAGGCAGCTAGACGACCACGATTTCATGTCAACTCTCTAGGTGACCTTTCTTCCTTCTGTCACTCTCCTCTTTCTCCCCTTTCTTTCCTAATCTCTCTCTTTCCTTTTGGAGACGACGCGTCTCCCTCTGGCAGATACTCTTACAGGTAGATCTTAGCTGATGATTCTCATTTAGCTTCCAAAGCTACAACAATATATCCTTAAGCCTAAGGTACCTAAAGTCTGACAATACCCTAGGGACCAGAATCTTTGGTATATCTGATCACCAGGCCCTTTGAAACCACTTGAACCTAATTTTGAGCAGACGTGGGGGGGGGGGGCATACAGCTAGGATGCACCATTATAGCCTCACCTATAATAAACTGCCCCCACAAAAGTAAAGCTAGTTTCCTCACCACACCAATTGCTCCTCACGTTGACTTGTTTTCAAGGGGATACAATTGGCTCCAGTTATGGTGCAATGAATAAGACTGCTTGATAGTATTCAGCCCGCCCCCCCAACACAACAGTAATGGTAGATCGGGGTAGACATATTGATCCCTCCCGACCAGCCTCTTAGACTTTTAGGAGTAGTTGCCCTGAGCTGTTTTCTCCACAGTGAGCTCCCCTTAGGGTGGAGAAGCGGGGCACTATGGGCTATCAACCTCCTAGTTCATCTCCTTATACCTTATTGGCCGAGTGATCAGGGTTAACACCACACAGCACTTGGACAATAAGACTGAGTGCGCTTGGCACCCCAATCTCCTGTTCACCCCAGGACTTACCCACCCCTAGGCTGGGTGGACATACAGTGGGGACGGAAAGTATTCAGACCCCCTTAAATTTTTCACTCTTTGTTATATTGCAGCCATTTGCTAAAATCATTTAAGTTAATTTTTTCCCTCATTAATGTACACACAGCACCCCTTATTGACAGAGAAACAGAGAAACACAGAAAAACACAGAAAAACTGAAATATCACATGGTCCTAAGTATTCAGACCCTTTGCTGTGACACTCATATATTTAACTCAGGTGCTGTCCATTTCTTCTGATCATCCTTGAGTAGGGATGAGCCGAACAGCCCCTGGTTCGGTTCGCACCAGAACCTGCGAACGGATGGAAAATTTGCACGAACGTTAAAACCCGATTGACGTCTATTGGACTCGAACGTTCGAAATCAAAAGTGCTCATTTTAAAGGCTAATTTGCATGGTATTGTCCTAAAAAGGGTTTGGAGACCAGGGTCCTGCCCCAGGGGACATGTATCAATGCAAAAAAAACTTTTAAAAACTACAGTTTTTTCGGGAGCAGTGATTTTAATGATGCTTAAAGTAAAAAAAAAAAATAAAGTGAAATATTCCTTTAAATATCGTACCTGGGGGGTGTCTATAGTATGCCTGTAAAGTGGCACATGTTTCCCGTGCTTAGAACAGTCCCTGCACAAAATGTCATTTTTAAAGGAAAAAAAGTCATTTAAAACTGCTTGCGGCTTTAATGTAATGTCAGGTCCTGGCAATATGGATGAAAATCAGTGAGACAAACCGCATGGGTACCCCCCAGTCCATTACCAGGCCCTTTGGGTCTTGTATGGATATTAAGGGGAACCCCGCACCCAAATTAAAAAAGGAAACAGCAGTATACAGGCTCTGTACTCTGAACAGCAGTATACAGGCGGTGCAAACAAGACAGGGACTGTAGGTTTGTTGTTAAGTAGAATCTGTTTGTAATTTTAAACTGGTACATTTTTAACGTGTTTAGCTCCAGCCAAAAAATCTTTTTTAAGCTTTTTGGAAAACATAGGGAAGGGTTATCACCCCTGTGACATTTGTTTTGCTGTCTGTGTTCCTCTTCAGAAGATTGAAAATCACTTTTTGTCTCAATGACAAATGTTTTTTGAAAATTTGGGGGTTTTAGTGAAACAAGGATTGGTGATAAAGCATTAGTGGAAAGGAGAAATGTTTTTCCCATATTAACTCTTACAGGAGAGAATTTCCCTTCCTAGGGGTAGATTTCATCTTACTTCCTGTTGTCTCCTTCCGTTTGCAAGTAGGAGTCGTTTGTAAGTTGGATGTTTGAAAGTAGGGGCCTGCCCTATATACAGTACTCTGCAGGAATTGGGGCCTTAGGTGTTGGTGTTGCCACAACACTGTAAGCCCTCACAGGGCCCTGCTGTGAAATATTAGATCAAGAATTGTAATTACATGCCCCTGTTGATCAGGCCAGAAAAATTGGGCCTTTGGTGGTGGTGGTGCTGGTGCCACCACACTGTAAGTCCTCACTCGCTCTTGGTGGGCGCAGAAGCGGGCCCTGCTGTGAAATATTAGATCAAGAATTGTAATTACATGCCCCTGTTGAACAGGGGCTGAAAAATTGGGCCTTAGGCACTGGTGCTGGTGCCACAACACTGCAACCCCTCACAGATACTCTAGTTGGAACGCAGAAACGAGCCCTGCTGCAAAGTATTGCATTAAAAATTGTAATTACATGCCCCTGTTAAACAGGGGCTGAAAAATTAGGCCTTAGGCACTGGGGCACTGGTGCTGGTGCCACAACACTGCAACCCCTCACAGATACTTTAGTTGGAATGCAGGAACGATCCCTGCTGCAAAGTATTGCATCAAAAATTGTAATTACATGCTTCTGTTAAACAGGGGCTGAAAAATTAGGCCTTAGGCACTGGTGCTGGTGCCACAACACTGCAACCCCTCACAGATATTCTAGTTGGAATGCAGGAATGAGCCCTGCTGCAAAGTATTGCATCAAAAATTGTAATTACATGCCCCTGTTAAACAGGGGCTGAAAAATTAGGCCTTAGGCACTGGTGCTGGTGCCACAACACTGCAACCCCTCACAGAAACTCTAGTTGGAACGCAGGAACGAGCCCTGCTGCAAAGTATTGCATCAAAAATTGTAATTACACGCCCCTGTTAAACAGGGGCTGAAAAATTGGGCCTTAGGCACTGGTGGCATCGCCCAGAACCAAAAATGTTCTTACAAGCTATCAGCGTGATCATTGAGGAGGAAGAGGATAATTACTCAGGATAGTCACTCAGCATCAGCATAGGCAGTCTTTGAAGGGATCTGAGATTTCAAAAAAAATTATTCGGTTACATCAGCATCAGGGGCTTGGTAGCTGGTGGTGATCCAAGACTGATTCATTTTTATGAAGGTAAGTCGATCGACTGAGTCGGTGGACAGATGCACCCTGTGATCAGTTACAAAGCCTCCAGCAGCACTGAATGTGCGTTCCGAAAGAACGCTGGATGCAGGACAGGCCAGTAGCTCAATTGCATACTGTGCAAGCTCTGGCCAGTGATCCATCCTCAAGACCCAGTAACCCAGAGGATTTTCGGTGGGAAAGGTGTCCAAGTCAGATCTTGCCCCTAGGTATTCCTGCACCATGTAAAACAGACGCTGGCGATGGTTGCTGGAACCGATCATACCTTGGGGCTGAGGACTAAAAAATTGTCTGAATGCATCGGTCAGACGGCCACCTTCTCCACAGCTCTTTCTTTGACTGACCGAAGCCTCAGCAACACGTTGTCCAGAAACAGGAGTTTGTAACCTCCCAGTCTCTGGGAACGCGTTGCACAGACCTTTCTGCAAGGCCTTCGGAAGATGTTTCATCCTCTGCTCCCTCTGCGACGGCAAGATAAGGTCCGCAACCTTACCCTTGTAACGTGGATCAAGGAGGGTTGCCAGCTAGTATTGGTCCTTCTCCTTGATACCAGGATTACGAGGATCCTTACACAGGCTTTGCAGGATCAGGGAGGCCATGCAGTGTAGGTTTGCTGAGGCATTCGGTCCGGAGTCCTCTGGGTCACTAATGATGACATGGTCTGCAGTAGGGATGAGCTTCGAGTTCGAGTCGAACTCATGTTCGACTCGAACATTGGCTGTTCGCAAGTTCGCCGAACACCGAACAATTTGGGGTGTTCGCTGCAAATTCGAATGCCGCGGAACACCCTTTAAAAGTCTATGGGAGAAATCAAAAGTGCTAATTTTAAAGGCTTATATGCAAGTTATTGTCATAAAAAGTGTTTGGGGACCCGGGTCCTGCCCCAGGGGACATGTATCAATGCAAAAAAAAGTTTTAAAAACGGACGTTTTTTCAGTAGCAGTGATTTTAATAATGCTTAAAGTCAAACAATAAAAGTGTAATATCCCTTTAAATTTCGTACCTGGGGGGTGTCTATAGTATGCCTGTAAAGGGGCGCATGTTTCCCGTGTTTAGAACAGTCTGACAGCAAAATGACATTTCGAAGGAAAAAACTCATTTAAAACTACCGCGGCTATTAATGAATTGCCGGTCCGACAATACACATAAAAGTTCATTGATAAAAACGGCATGGGAATTCCCCACAGGGAAACCCCGAACCAAAATTAAAAAAAAAAAAAATGACGTGGGGGGGGGTCCCCCTAAATTCCATACCAGGCCCTTCAGGTCTGGTATGGATATTAAGGGGAACCCCGGCCAAAATTTTTTAAAAAAATGACGTGGGGTTCCCCCTAAATTCCATACCAGACCCTTCAGGTCTGGTATGGATTTTAAGGGGAACCCCGCGCCAAAAAAAAAAAAAAAACGGCATGGGGTTCCCCCAAAAATCCATACCAGACCCTTATCCGAGCACGCAACCTGGCAGGCCGCAGGAAAAGAGGGGGGGACGAGAGTGCGCCCCCCCCTCCTGAACCGTACCAGGCCACATGCCCTCAACATTGGGAGGGTGCTTTGGGGTAGCCCCCCAAAACACCTTGTCCCCATGTTGATGAGGACAAGGGCCTCATCCCCACAACCGTGGGCGGTGGTTGTGGGGGTCTGCGGGCGGGGGGCTTATCGGAATCTGGAAGCCCCCTTTAACAAGGGGACCCCCAGATCCTGCCCCCCCCCCTGTGTGAAATGGTAAGGGGGTACTTACCCCTACCATTTCACTAAAAAAGTGTCAAAATAGTTAAAAATGACAAGAGACAGTTTTTGACAATTCCTTTATTTAAATGCTTCTTCTATCTTCCTTCATCTTCTTCATCTTCTGGTTCTTCTGGCTCTTCTGGTTCTTCCTCCGGCGTTCTCGTCCAGCATCTCCTCCGCGGCGTCTTCTATCTTCTTCTCCTCGGGCCGCTCCGCACCCATGGCATGAGGGGAGGCTCCCGCTCTTCTCTTCATCTTCTTCTTCTTCATCCTCTTCTCTTCTTCATCTTCTTCTTCTTCATCTCTTCTTCCTTCTTCATTTCTTCTCCGGGCCGCTCCGCAGCCATGCTGGCATGGAGGGAGGCTCCCGCTGTGTGACGGCGTCTCCTCGTCTGACGGTTCTTAAATAACGGGGGGCGGGGCCACCCGGTGACCCAGCCCCCCTCTGACGCACGGGACATGACGGGACTTCCCTGTGGCATTCCCCGTGACGTCACAGGGAAGTCCCGTCAAGTCACCGTGCGTCAGAGGGGGGCGGGGTCACCGGGTGGCCCCGCCCCCCGTTATTTAAGAACCGTCAGACGAGGAGACGCCGTCACACAGCGGGAGCCTCCCTCCATGCCAGCATGGCTGCGGAGCGGCCCGGAGAAGAAATGAAGAAGGAAGAAGAGATGAAGAAGAAGAAGATGAAGAAGAGAGGAGGATGAAGAAGAAGAAGATGAAGAGAAGAGCGGGAGCCTCCCCTCATGCCATGGGTGCGGAGCGGCCCGAGGAGAAGAAGATAGAAGACGCCGCGGAGGAGATGCTGGACGAGAACGCCGGAGGAAGAACCAGAAGAGCCAGAAGAACCAGAAGATGAAGAAGATGAAGGAAGATAGAAGAAGCATTTAAATAAAGGAATTGTCAAAAACTGTCTCTTGTCATTTTTAACTATTTTGACACTTTTTTAGTGAAATGGTAGGGGTAAGTACCCCCTTACCATTTCACACAGGGGGGGGCCGGGATCTGGGGGTCCCCTTGTTAAAGGGGGCTTCCAGATTCCGATAAGCCCCCCGCCCGCAGACCCCCACAACCACCGCCCACGGTTGTGGGGATGAGGCCCTTGTCCTCATCAACATGGGGACAAGGTGTTTTGGGGGGCTACCCCAAAGCACCCTCCCAATGTTGAGGGCATGTGGCCTGGTACGGTTCAGGAGGGGGGGGGGGCGCACTCTCGTCCCCCCCTCTTTTCCTGCCAGGTTGCGTGCTCGGATAAGGATCTGGTATGGATTTTTGGGGGAACCCCATGCCGTTTTTTTTTTTTTTGGCGCGGGGTTCCCCTTAAAATCCATACCAGACCTGAAGGGTCTGGTATGGAATTTAAGGGGAACCCCACGTCATTTTTTTAAAAAATTTTGGCCGGGGTTCCCCTTAATATCCATACCAGACCTGAAGGGCCTGGTATGGAATTTAGGGGGACCCCCCCACGTCATTTTTTTTTTTTTTAATTTTGGTTCGGGGTTTCCCTGTGGGGAATTCCCATGCCGTTTTTATCAATGAACTTTTATGTGTATTGTCGGACCGGCAATTCATTAATAGCCGCGATAGTTTTAAATTAGTTTTTTCCTTCGAAATGTCATTTTGCTGTCAGACTGTTCTAAACACAGGAAACATGCGCCCCTTTACAGGCATACTATAGACACCCCCCAGGTACGAAATTTAAAGGGATATTACACTTTTATTGTTTGACTTTAAGCATTATTAAAATCACTGCTCCTGAAAAAACGGCCGTTTTTAAAACTTTTTTTTGCATTGATCCATGTCCCCTGGGGCAGGACCCAGGTCCCCAAACACTTTTTATGACAATAACTTGCATATAAGCCTTTAAAATTAGCACTTTTGATTATTCATGTTCGTGTCCCATAGACTTTAACGGTGTTCGCGTGTTCGAGCGAACTTTTTTCCTGTTCGCATGTTCTGGTGCGAACCGAACAGGGGGGTGTTCGGCTCATCCCTAGTCTGCAGCCACCTCCTCCCAGCCACGTACAAGGCCATGTGTTTCTTGGGACTGATCCCTTAAAGACTGCTGCTGATGCTGAGTGCCAGGCTCCACCTCCATACTGACACAATCCTCCTCCTCGTCCTCTTCCTGTGTTATCAGCGGGCACGCAGGAACACTGTCTGGATAAAGGGGGCCTTGAGAGCTAAGGTAGTCCTCCTCTTCCTGCCTCTGTTCTGCCTCAAGTGCCCTGTCCATTATTCCACGCAGCGTGTGCTCCAACAGGTGGACAAGTGGGACAGTGTCACTGATGCATGCACTGTCACTGCTCACCATCCTCGTGGCCTCCTCAAATGGTGACAGGACAGTGCATGCATCCCTGGTCATGGCCCACTGGCATGGGGAAAAAAAACAAGCTCCCCTGACCCTGTCCTGGTGCCATAGTCGCACAGGTACTCATTGATGGCCCTCTGCTGCGTGTGCAGGTGCTGCAGCATGGCCAACGTTGAGTTCCACCTGGTGGGCATGTCACAGATTAGGTGGTTCTTGGGCAGGTTAAACTCCTTTTGGAAGTCCGCCAGCTGAGCACTGGCATTATATGATCGGCGGAAATGCACACAGACTTTCCTGGCCTGCCTCAGGACATCCTGTAAGCCCGGGTACCTGCCCAAGAACTGCTGCACTACTAAGTTAAGGACGTGAACCAAACAGGGCACATGGGTCATTTGTCCCTGTCGGAGGGCAGAGAGAAGGTTGGTGCCAATGTCACAAACTACCATTACTGCCTTAAGTTGGTGTGACGTCAACCACCTCTGAACCTGCCCCTGCAGAGCTAAAAGAACCTCTGCCCCAGTCTGGCTCCTGTCCCCCAAGCACACCAGCTCAAGCACCGCATGGCATCTTTTGGCCTGCATACTTGCGTAGCCCCTTGAACGCCTATGGAGCACCGCTAGTTCCGAGGACAAAGCACAGGAAGAGGCCATGGAGGAAGAAGAAGAGGAGGGGGTGGAGGAGAGAGGTGTGTCACAATCATTAGTAGTGGCATTTTGGAGGCGTGGTGGCGGATCAACCTCCAACACTACTGCACCTTGTCCTGCATCCTTCCTAGCTGCCAGCAGAGTCACCCAAAGCGCAGTGAAACTTAGGTAACGTCCCTGTCCATGCCCACTTGACCATGAGTCAGCGGTAATATGCACCTTACTGCTGACCGCCCTGTCCAGCGAGACATGGACATTGCCTTCCACATGCCGGTAGAGAGCCGGAATCGCTTCCGTGAGAAAAAGTGGCGTTTGGGTACCTGCCACTGAGGAACCGCACATTCCACAAACTCACGGAAGGGGGCAGAGCCTACCAACCAGCCTAGCATTCAACCGCTGGGCATGTGGATGGCTGGGAGCGAACTTTTTTCGGCGGTGCAGCAGCTGGGGCAGGGAAATTTGCCTGGTACAATCTGACGTCGGTGTACCGAAAGCAGATTGCCCACAAGTACTTGGCCGTGACACACCTAATTCTACACCTTCATTCCTCTCGGTGCAGGTCTCAGAGAGGACTGAAGGTATAGTGGGGTTGGAGATCTCAGCTGATGAGGAGCAAGGAGAGGTCCTCTTTGTTCTTTGGTGTGGGTCTTTTAGATACGCTTGCCAACGAACTGCATGGCAGGTCAACATATGTCTGGTCAAGCATGTGGTGCCCAAGCGGGAGATGTTTTGGCCACACGAGATACGCTTGAGATATATGTTGCAAATAGCAGTGGTGCGATCTGATGCACTTGTCTCAAAAAAGGCCCACACCAAAGAACTTTTTGAATAACGCGCAGAGACTGCACATGCGGAGCTTTGGGGTGTGATGCAGTCAGTGTGCTGCCCTTAGGCTGGCCCCTGGAGGGCATCCTGCCTCGTTGGTGATGTGCCTCCCCCTCCTCCTCCTCTCTCCTGTGCAGAGGTCGCACTACACTAACTTGTAGTTTTAGCTGAACACTGTGAGGAGGATGCACTACCATAACTTGTAGCTTTAGCTGAACACTGTGCAGAGGTCACACTAAAATAACTTCTAGCTTTAGCTGAACACTGTGAGGAGGACGCACTACCCTAACTTGTAGCTTTAGCTGAACACTGTGCACTACACTAACTTGTAGTTTTAGCTGAACACTGTGCAGAGGTCACACTAAACTAACTTGTAGCTTTAACTGAACACTGTGAGGAGGACGCACTACACTAACTGTAAATAGTCTAGCTGCCTGACTGTGGTACTAATAGGATCAAAAGAACACCAGAAATTTTCTTCAGGTAGCTGTAAATACTGTAACAAGACAAGCCTGCCTGTCAGTAGGAAGATAACAGGAACGGATCTAGCTAAACTGAATACAGTGTATATATATATATATATATATATAACACCTGGGATGCATATATATACACAATACACTGTAAGTGCAGCTAACTCACTGACCTGCCTAATCTAGCTAACTCAAATGAAATGACACTGTCTCTCTCTCTCTCTATCTCTCAGCACACCTGAACACACTACACAGGGCTGCCGTGCAGGCGGCCTTATATAGTGTGGGGCGTGTTCTAAACCCCCTGAGCCATAATTGGCCAAAGCCACCCTAGCTTTGGCCAATTACAGCTCTCTCTACCGACGGCGCTGTGATTGGCCAAGCATGCGGGTCATAGTGCATGCTTGGCCAATCATCAGCCAGCAATGCACTGCAATGCCGCATTATGGGCCGTGAAGCGCCACACGAATTTGGTGTGAACGCCATATCGTTCGCAATTCAACGAACGATCGAACAGCCGATGTTCGAGTCGAACATGGGTTCGACTCGAACACGAAGCTCATCCCTATCCTTAAGATGGTTCTACACCTTCATTTGAGTCCAGCTGTTTGATTATACTGATTGGACTTGATTTGGAAAGCCACACACCTGTCTATATAAGACCTTACAGCTCACAGTGCATGTCAGAGCAAATGAGAATCATGAGGTCAAAGGAACCGCCTGAGGAGCTCAGAGACAGAATTGTGGCAAGGCACAGATCTGGCCATGGTTACAAAAAAATCCTGCTGCACTTAAGGTTCCTAAGAGCACAGTGGCCTCCATAATACTTAAATGGAAGACGTTTGTGATGACCAGAATCCTTCCGTCTGGCCAAACTGAGCTATTGGGGGAGAAGAGCCTTGGTGAGAGAGGTAAATAAGAACCCAAAGATCACTGTGGCTGAGCTCCAGAGATGCAGTCGGGAGATAGGAGAAAGTTGTAGAAAGTCAACCATCACTGCAGCCTTCCACCAGTTGGGGCTTTATGGCAGAGTGGCCCGACGGAAGCCTCTCCTCAGTGCAAGACACATGAAAGCCCGCATCGAGTTTGCTAAAAAAACCCCATGAACGACTCCAAGATGGTGAGAAATAAGATTCACTCATCTGATGAGACCAAGATAGAACTTTTTGGCCTTAATTCTAAGCGGTATGTGTGGGGAAAACCAGGCACTTCTCATCACCTGTCCAATACAGTCCCAACAGTGAAGCATGGTTGTGGCAGCATCATGCTGTGGGGGTGTTTTTCAGCTGCAGGGACAGGACGACTGGTTACAATCGAGGGAAAGATGAATGTGGCCAAGTACAGGGATATCCTGGATGAAAACTTTCTCCAGAGTGCTCAGGACCTCAGACTGGGCCGAAGGTTTACCTTCCAACAAGACAATGACCCTAAGCTTAAATAAGGAAGGAGTGGCTTCACAACAACTCCGTGACTGTTCTTGAATGACCCAGCCAGAGCCCTGACTTAAACCCAATTGAGTATCTATGGAGAGACCTAAAAATGGCTGTCCACCAATGTTTACCATCCAACCTGACAGAACTGGAGAGGATCTACAAGGAGGAATGGCAGAGGATCCCCAAATCCAGGTATGAAAAACTTGCTGCATCTTTCCCAAAAAGTCTCATGGCTGTATTAGATCAAAAGGTGCTTCTACTAAATACTGAGCAAAGGGTCTGAATACTTAGGGCCATGTGATATTTCAGTCTTTCTTTTTTAATAAATCTGCAAAAATGTCAACAATTCTGTGTTTTTCTGTCAATATGGGATGCTGTGTGTACATTAATGAGGAAAAAAAATGAACTTAAAGGGTTTTAGCAAATAGCTGCAATATAACAAAGAGTGAAAAATTTAAGGGGGTCTGAATACTTTACGTCCCCACTGTAGGTCTGTGTTACCCATTTGATCACTACAATTGTTTGCTGCTTATGTATACCTTTCTTGTATTGTATTCTCACCTAAATCGCCTTACCTAAAGTTGAACATAACGTGTACTTTTGTATACTGTAAAACAATAAAAATATTGAAAAGAATTTAAGCTTCTACAAAAAGTGGTGTGACTGGGTGATATTATTGGACATGAAATAGTGGTGGTGGAGTGGGTCTGAGAAAGCATGACTGTTGGTGTAGAAGCAGTGAGTTGTTTTTCAAGCCAAAGAGTCAGGTTTTATACTCATGATTTCAAATCCTAAATAATAGTATCCAAAAATTGTTAATAACCCATTAAGGCTCCTACAAGTGTACTGTCTTTTCCAGTACTATGTACAAACCTCCCCAGATCAAGCAAGCAGAGCAACTAGCAAAAAATGCTTCCCACTATAAAAAGAAGGTAGGGGTGAGCTCAATATAAGTGTTTTTTTTATGTCATTTTTGCATCTGATATCAGCGCATTAGGAAGTACGTGATTGGGCAGATGACCATGTGATGTTCTATTGAGCCCGCCCCTACTTCCTATTTATGATTTGTGTGTTTGTAGGCTCTACCAAACACAGTTTCACTGGCCTAGGTACATTCCCTTGCCCCTTTATGGGTACTGTGTTTGTTTTTTCATGATGCCATATTCCTTTAAGACATTCTTATGAGTTTATACCAGGGGTCTTCAAACTACGGCCCTCCAGTTGTTCAGGAACTAAAATTCCCATCATGCCTAGTCATGTCTGTGAATGTCAGAGCTTTACAATGCCTCATGGGACGTGTAGTTCTGCAACAGCTGGAGGGCCGTAGTTTGAGGATCCCTGGTTTATACAATTATAACACTATTGTATTCATATAGATATACAGCCTCTTTGGGTTCGTACGAACTTTGCGCTTTTTATGACATACCTTGCATCTGTGTTCCAATGGCAGTGCTGACAGCCTTTGGATCTCTTCTATTACATTTGTGGTTTATTACTTTTTGAACACTTGTCTACTGCAAGAAATTCCACCATTGGACCCCTGGTGAAGATTTACAATTGAAACGTGTTGGGTTCCACATGTGGCATTATCAAGTTCTAATTGTAATGATGACTGTCATATGAAATGTGTGGTATTTGGTGGGTCTAACAAGAGATATGAATCCATCAGCCTAGTATATTTTAACATTTAATGTCAATGCTTTATTGAAATCTGTAATAAAGATGTTTTACATATATATATATATATATATATATATATATATATATATATATATATATATATTTGTACTCATTAATTTGATGCCTTAAAAATCCTACACGGGGTGTTAATTTTTGGATTGTTTTGGAAGATTCTTGTCTTCTCTGCGCTTGGAACTTGTTGCAACAACATTCTCATACAGACATATCACACGCTCAAACACAGCACACAAACATTACACACCAGTAGCCATCTTCACCATATCAGGACAGTCTCAAGGTTCTATTAGAACTTGGATGTACTAGCAATTCAGGTAAATACAGAGTGATGGAGTGATGAAGTAGTACTCTTTGCTTAACGTTAGGTCATTCTATGCAGACGCCCAACCATTCTGCCCCCCAGTCAGCTAAATTATAAAACAGTCAGGTGCTGCCCACCAGGCCAGGATGGGCACAGTGCCCCTTTACAGTCTGGTTCTCCTTCATATCACACTCCCCTTTTACATTACAGTGCCCCTAGCAATCACAACCCCCCATCACAGTGCCCATTGCAGTCACCCCCCCCCCTTTTTCTCTCTAATCACAGTGCTGCCTTTTACTCTCTGCCTTCCCTGCACAGTCCTACCTTTGGCAGGGCAGAGGCAGGATTCAGCCTGTGTCCTCTTCAGGGTCACCCCGCCGATCACGCCATCCTATCAGCAAGGCAGGTGGTTGGAGGAGCTACAGACCTGGATCATATTAAAAAGCATGTGATTACCCGCTTGTTAATGTGAAAAGACTCCCTGCTCTCTGTGCAGATCTCCAGCTCCTCCAACCCCTTACTCTGCTGATAGGATGGAATAGTTGGTGGGGTGGGAGAGCTGGGAGAGGAGACACAGGCATAGCCGTATAGCGGGAGGTGAGTTGGAACTGCAATCTATGTTAGCCAGGGCTTTTTTTCTCTGAAAATAGGTACAGGAACTCAATCGCGACCCCCTGTCCCTTACACACACCCTCCAAACCACATCAAATAGTTGGCGTGGTCAAATTTTATTAACAGTGGGTGGGTCTTAACAGGGTCATTAAATACCAGGAGTGCATTATGTACAGAGTGCAGTGTTCAGGGAGGGGGTTACACACAGACTGCAGAGTTCAGCCTTCTTCCACAGCTACTTACCTCGGCATTCCCCATCCACATCTCATGTTTACCCCTCTTCAGCTCTGACCTCTGCATGCAACCCCCCTCTACTGCCCCCATCTTCTCCCCATCTGCTTAAAAGCTCCACCATCTTCCACATGCCCTATTTTTGTTCTCATATGGATGGATGGTGCCGCGCTAATCCTGTTAGGTGAACCTCTAGTGGTTAAAATAATAAAGTAAACTAAATGTGTATAAATGGCCTGAAAAACCAGTGATGTATTCATACAAGTGATATAACTCACTGCACAGAATTAAGTTAATAAAGAATTAATAAAAAATTTGGGTGTAGACAAATTAACAACCTAAAAAACTTAAATTAAAATATCAATCGTAGATGACCATAACAGTGACTGGTTCAGCATAAGTGACAAAAGACAATATTAAATATGGCAACGTGGATTATACTAAATGATTAACAATCACAAATTGACAAAGTGCATTGTGCAAAACACTGTGCAACATAAATAACTACATCATATAATGGCTTATAGCCAGGGGAAGAAGTCACGTGTGGTGTGACGTCACGCGTAGGGACGGGATAGGCTGGACACACTGAGAGAAGGCTACGAGCTCGCCGCTCGTCGGATACAAATACTGTATCATTTATTTGTCAATGTGAGTACCTGCTTTCTTTGCTTAATAAACCAGTTACTTTTAAAACGGAATTACACTATTGGGTTCCTTTCTATTCTACTTTATCTATAAACACCTCCCTGCATCACATCTGAGGGAACCTTACCCCAGGACGGTGAGGAATACGTAGGAGCCGCTAGGTGGAAAAGATAAAGAACCAGTTTGGTCATATGCTGTTGCCCCATTACTTTGAGGTAAGGGGCCACTACCCACTGTAGTGTTTGCACATGAAGCTGCATGAGATTCTGAGTCACCAGGCACTTTAACTGCTACATGCGCATGCCAGCACCACATTGTCACAGATTTTATCATGAATAAGGACGTTTTTCTTGTGTGATTTTCCTCTTTTTTCATCATAATTTTTTGGGACATTCACTTTTATCTCATTATTATCTAGTTTGGAGTTTTTATTTATATATATTTTTTCTTTTGTCTGCACACTTGCACTTTATGGAATGTCTGTTGTTTAACGCTAAAAGCCATTATATGATGTAGTTATTTATGTTGCACAGTGTTTTGCACAATGCACTTTGTCAATTTGTGATTGTTAATCATTTAGTATAATCCACGTTGCCATATTTAATATTGTCTTTTGTCACTTATGCTGAACCAGTCACTGTTATGGTCATCTACGATTGATATTTTAATTTAAGTTTTTTAGGTTGTTAATTTGTCTACACCCACATTTTTTATTAATTCTTTATTAACTTAATTCTGTGCAGTGAGTTATATCACTTGTATGAATACATCACTGGTTTTTCAGGCCATTTATACACATTTAGTTTACTTTATTATTTTAACCACTAGAGGTTCACCTAACAGGATTAGCGCGGCACCATCCATCCATATGATATCTATTTAGGTCAAGTGATACCCTAATAGGTGCATGCAGCTGTTCCACCCTTAGCCATCTCTATATTCGATAGCGCAGGAATACCTTTATTAAACAAATGCCCTATTTTTGTTGCTGTATTAAGCTGAAGCACCCAGCCAGCTATAGTACCTCCCCGCATACTGTAGTTGGCTCCACCTCTCTCACTTGCGGGGAGATCATCCAGTGGTGTTGTTGCTATTTGCACTGCACCCCCTGTACCTGCATCTCCCTTGTCCCCATCCTTCACTTTTGTGTCTTCAAGTAATAGTGGTCAGCAGGGAGCAGAGGGCCTGAGCCAGAGGTGGTGGAACTGAGTTCCACCAAGTTCCAGCTGAAAAAAAGCCCTGGTGTTAGCCCTGTCTGGACTGTGGTCACCACTTACCTCCTACTATTCACAGCCCAGGGACTGGAGACCCCTGCATTAGTTAGCTCTTGTTATGACATATGGCCCGGTAGCCCCGGACAAAATGCCGGTGTGCCCTATGGCCAGTCTGGACCCGGTGTCCACAACTGGTAACAGAAGGCCTGCAAATCGTGGTACACAATGGTTTAATTAGCTCTTTCACAGGTCATAAATTATTGATGAAGCATTATTACCAACTTGCAGCTACCCACCACCCCATGATGTACCATTACAAAACTGTTGTTCTATCACCTAATGAGCATTCATTAGTGATTCTGCTATTGGCTGAATCTACCAAGCCAAAGAAAGAGGGAAGTTGATTGGTTGTACACTTCATAGAGGGGGTACCTTGTGTCTCTGCTGCATGTATTCCTGAAAACCTACTCCTGGAAGAATCACACGACTTGTCATGATAAAGAATATACAACAGTTGACTATCTTCTATATCAAATATCTGCATTATCTGGGTTAACATTACAATTTTTTTTATTTAAATAAGAACACAATTCATTTTAGACATATCAATTTTAAATAATTCTTTGCTGTTTCTGCAATGAATTCTGAGATTTGAAGTACCCATAAACAACAGAGAACTGGGACAGCTGTGTTAACCTTACCCTATTCAAAATAGAAAAAAGTTTGGGCTTTAAATAAACTTTAACCCTAAAACTAACCCTAATAATACCAAGCCAATTTATACTGTTAAGGCAATAAATACCATATTATCACAGCAATCATAGTTACACAGTTAGTAAGGTTGAGTAAAGACAGCAGTCCTTCCAGTTCAACCTAAGTGAGTGCGGGTGTGTGTCTACAATTGTCCTGTACATTGCACACTCACATTGGTCCCTACCCTCAATCCTAGGTCCCCATTCATATACTAGGGCCAATTTTGGACAGAAACCAATTAACCTACCAGCATGTCTTTGGAGTGTGGGAGGAAACCGGAGTACCCGGAGGAAACCCACGCAGGCACAGGGAGAACATGCAAACTCCAGGTAGGTAGTGTGGTGGTTGAGATTCAAACCAACGACCCTTATTACTGCTAGGTGAGAGTGCTACCCACTACACCACTGTGCCACCCCAAAATACAATCCTATGGCTGATATAATTATCACTCTGAAAATGTTGTCTGATGAAAGCTTTGATGTCTGTTTGCTATATGCCCAAGTTATACATCTAAATCTGCATCAAAATTGGATGAACAGCTATATTTTTGGGGGACAGCTTAAATTTAAAAGGAAAACAATGTCGGCATGGTTTTGATCTGTTCTTCCACACTGTGATCTTTCTTCACATCTGACAGATCAATTTTTAGGTCACTTGAGAGGGAGGCTTCAGAAAATTCTTTGAGTGATATAATATGTGCATGAATTGGTTTGACTTTTGTCTTACCAAAATTTGCTCAAGAACAAATATAATAAGATGGTATGATATGCATAAGAGAATTTTATTTTTTCCAAGTGAAGATCAGGCCGTCCTTAAGGCAGGGCAAAAGGGGAAGTTGCCCTGGGCCCCCATTGTTTTGGGGCCCAAAGCAGCTGCCTCTTACTTGCCAACTATCCCAGTTTAAATTCCCTTGTCCCTTGAAGTGTGAAGTTCTGTTACTAATGCTGCCTAGCTCTGCTCTATTGTCATGTACAGATGACTCACCTGCAGACCCTGTGTTTACATGTAAATAGTGTGCATTGCCATGTAAATAGCAGCAGCATTAATATTTTAATAGCATTCGTCCGTCTGCATTGATATGTAAATAGAGGCAGCATTCATATGTATATCATGCCTCACTGTGTACAGTCTAGCAAACAATCAGTGAGCAGTACTAAAGTGCAGTAACCTCTAGCAACCAATCAGTGAGCAGAATTGATGTACAGTAATCTCTATCAACCAATTAACAAGCAGAAGTCATGTGCTGTAACCTCTAGCAACTAAATCAGTGATCCATAATGTGATCTGTGACCTCTAGCAGCCAGTCAATGAGCGATAATGATATGCTGTAACCTCTAGAAACCAATCACAATCACTGCCTGATCTGATTTAGTAAGTTGATTTTGAGTCTAGCTGCTATTATATGTCTCAGAGCAGATGGAGCATGAAATTGCATGGTGGGGCCCAAGAAAATGTCTGCCCAGGGTCCAATCAATAGTAAAGACGGCCCTGGTAAGGGTTTAAAGATACATCCACTCACCTGTCTTTGGCCTGAACACAGCGCTTGTGTAAGACATTAGAATTTTTAATGTCAGTTCCAGGTCTATAGAGTAGATCTATATACAGTGTGTCTGACCTCCAGATGGTGTCATAGACCAAATACACAATACACGGACACACAGAATACTGTATGTTTGGCCATGTCTGCCAAGCCAAGGAATTATATATAGATGGTACAGAACTCCAGGGAATCCAAACCTCTCCCATGTGGCACAGTTATACACCTTCCCTGACAGGTATACAGGGAAATTAAATCTTTCTATGATGAGGAGTGACATGAAAAACTTTCATGCAAACAATTATGGCCAGTAGATAACTATCCATATTATTACATCTAAACATTAGTTCATAGGCACAATGGACTAAAATGCCTGTACATTTATAATGAATAAAGACAGAAAAAATGCCAGCTATAAAATTATCTGGTCTGTCCAAGGCTTCATGTACACTAGCATCTCCTAAACTTGAGTTTAAAAGCTTTTGGCGTTTTTTTGTAAAAAACTCCATAAAAGGGTAATTTGTCAATGTACACATAGGCTTTTAGCAGAGTTTAGGAGCTGCTGTAGTTAGGGGAGGTTCAACCTCCCTTAAGCTCTCTCTCCTAAACATGTAATGCCGCGTACACACGGTCGGACTTTTCGACCGGACTTGTCCGACGGACGCCGACGGACCAAATCTGGCGGACAATCCGATCGTGTGTGGGCTTCACTGGACCTTTAGCTGACTTTTCCAGTTGCAAATCTGATGGACTTTAGATTTGGAACATGCTTCAAATCTTTATGTCGTAACTCTGCCGAACCCAGAAATCCGCTGGTCTGTATGCTAGTTCGACGGACAAAAACCGACGCTAGGGCAGCTATTGGCTACTGGCTATCAACTTCCTTATTTTAGTCCGGTGTACGTCATCACGTACGAATCCGTCGGACTTTGGTGTGATCGTGTGTAGGCAAGTCAGGTCATTAGAAAGTCTGAACGCAATATCAAACACAGTTTATAAATACTCATGTCTGATATTGCCTTCAATTTCTAGAAAAGTTGAACTTTGTAAGTTCCAGAGTTTTGTATTTCTTTTTGGTTTTAAACATGTCTGTTTTACCTTAAAAGGCAATTTCTACTTTTTAATGTGACCAAAAAAATTGTTATACAACAAACATTTTGGTTTGTTCTAAAAACCTTTTCTAAATGCACATGTGATTGTGCTTTGAATAAAAAGATTGAGAATCATCAATGTGTGACTTCTTCTTTCAATTCTCAAAGGAATTTTTTTTAGTAAAGTTGGTATTTTCAGTGACAATGGGGGTTAGTTTACTAAAGGCAAATCCACTTTGCACTACAAGTACAGTTTCAGTGCAGTCTCAAGTGCACTTGTAGTGTAAAGTGTATTTTCCTTTAGTAAATAACACCCAACAGTGCTTTGTAATTTTACACAATTACGCCATTTTCAGGACTCCCCAAATTTCGGTCATGGTCAGCTAAAAGAAAGCCAAGCAGTAAATCAAAGCAAATATATGTTCAGTTGAAAATATATTTTTATTTAAAAAATGTCTCAGACATTGTCTGGCATATCGATGGCCCCCCTACCCGCAAAGTATTCCATGTATCTTAGACGGACCTCGCGGGCACTCTGGGGGGGCAAGCCAGGACAGCCAGCTTCAAGCATCATCAGGGTTGCTTCATTAATATGAATTCCAGCCTCAAGCCCAACTGAGCCAGCATAGTTCCAAAAATTTCTCCTTAAAAAGTTGTGGAGAACACAGCAAGCCAGGATGATTTGATTGAGTTTATATTCAGCCATGTGTATCGGTGTAAGAAATAGGCGGAACCGGCTGGCCATTATTCCAAACCTGTTCTCCACCACTTATCTGGCTCTGGCCAGCCGGTAATTAAAAACCCTCTGGTCCGGGGTGAGGGTCCTCATAGGGAATATAAGGGGTCAGCAAAGCCAGCAAACGGTGAAAAATGGGTTCCATCTTCCGGAGAAAGTTCCTGAAATCGTCAGGATTATTCTCACGGATCTCACGGAGCAAAGGCATGTGACAGAATTGGTCACGCTGGAGTAACCAATTCTTGGTCCATGAACTCCTCCTCACCCTGTTCATGGACTGGGCTTGTCTGTCAAAGTAAGGAACCCGACACCAAGCCCCCACACAGCACAAACTCTACGATGAGTATGTACACGCAACATGGCTAGAAAAGGGTCGGCTGGTCAGAACGAAGTAAGAGAACGCACTGAAGAACAGCAAGGCCTGTGAAGAGCAACCTGAAAATTAGTAACGAACGGACAAGAACACAATGACAAGTCAATGGGAACTCACTGCACGCACTGAACACCAGATACAAACCCACAAGCACAAACTGAACAGCAGAAATATGATCTGAAAACCACGAGTCTGAAAAAGCGCGAATCGTCTCTCATCAAACTTTTACTAACACGAGACTAGCAAAAGGAGCCCAAAGGGTACCGCGCTTGGTATTGAACTGCCCTTTTATAGTCTCGTCGTACGTGGTGTACGTGACCGCGTTCTTGGCATTCGGAAATTCCGACAACTTTGCGCAACCGTGTGTATGCAAAACAAGTTTGAGCCAACATCCGTCGGAAAAAATCTATGGATTTTGTTGTCGGAATGTCCGATCAATGTGCGACCCTGTGCACAGGGCATTAGTGTACTGTGTCCTCTGCACAGTGTGCACCTAAAGCTACCTGAAGACAATTGCTGTTGTTCTGATCCTATTAATACCACAGGCAGGCAGCTGCAGTATTTACAGTTAGTGTAAGGTGTCCTCTGCACAGTGTACACCTAAAGCTACCTGAAGACAATTGCTGTTGTTCTGATCCTATTAATACCACAGGCAGGCAGCTGCAGTATTTACAGTTAGTGTACTGTGTCATCTGCACAGTGTGCACCTAAAGCTACCTGAAGACAATTGCTGGTGTTCTCATACTAATAATACTACAGGTAGGCAGTTGATTCTGCTAGCTGCAGTATCAGTATATATATAAATCCCAGCTTTGTGCAGCTACATCTCACTGCAGGCCATTAGTATGTCTGGAAGGCCAACAAGGAGAGGCAGACAGTCACAAGCCAATAAAAGAGGGCAAGCAGGCTCTTTGTCTAGAGGCAACAGTGCTGGTCGTGGAGACAGTGCATCCTCATCAGCACGTGGCCGTGGGACACGCTTGTCCTTTTTTTCGGCAGCTGGCCGTGTTGAGCCGCAACATGCGGAAGACTTGGTAGAGTGGATGACCAAGCCGTCCTCATCCTCCTCATCCCCTCTCACCCAGGCTCAGGGTACTTTGTCTGGCAAAGCAGCTGCCAACGCTGCCTCTTCCCTCGGCTCAATGGCATCAGTCACTCCTTCCCTAGCCCCAGCATGTCCTCCTGAGGAGTTACCCGAACTGTTTCACCACAGTGTTGGGTACATGCTCCAGGAGGATGCCCAACGTTTTGAAGGCTCCGATGATGGTACCCAGCTAGAGGAAGACAGTAACGTGAGCCCAGAGACAGGGGGTGCCCAAGAAGGACAGAAATCTGGCAGTCATGTTCCCCTAGCTGCAGCATACTGCCAGGTTTGCTCCAGTGATGAGGAGGGGGGGGATGATGAGGTCACTGACTCCACGTGGGTGCCTGATAGGAGAGAGGAGGCACATCTCCAACGAGGCAGGATGCCCTCCAGGGGCCAGCTTAAGGGCAGCACACCGACTGCATCACACTGCAGAGCTCCGCATGTGCAGGGCGCTGCTGTCTCTGCGCGTTATTCCAAAAGTTCTTTGGTGTGGGCCTTTTTTGAGATGAGTGCATCAGATCCCACCGCTGCTATTTGCAACATATGCCTCAAGCGTATCTCGCGTGGCCAAAACATCACCCACTTGGGCACCACATGCTTGACCAAACATATGTTGACCTGCCATGCAGTTCGTTGGCAAGCGTACCTAAAAGACCCACACCAAAGAACAAGGAGGACCTCTCCTTGCTCCTCATCAGCTGGGATCTCCAACCCCACTATACCTTCAGTCCTCTCTGAAACCTGCACTGAGAGGAATGAAGGTGTAGAATTAGGTGTGTCACAGCCAAGTACTTGCGGGCAATCTGCTATCGGTACTCTGACGTCAGATTGTACCAGGCAAATTTCCCTGCCCCAGCTGCTGCACCACCGAAAGAAGTTCGCTCCCAGCCATCCACATGCCCAGCAGTTGAATGCTAGCTTGGCTAAATTGCTAGCATTTCAACTGCTGCCTTTTCAGTTGGTAGACTCTGCCCCCCTCCGTGAGTTTGTGGAATTTGTGGTTTCTCAGTGGCAGGTTCTCAAACGCCACTTTTTCTCACGGAAGGCGATTCCGTCTCTCTACCGGCATGTGGAAGGCAATGTCTTGGCCTCGCTGGACAGGGCAGTCAGCGGTAAGGTGCATATTACCGTTGACTCATGGTCCAGCAGGCATGGACAGGGACATTACCTATCTTTCACCTCTCCTTGCTCCTCATCAGCTGGGATCTCCAACCCCACTATACCTTCAGTCCTCTCTGAAACCTGCACTGAGAGGAATGAAGGTGTAGAATTAGGTGTGTCACAGCCAAGTACTTGCGGGCAATCTGCTATCGGTACTCTGACGTCAGATTGTACCAGGCAAATTTCCCTGCTCCAGCTGCTGCACGGCCGAAAGAAGTTCGCTCCCAGCCATCCACATGTCCAGCGGTTGAATGCCAGCTTGGCTAAATTGCTAGCACTTCAACTGCTGCCTTTTCAGTTGGTAGACTCTGCCCCCTTCCGTGAGTTTGTGGAATGTGCAGTTCCTTAGTGGCAGGTTCTCAAACGCCACTTTTTCTCATGGAAGGCGATTCCGGCTCTCTACCGGCATGTGGAAGGTAATGTCTTGGCCTCGCTGGACAGGGCAGTCAGTGGTAAGGTGCATATTACCACTGACTCATGGTCCAGCAGGCATGGACAGGGACGTTACCTATCTTTCACCGCACACTGGGTGACTCTTCTGGCAGCTCGGAAGGATGCAGGATAGGGTGCAGTAGTGTTGGAGGTTGTTCCTCCACCACGCCTCCAAAATTCTACTAGTGATGATTCTGCCACACCTCTCTCCTCCACCCCCTCTTCTTCTTCTTCCTCCATGGCCTCTTCCTGTGCTGATTTGTCCTCGGAACCAGCGGTGCTCCATAGGTGTTCAAGGGGCTACAAAGTATGTTAAAAATTGTGCACTTACAATAAATGACATATATCAATAGTCATAAGTAGAAGGCATAAATGAAGTAAACTTAAAATTATGTCACTAAACCACACAATATGATGGCATGCTTAAAAAATATAGAGTGAATTAAATGAACAATTTATTAAAAAAGCATTCAAATTCATAAATTGCCAAAAGAACTACAATAATATGTGCAAAAATTAGTGATAAAGTCCAATCCATATGAAAAAGTGAAAAAGTAATTGAAAATCGCATAAAGAAGAGTCAAAGTCACACAGGAAAAAAAACGCATATCCACAGTTCATTCAATGCAGCCCATATGAGTGGGGAGAGATGAAAGGAACGTGAAGAAACTTCCAGCCACCGGTGAATCCAAGGGATAAAATAGATGTACCCTTACTGGATAAGTTGGACCTCCAAGGTCATACAGGCATGCAGATATGGCCCTCTGCGGGGACAGGAGGAAAGCAGGTCCGGATCAGGTCCGGATCAGCCAATCCTATATCGCTATATCGCATTCAGCAGGAAACGTTTCCACGGAGCCGTGCAGATGCAGCCTATTACTGAACTCCGGGATCCCCCACTCCTCAATAGGGCAATAAATCTTTTCATAATATTACTACACCATCGCAGTTTTTTCCTCTTTTACGGCCCTTGGGACGAGCGAGTGCCTCTCTTTAGGCTGACATACTGGAAACTTTCCAGCTAATGTGATATAGGATTGGCTGATCCGGACCTACTTTCCTCCTGTCCCCGCAGAGGGCCATATCTACATGCCCAAGAACCGCCTAATCTGTGACATGCCCACCAGGTGGAACTCAGCGTTGGCCATGCTGCAGCGGCTGCACATGCAGCAGAGGGTCATCAATGAGTACCTATGCGACTATGGCACCAGGACAGGGTCAGGGGAGCTTGTTTTTTTTAACCCACCCCTGTGGGCTATGATCAGGGATGCATGCACTGTCCTGTCACCATTTGAGTAGGCCACGAGGATGGTAAGCAGTGACAGTGCATGCATCAGTTACACTGTCCCTCTAGTCCACCTGTTGGAGTACACGTTGTGTGGGTATAATGGACAGGGCACTTGAGGCAGAACAGAGGGAGGAAGAGGTGGACTTCCTTACCTCTCAAGGCCCCCTTTATCCATGAATGAATGAGGAATTTGTATAGCGCTACAAATGCGAAATGAATCGCTTCAAGGCGCTTGATCCATCCTGAGTTATCCCGCTTCTTAGAAGAGGTGAGTCTTGAGTTTTTTTCTGAAGGCCCGATGGTTTTCTTCCATGCGGATGTTAGTGGGTAGAGCATTCCACAGCCATGGTCCTTGGACTGCGAATCTTCGTTCTCCCTTAGATTTGTACCTGGACTTGGGACTGAGGAGGAGGTTTTGGTTCATTGATCATAGACTGCGATTAGGTGTAGTGTTTTATTTTCTTGCATAGGTATTGCGGAGCGTTTCCTTGTGTGCATTTGTGGGTGAGGCAGAGGGTCTTGAATGTGATCCGATCCTTTACGGTTAGCCAGTGTAGAGTCCTCAGGGATGCGGAGATGGTTTTCCAGGGTTTTTTTCGGGTTACTCGTCTTGCTGCCGTGTTTTGGATGACTTTAAAGCGAGCAATCTGGTATTTAGGTAATCCTATGTAGAGGGAGTTTGCGTAGTCGAGTTGGGAATTGATGATTGTTCCGACTACTGCTGCTTTGTCCTTTTTTGGAATGAATGGGATGAGTCTACATAGTAGGCGGAGAAGATGGTGAGAGCCGCTGACTACTAAACCTATTTGTGCATCCATCGACATCTCTGCGTCAAAGATGACTCAGAGACTTTTGGCTTTGGTGCTTGGGGAGATGGTCTGTCCAAGGATGGTGGGTGATGTCCATGGGGTCTTAGTTTTTGTATTACGGTTTGGGTGGAGGAGCAGAAGCTCTGTTTTGGATCTGTTGAGTTTGAGGAAGCTAGTGGTCATCCAGTCGTCTATCAGTGAGAGGCATTTTTCTAGTCACTGATATTGGTCTTTTTGTCCAGTGATGCGGAAGTAGAGTTGAGTGTCGTCAGCGTATAAATGAAAGCAGAGGTCTGATTTTCTGATGATTTTGAGGAGAGGACAGATGTAGATGTTGAAGAGCATGGGTGACAAAGGTGAACCTTGAGGGGCTCCAAAAGAGATAGCGTGGGTTTCAGAGGTGAAGGCTCCTAGTTTCACTATCTGTGAACAATTTCCTAAGAAGGATGCGAACCATGGTAGATCTTAATCTGTGACTCCTGCTACTACTGTGAGGCGGTCGAGTAGGGTATTGTGGTCCACTGTGTTGAACGCTGCACTGAGGTCCAGAAGTACCAGAAGACATGATTCTCCATCATCTGCTGCTTCTAGGGCGTCGTCCCATATTTTGAGAAGTGCCGTTTCTGTGCCATGGCCTGGGCGGAAGCCTGTTTGCAGTGGGTCCAAGAGTTTGTGTGTGTCCAGGGGGAGTTGTAGCTGTTGTCCTATTGCTTTCTCCATGATCTTGGAGATGGTGTTAAGGCTTGTTATCGGTCTGCGGTGGTTAGGGTCTTTTGGGTCGAGGTTAGGTTTCTTAAGGAGGGGTTTGTGCCTTGCTTCAGGGCGATCGGAACAATCCCTTCTTTGAACGACTGATTTATAAGATGTGTTATAGTAGGAGCCAAGATGTCGGAACATTCTTTTAGGAGTTTTTTGTCAGTGGTGATTGGGATCAGTGAAAAATTCGGTGATTGTGCGATGTTCGTATCGATTACCTCTCTTTGATTAGGTTGAATGTGGTCGGTTGTTTTCTTCTGTTGAATTGTTTTCCGAATGTTATTAATTTTGTTGATGAAAAAATCCGATAACTCATTGCAGAATTCTTGAGTTTCGTTTGCTGGGGGCTCTAGGCAGGTGGGGTTCATAGTTTGAGAGACTATTTTGAAAAGTTCCCGAGGGCGGTTTAAGGCTGTTGAGATGGTGTTTGAGAAATTTTCTTTTTTTGCTTTGAAGGTTGTTTGGTGATATTTCTTAGTAAGCGCTTTGTAGATTGTGAGGTTTACCTTTGTAGGATTTCTTCTCCATGCTCTTTCAGCTTTTCTGCAATCCTGCTTCAGTAGAGTAAGAGTGGCATTAAACCATCCAGAGTATTTCTTGTGGATGATTGTTCTACATTTCGGAGCCACTGAGTCTGCTGTTTGTAGTAATGCCTTGTTTAAGGAGTTTAGTGTTTGTTCCGTCGAGTGGTTTAAATTTAGCGTTGCTATTTTGTTTGATAATGTGGTTTTGAAGAGTTTGGAGTGTAGTTTCTTCTGAGATCTGGTCCAGTGTGTTGTTATTGTGCGTTTCGGTTTTTGGAGGGTGGTGTTGGTGGCAATTTTGAATTTGATGGCGTGGTGATCCCTCCATGGTAGTGGTAGGTTATCGGATATGTTGATGTCCATATTTTGCTTGAAGATGAGGTCCAGACTGTGTCCTGAAGCATGCGTGGGAGCATTGATCAGTTGCTGAAGACCTAGTTCTTCCAGTTGGTTGATGCAGGCGGTGGTGATGGGGTCCTGGGTAGAGTTTGCCCAGAGGTTGAAGTCCCCAACTACCAGAAGGTTTTTAGTTTTCAGGGTGTGGATTGACATGAATTCAGTGAGAGGTGTGATGAGATTAGTCTTCGGTCCCGGTGGTCTGTAGCATAGTAGTATGTGAATAGTGTCTTGGGGTGTTATTTGAAGATGTAGGGTGAGTGTCTCCATGAAAGGCACTGCGTTCTGTGGAGTTGGTTTGATGAGCGTAAGGTGGGATTTGAAAATCGCTGCTAGGCCTCCTCCTTTTTTTCCTATTCTATGCTCAGTTAGGATACTGTAGTTCTCAGGCACCAATTCAGTTAGGATGGCGTTGCAGTCGGGTGTTAGCCAGCTTTCCGTGATGAAGAGGCAATCTATGTTGTTTTGAGTGATGAAGTCGTGGACTTCTAGTCTGTGCTTGACTGCAGATCTGGTGTTGATCAAGGCGCATGCTAATTGTTGTGGTTGAATTGGTGTCTTCCTTTGTTCGATGGATGATTGTATGTTGGTCCTTAGTAATTGTTCGTTTCATAGTATTTTTTGAATAGCGGTTGGTAATGTTGAGGTGGTATTTCTTAGCCTGTGGAGGGCGTCCGCTGAGTATTTGAAGATGCACATGGTGAGAAACAAAAGTTGCTGTTGGTAGGCTGATATGATGATGCTTCTGATGTAACGACGATGAGGTTGTTGCAAAGATGATGGTCCTGAGGGGTGTCGCTGAGGAAGGAGTGGTGTTGTTGATGGTCCTGAGGGGTGTCGCTGAAGAAGGAGTGGTGTGTTGATGGTGCAGATGATGGTGCGATGGTTCAGATGGTGGAGCTGGAGCTGGAGGGGGGCCCTTGCTGACCTACCCACCCTCCCATTGATCCAGAGGAAGGTGAAAAACCCTTAGCCGAGCTGGCCAATTGCTGCGGCCAAGGAAAAAAATTCCTTCCTGACTTCTGAAGGCGATCGGACCTAGGACCCTGAATCAACTGCTAAGGGTTAGTGCCCCGAGGTACTTACCTGACCAGGGATGGTCCAAAGATGAGGAGAGAGAGAGAGAGAGGGGGGTGATGGGGGGGGTCTGAGGAATGGAGGGGAAGGGCGCTAGGGGGAACCTAGGGCACTACTTATCAGTACTGGCACGCTGGCTCACTGAAGCAGAGGTGGGGGTGAGCTGAGGAGGTAGGCTGGTGCGGGCCGGCGCTAGGCCGCAGCCGCAGTCTGTCCCCTGTGTCTAGCTGGTTAGAGAGGAGGGGACCGGACGGCAGCTGCGGATGATGCCCCGGGGAGCTGAGCTGCGTTGGGGGTGAAGTGGGACCTGGGTCCCGGATCAATGCAGCTGAAGAAGTCCGGGGATGAGTTCCGGGTGGCCGGTGGAGTGCTAGCCCGCGTTTGGGTGCACCAAGATGGCCACCGGCTAGGCCCGAGCGGCTTTCACCAGCTGCTCGGCGGCTTTCTGGAGAGGCTACGGTCCCGTCCGATAGGTGGGTTGAGTCTGGTGATGGTGAGTGCATGGACCTGTCGATCAAGGCTGGGGAGGAGGTGAAGTGGCAGGCTGGCCCTTGGCCAGGGCTAGGCCGGAGAGTTGTCCTGAGAGGCTGCCGGGTGGAAACGTGGTGTCCAGGTGGCTGCGGACAGTGCAAGGGGGTAGCTGGGGGCTGCGGGGTATGGTGGAGGGGCGTGTGAGGTCCGAGGTAGTCCCGTTCCTGGAAACACGTAGCTCTAGGGTGCTCTGGGGTCCCTGTAAAATACTGCTTGGGAGGCCGGGAAAGAGTCCTGGCAGGCTGGGTGGCTGGATGGTCGGAGCTGCTGACACACGCGTCCGCTCTGCAGAGTGTAGGTCTCAGAGAAAGTGTGAAAAGTGAGAAAGTGACAGTGTTCCTTCGTGCCCGCCGATCACACAGGAAGAGGATGAGGAGGAGGAGGATTGTGTCAGCATGGAGGTGGAGCCTAGCACTCAGCATCAGCAGCAGTCTTCAAGGGATCATTTACAGTCCGAAGAAACCCATGGACTTGTACGTGGCTGGGAGGAGGTGGCTGTGAATCATGTTGTCCTTAGTGACCAAGAGGACTCTGGACCGAATGCCTCAGCAAACCTACGCTGCATGGCCTCCCTTATCTTGCAAAGCCTGCGGAAGGATCCTTGTATTCGTGGAATCAAGGGGAGGGATGATGACTGGCTGGCAACCCTGCTTGATCCACGTTACAAGGGTAAGGTTGCGGACCTTATCTTGCCGTTGCCGAGGGAGCAGAGGATGAAACATCTTCGGGAGGCCTTGCAGAAAGGTTTGTGCAACGCGTTTCCAGAGCCTGGGAGGTTACAATTTCCTGGTCCTCCTGGACAACTTGTTGCTGAGGCTTCAGTCAGTCACAGAAGGAGCGGTGGACAAGGTGGCCGTTTGACCAATGCATTCAGACAATTTTTTAGTCTGCAGCCCCACGGTTATCGGTTCCAGCAACCATCGACAGCATCTGATTCACATGGTGCAGGATTACCTAGGGGCAAGATCAGACTTGGACACCTTTTCCACCAAAAATCCTCTGGGTTACTGGGTCTTGAGGATGGATCACTGGCCAGTAGGGATGAGCCGAATACCCCCCGATTCTGTTCACACCAGAACCTGCGAACGGACCGAAAGTTCGCGCAAACTTTAGAACCCCATTAAAGTCTATGGGACTCGAACGTTCAAAATCAAAAGTGCTAATTTTAAAGGCTAATATGCATGGTATTGTCCTAAAAAGGGTTTGGGGACCCGGGTCCTGCCCCAGGGGACATGTATCAATGCAAAAAAAAGTTTTAAAAACTGTCGCTTTTTCGGGAGCAGTGATTTTAATGATGCTTAAAGTAAAAAAAAAAAGTGAATTATTCCTTTAAATATCATACCTGGGGAGTGTCTATAGTATGCCTGTAAAGTGGCACGTGTTTCCCGTGCTTAGAACAGTCCCTGCACAAAATGACATTTTTAAATGAATAAAAGTCATTTAACCACTTCAGCCCCGGAAGATTTTACCCCCTACCTGACCAGAGCGTTTATTGCGATTCGGCACTGCGTCGTTTTAACTGAAAATTGCGCGGTCGTGCGACGTGGCTCCCAAACAAAATTGACGTCCTTTTTTTCCTACAAATAGAGCTTTCTTTTGGTGGTATTTGATCACCTCTGTGATTTTTATTTTTTGCGCTATAAACAAAATAAGAGCGACAATTTTGAAAAAAACGCATTATTTTTTACATTTTGCTATAATAAATATCCCCCAAAAATATATAAAAAAACATTTTTTTTCCTCAGTTTAGGCCGATCGTATTCTTCTACATATTTTTGGTAAAAAAAAAATCGCAATAAGCGTTTAATAATTGGTTTGCGCAAACGTTATAGCGTTTACTAAATAGGGGATAGTTTTATGGCATTTTTATTAATAATTTTTTTTTTTACTAGTAATGGCGGTGATCAGCGATTTTTATTGTGACTGCGACGTTATGGCGGACATGTCGGACATTTTTGACACATTTTTGGGACCATTGTCATTTATACAGCGATCAGTGCAATTAAAAATGCACTGATTACTGTGTAAATGGCACTGGCAGTGAAGGGGTTAACCACTAGGGGGCGGGGAGGGGTTAAGTGTGTCCTATGGAGTGATTGCTAACTGTAGGGGGATGGGCTCTGTGTGTGACGTCACTGATCTCTGCTCCAATGACAGGGAGCAGAGATCGAGTGACACTTGTCACTAGGCAGAACAGGGAGATGCTGTTTACAACGGCATCTCCCCGTTCGTCCTCTCCATGAGGCGATCGCGGGTATCCCCACGGCGATCGAGTCCGCGGGCCCCGCGACCCGACTCACGGAGCTCCCGGCCGGCGCGCGCCCCGCCGCCGGCGCGCATGCAGTGGCACGGCGGGCAATTCAAATGGACGTACAGGTACGCCCATTTGCCCAGCCGTGCCATTCTGCCGATGTACATCGGCATGCGCCGGTCGGGAACCGGTTAAAACTGCTTGCGGCTTTAATGTAATGTCAGGTCCCGGCAATATGGATAAAAATCAGTGAAACAAACGGCATGGGTACCCCCCTCAGTCCATTACCAGGACTTTTGGGTCTTGTATGGATATTAAGGGGAACCCCGCACCCAAATTAAAAAAAGGAAAGGCGTGGGGCCCCCAGGCCCTATATACTCTGAACAGCAGTATATAGGCGATGCAAACAAGACAGGGACTGTAGGTTTGTTTTTAAGTAGAATCTGTTTGCAATTTTGAATTGGTACATTTTTAAAGTGTACACAGGGAAGGGTTATCACCTCTGTAACATTTGTTTTGCTGTCTGTGCACCTCTTCAGAAGATTTCACCTCACTTTATGTCCCAATGACAAATGTTTTTTGAAAATTTGGGGTTTTAGTGAAACAAGGATTGGTGATAAAGCATTAGTGGAGAGTAGACACGTTTTTCCCATATTAACTCTTACAGGAGAGAATTTACCTTACTGGGGTAGATTTCATCTCACTTCCTGTTGTCTCTTTCCGTTTGCAAGTAGGAGTCGTTTGTAAGTTGGATGTTTGAAACATTGCCACAACACTGTAAGCCCTTACAGTTACTCTTGGTGGGCACAGGAACGGGCCCTGCTGTGAAATATTAGATCAAGAATTGTAATTACATGTCCCTGTTGAACAGGGGCAGAAAAATTGAGCCCTGGGCACTGGTGCTGGTGCCACAACACTGCAACCCCTCACAGATTCTCTTGTTGAGTGCAGGAACAAGCCCTGCTGCAAAGTATTGCATCAGAAATTGTAATAACATGCCCCTGTTAAACAGGGGCTGAAAAATTAGGCCTTGGGCACTGGTGCTGGTGCCACAACACTGCAACCCCTCACAGATACTCTAGTCGAGCACAGCAACGAACCCTCCTGCAAAATATTACATCAAAAATTGTAATGACACGCCCCTGTTAAACAGGGGCAGAAAAATTGGGCCTTAGCCACTAGTGGTGGTGCCCAGAACCAAAAATGTTCTTACAATCTATCAGCATGATCATTGAGGAGGAAGAGGATAATCACTCAGCATCAGCATAGGCAGTCTTGAAGGGATCTGACATTTCAAAAAAAATTATTCGGTTACATCAGCATCAGGGGCCTGATAGCTGGTGGTGATCCAAGACTGATTCATTTTAATGAAGGTCAGTTGATCGACCGAGTCGGTGGACAGGCGCACCCTGTGATCGGTTACAAAGCCTCCAGCAGCACTGAATGTGCGTTCCGACAGAACGCTGGATGCAGGACAGGCCAGTAGCTCAATTGCATACTGTGCAAGCTCTGGCCAGTGATCCATCCTCAAGACCCAGTAACCCAGAGGATTTTCGGTGGGAAAGGTGTCCAAGTCAGATCTTGCCCCTAGGTATTCCTGCACCATGTAAAACAGACGCTGGCGATGGTTGCTGGAACCGATCATACCTTAGGGCTGTGGACTAAAAAATTGTCTGAACGCATCGGTCAGATGGCCACCTTCTCCAACGCTCCTTCTTTGACTGACCGAAGCCTCAGCAACACGTTGTCCAGGAACAGGAGTTTGTAACCTCCCAGTCTCTGGGAACGCGTTGCACAGACCTTTCTGCAAGGCCTCCCAAAGATGTTTCATCCTCTGCTCCTTCTGCGATGGCAAGATAAAGTCCACAACCTTACCCTTGTAACGTGGATCAAGGAGGTTTGCCAGCCAGTATTGATCCCTCTCCTTGATACCACGAATACGAGGATCCTTCTGCAGGCTTTGCAGGATCAGGGAGGCCATGCAGCGTAGGTTTGCTGAGGCATTTGGTCCGGAGTCCTCTGGGTAACTAAAGACTACATGATCCGCAGCAACCTCCTCCCAGCCACAAACAAGTCCATGGGTTTCTTGGGACTGTAAATGATACCTTGAAGACTGCTGCTGATGCTGAGTGCCAGGTTACATCTCCATGCTAACACAATCCTCCTACTCCTCCTCCTCCGCCTCCTCTTCTTGTGTGATTGGCGGGCACGCAGGAACACTGTCTGGTTAAAGGGGGCCTTGAGAGGTAAAGAAGTCCTCCTCTTCCTCCCTCTGTTCTGCCTCAAGTCCCCTGTCCATTATTCCACGCAGCGTGTGCTCCAACAGGTGGACAAGAGGTATAGTGTCACTGATGCATTCACTGTCACTGCTCACCATCCTTGTGGCCTCCTCAAATGGTGACAGGACAGTGCATGCATCCCTGATCATAGCCCACTGGTGTGGGGGAAAAAAAACAAGGTCCACTGACCCTGTCCTGGTGCCATAGTCGCATAGGTACTCATTGATGGCCCACTGCTGCATGTGCATGGCCAACGTTGAGTTCCACCTGGTGGGCATGTCACAGATTAGGCGGTTCTTGGGCAGGTTAAATTCCTTTTGGAGGTCAGCCAGCAGACGAGCACTGGCATTATATGACCTGCGGAAATGCACACAGACTTTCCTGGCCTGCCTCAGGACATCCTATAAGCCTGGGTACCTGCCCAAGAACCGTTGCACCACCAAGTTAAGGACATGAGCCAAACAGGGCACATGGGTCAGTTGTCCCTGTCGGAGGGCGGAGAGGAGGTTGGTGCCATTGTCGCAAACCACCATACCTGCCTTAAGCTGGTGTGGCGTCAACCACCTCTGAACCTGCCCCTGCAAAGCTGACAGAATCTCTGCCCAAGTGTGGCTTCTGTCCCCCAAGCACATCAGCTCAAGCACCGCATGGCATCTTTTTGCCTGCGTGCTTGCGTAGCCCCTTGAACGCCCACGGAGCACCGCTGGTTCCCGAGGACAAATAAACACAGGAAGAGGCCATGGAGGAAGAAGAAGAGGAGGGGGTGGAGGAGAGAGGTGTGGCAGAATCACCACTAGTAGAATTTTGGAGGCGTGGTGCCGGAACAACCTCCAACACTACTGCACCCTGTCCTGCATCCTTCCCAGCTGCCAGAAGAGTCAGCCAGTGCACAGTGCAAGATAGGTAACGTCCCTGTCCATACCTGCTGGACCATGAGTCAGCGGTAATATGCACCCTATCGCTGACTGCCCTGTCCAGCGAGGCCAAGACATTGCCTGCCACATGCCAGTAGAGATCCGGAATCGCCTTCCATGAGAAAAAGTGGTGTTTGGGAACCTGCCACTGAGGAACCGCACATTGCACAAACTCACGGAAGGGGGCAGAGTCTACCAACTGAAAAGGCAGCAGTTGAAGTGCTAGCAATTTAGCTAGCATTCAACCGCTGGGCATGTGGATGGCTGGGAGCGAACTTCTTTCGGCAGTGCAGCAGCTGGAGCAGGGAAATTTGGCTGGAGGAGGGAATTTTGCCTGGTACAATCTGACGTTGGTGTACCGATAGCAGATTGCCCGCAAGTACTTGGCTGTGACACACCTAATTCTACACCTTCATTCCTCTCAATGCAGGTTTCAGAGAGGACTGAAGGTATAGTGAGGTTGGAGATCCCAGCTGATGAGGAGCATAGAGAGGTGAAAGATAGGTAACATTCCGTCCATGCCTGCTGGACCATGAGTCAGCGGTAATATGCACGTTACCCCTGATGGCCTTGTCCAGCAAGGCCAAGACATTGCCTTCCACATGCCGGTAGAGAGCCGGAATCGCCTTCCGTGAGAAAAAGTGGTGTTTGGGAACCTGCCACTGATGAACTGCACATTCCACAAACTCACGAAAGGGGGCAGAGTCTACCAACTGAAATGGCAGCAGTTGAAGTGCTAGCAATTTAGCCAAGCTAGCATTCAACTGCTGGGCATGTGGATGGCTGGGAGCAAACTTTTTTCGGCGGTGCAGCAGCTGGGGCAGGGAAATTTGCCTGGTACATTCTGACTTCGGTGTACCGATAGCAGATTGCCCACAAGTACTTGGCTGTGACACACCTAATTCTACACCTTCTTTCCTCTCAGTGCAGGTTTCAGAGAGGACTGAAGGTATAGTGGGGTTGGAGATCCCAAAAGATGAGGAGCAAGGAGAGGTCCTCTTTGTTCTTTGGTGTGGGTCTTTTAGGTACGCTTGCCAACGAACTGCATGGCAGGTCGACATATGTCTGGCCAAGCATGTGGTGCCCAAGCGGGTGATGTTTTGGCCATGCGAGATACCCTTGAGACATATGTTGCAAATAGCAGCGGTGGGATCTGATGCACTCCTCTCAAAAAAGGCCCACACTAAAGAACTTTTAGAATAGCGCGCAGAGACAGCAGCGCCCTGCACATGCAAGCTCTGTGGTGTGATGCAGTCGGTGTGTGCTGCCCTTAAGCTGGCCCCTGGAGGGCATCCTGCCTCATTGGTGATGTGCATCCTCCTCCTCCTCCTCCTCTCTCCTATCAGGCACCCACGTGGAGTCAGTGACCTCATCATCCCCTCCCTCCTCATCACTGGAGCAAACCTGGCAGTATGCTGCAGCTAGGGGAACATGGCAGCTGCTTTGCCAAAGTACCCTGAGCCTGGGTGAGAGAGGATGAAGAGTATGAGGACGGCTTGGTCATCCACTCTACCAAGTCTTCCGCATGTTGCGGCTCAATAAGGCCAGCTGCCGAAAAAAAGGACAAGCGTGTCCCACGGCCGCGTGCTGATGAGGATGCACTGTCTCCATGACCAGCACTGTTGCCTCTAGACACAGAGCCTGCTTGCCCTCTTTTATTGGCTTGTGACTGTCTGCCTCTCCTTGTTGGCCTTCCAGACATACTAATGACCTGCAGTGAGATGTAGCTGCACGAAGCTGGGATGTATATATATACTGATACTGCAGCTAGCAGAATCAACTGCCTGCCTGTAGTATTATTAGTATGAGAACACCAGCAATTGTCTTCAGGTAGCTTTACATGCACACTGTGCAGAGGACACAGTACACTAGCTGTAAATACTGTAGCTGCCTGCCTGTGGTATTAATAGGAGCAGAAGTACACCAGCAATTGTCTTCAGGTAGCTTTAGGTGCACACTGTGCAGAGGACGCAGTACACTAACTGTAAATACTGTAGCTGCCTGCCTGTGGTATTTATAGGAGCAGAACAACAGCAATTGTCTTCAGGTAGCTTTAGGTGCACACTGTGCAGAGGACACAGGACACTAACTGTAAATACTGTAGCTGCCTGCCTGTGGTATTAATAGCAGCAGAACACCAGCAATTGTCTTCAGGTAGCTTTACATGCACACTGTGCAGAGGACACAGGACACTAACTGTAAATACTGTAGCTGCCTGCCTGTGGTATTAATAGCAGCAGAACACCAGCAATTGTCTTCAGGTAGCTTTACATGCACACTGTGCAGAGGACACAGTACACTAGCTGTAAATACTGTAGCTGCCTGCCTGTGGTATTAATAGGAGCAGAAGTACACCAGCAATTGTCTTCAGGTAGCTTTAGGTGCACACTGTGCAGAGGACGCAGTACACTAACTGTAAATACTGTAGCTGCCTGCCTGTGGTACTAATAGGAGCAGAACAACAGCAATTGTCTTCAGGTAGCTTTAGGTGCACACTGTGCAGAGGACGCAGTACACTAACTGTATATACTGTAGCTGTCTGCCTGTGGTATTAATAGGATCAGAAGAACACCACCAATTTTATTCAGGTAGCTTTAGGTGCACACTGTGCAGAGGACACAGTACACTAACTGTAAATACTGTAGCTGCCTGCCTGTGGTATTTATAGGAGCAGAACAACAGCAATTGTCTTCAGGTAGCTTTAGGTGCACACTGTGCAGAGGACACAGGACACTAACTGTAAATACTGTAGCTGCCTGCCTGTGGTATTAATAGCAGCAGAACAACAGCAATTGTCTTCAGGTAGCTTTAGGTGCACACTGTGCAGAGGACGCAGTACACTAACTGTAAATACTGAAGCTGCCTGCCTGTGGTACTAATAGGATCAGAAGAACACCACCAATTTTCTTCAGGTAGCTTTAGGTCCACACTGTGCAGAGGACGCACTACACTAACTTGTAAATACTGCAGCTGCCTGCGGTACTAATAGGATCAGAAGAACACCACCAATTTTCTTCAGGTAGCTTTAGGTGCACACTGTGCAGAGGACGCACTACACTAACTGTAAATACTGTAGCTAATAGGACTAACAGGATCAGAAGAACACCACCAATTTTCTTCAGGTAGCTTTAGGTGCACACTGTGCAGAGGATGCACTACACTAACTTGTAAATACTACAGCTGCCTGCGGTACTAATAGGATCAGAAGAACACCACCAATTTTCTTCAGGTAGCTTTAGGTGCACACTGTGCAGAGGATGCACTACACTAACTTGTAAATACTGCAGCTGCCTGCGGTACTAATAGGATCAGAAGAACACCACCAATTTTCTTCAGGTAGCTTTAGGTGCACACTGTGCAGAGGACGCACTACACTAACTTGTAAATACTGCAGCTGCCTGGGTACTAATAGGATCAGAAGAACACCACCAATTTTCTTCAGGTATCTTTAGGTACACACCGTGCAGAGGACGCACTACACTAACTGTAAATACTGTAGCTAATAGGACTAATAGGATCAGAAGAACACCACCAATTTTCTTCAGGTATCTTTAGGTGCACACCGTGCAGATGACGCACTACACTAACTGTAAATACTGTAGCTAATCTGACTAATAGGATCAGAAGAACACCACCATTTTTCTTCAGGTAACTTTAGGTGCACACTGTGCAGAGGACGCACTACACTAACTTGTAAATACTGCAGCTGCCTGCGGTACTAATAGGATCAGAAGAACACCACCAATTTTCTTCAGGTAGCTTTAAGTGCACACTGTGCAGAGGACGCACTACACTAACTTGTAAATACTGCAGTGGCCTGCGGTACTAATAGGATCAGAAGAACACCACCAATTTTCTTAAGGTAGCTTTAGGTGCACACTGTGCAGAGGAAGCACTACACTAACTTGTAAATACTGCAGCTGCCGGCGGTACTAATAGGATTAGAAGAACACCACCAATTTTCTTCAGGTAGCTTTAGGTGCACACTGTGCAGAGGATGCACTAAACTAACTGTAAATACTGTAGCTAATAGGACTAATAAGATCAGAAGAACACCAGCAATTTTGTTCAGGTAGCTGTAAATACTGTAAAAACGCCTTCCTGTCAGTAGGAAGAGAATAACAGGAACGGATCTAGCTAAACTGAATACAGTGTATATATATATATATATATATATATATATATATATATATATATATATATATATATACAACACCTAGGATGCATATATTTACACAATACAGTGTAAGTGCAGCTAACTGACTCGCCTGCCTACTCTATCTAACTTAAATCAAATGACACTGTCTCTCTCTCTCTCTCTATCTCTCTCTTAACGCTGGAACACACTACACAGGGCCGACGTGCAGGCAGCCTTATATAGTGTGGGTGTGTACTAAATCCCCTGAGCCATAATTGGCCAAAGCCACCCTGGCTTTGCCCAACTACGGCTCTCTGTACAGACGGCGCTGTGATTGGCCAAGCATGCGGGTCATAGTGCATGCTAGGCCAATCATCAGCTAGCAATGCAATGCGATGCCGTAGTGAATTATGGGCGAATAAATATCGAATTTGGCGCGAACGGCCCATATCGTTCGTAATTCGACTAATGGTCAAACATGCGATGTTCAAGTCGAACATGGATTCGACTCAAACTCGAAGCTCATCCCTACTGACCAGAGCTTGCACAGTATGCAGTTGAGCTACTGGCCTGTCCTGCATCCAGCGTTCTTTCGGGACGCACATTTAGTGCTGCTGGAGGCTTTGTAACCGATCACAGGGTGCGCCTGTCCACCGAATCGGTCGATCGGCTGACCTTCATAAAAATGAATCAGTCCTGGATCACCAGCTACCAAGCACCTGATGCTGATGTAACCGATTGATTTTTTTTTTAATGTGAGATCCCTACAAGACTGCCTATGCTGATGCTGAGTGACTATCCTTTTATGCTGAGTGACAATCCTCTTCCTCCTCAATTTTCATGTTGATAGCTTTTAAGAACATTTTTGGTTCTGGGCACCGCCACCAGTGGCCAAGGCCCAATTTTTCTGCCCCTGTTTAACAGGGGCGTGTAATTACAATTTTTGACGCAATACTTTGCAGCAGGGCTCATTCCTGAGCTCTAACTATAGTATCTGTTATGGGTTTCAGTGTTTTGGCACCAGCACCAGTGCCCAAGGCCCAATTTTTCAGCCCCTGTTCAACAGGGGAGTATAAATACAATTTTTGATGCAATACTTTGCAGCAGGGCTCATGCCTGTGCTCCAACTATAGCATCTGTGAGGGGTTGCAATGTTGTGGCAGCAGTGGCTAAGGCCCAATTTTTCTGCCCCTGTTTAACAGGGGCGTGTAATTACAATTTTTGATGCAATACTTTGCAGCAGGGCTCATTCCTGCGCTCCAACTAGAGTATCTGTGAGGGGTTGCAGTGTTGTGGCACCAACACCAGTGCCCAAGGCCCAATTTTTCAGCCCCTGTTTAACAGGGGCATCTAATTACAATTTTTGATGCAATACTTTGCAGCAGGGCTCATTCCTGCATTTCAACTAGAGTATCTGTGAGGGGTTGCAGTGTTGTTGCACCAGTGCCCAAGGCCCAAACTTTCTGCCCCTGTTCAACAGGGACACGTAATTACAATTCTTGATCTAATATTTCACAGCAGGGCCCATTCCTGCGCCCACCAAGAGTATCTGTGAGGACTTACAGTGTTGTGGCAACACCAACACCTAAGGCCCCAATTCCTGCAGAGTATATAGGGCAGGCCCCTACTTTCAAACATCCAACTTACAAACGACTCCTACTTGCAAACGGAAGGAGACAACAGGAAGTGAGATGAAATCTACCCCTAGGAAGGGAAATTTTCTCCTGTAAGAGTTAATATGGGAAAAACGTGTTTCCTCTCCTCTATCTCTCTCTTAACGCCGGAACACACTACACAGGGCCGACGTGCAGGTGCAGGCGGCCTTATATAGTGTGGGGTGTGTACTAAACCCCCTGAGCCATAATTGGCCAAAGCCACTCTGGCTTTGGCCAATTATGGCTCTCTGTACAGACGGCGCTGTGATTGGCCAAGCATGCAGGTCATAGTGCATGCTTGGCCAATCATCAGCCAGCAATGCACTGCGATGCCACAGTGAATTATGGGCTGTGATGTGCCACTCCAATTTGGCACGAACGGCCCATATTGTTCGTAATTCGATGAATGGTCAAACATGCGATGTTCGAGTCGAACATGGATTCGACTCGAACTCAAAGCTCATCCCTACTGACCAGAGCTTGCACAGTATGCAATTGAGCTACTGGCCTGTCCTGCATCCAGCGTTCTTTCGGGACGCACATTCAGTGCTGCTGGAGGCTTTGTAACCGATCACAGGGAGCGCCTGTTCACCGAATCGGTCGATCGGCTGACCTTCATAAAAATGAATCCGTCTTGTATCACCAGCTACCAAGCACCTTATGCTGATGTAACCGATTGATTTTTTTTTAATGTGAGATCCCTTCAAGACTGCCTATGCTGATGCTCAGTGACTATCCTGTTATGCTGAGTGACAATCCTCTTCCTCCTCAATTTTCATGTTGATAGCTTGTAAGAACATTTTTGGTTCTGGGCACCGCCACCAGTGGCCAAGGCCCAATTTTTCTGCCCCTGTTTAACAGGGGCGCGTAATTACAATTTTTGATGCAATACTTTGCAGCAGGGCTTATTCCTGCGCTCCAACTATAGTATCTGTGAGGGGTTGCAGTGTGGTGGCACCAGCACCAGTGCCCAAGGCCCAATTTTTCAGCCCCTGTTCAACAATGGCATGTAATTACAATTCTTGATCTAATATTTCACCAGCACCACCACCACCACCACCACCAAAGGCCCAATATTTCTACCACTGTTCAACAATGGCATGTAATTACAATTCTTGATCTAATATTTCACAGCACGGCCCGTTCCTGTGCCCACCAAGAGTCACTGTGAGGGCTTACAGTGTTGTGGCAACACCAACACCTAAGGCCCCAATTCCTGCAGAGTATATAGGGCAGGCCCCTACTTTCAAAAATCCAACTTACAAACGACTCCTACTTGCAAACGGAAGGAGACAACAGGGAGTGAGATGAAATCTACCCCTAGGAAGGGAAATTCTCTCCTGTAAGAGTTAATATGGGAAAAACGTGTCTCCTTTTCACAGATGCTTCATCACCAATCTTGTTTCACTAAAAACCCCAAATTTTCAAAAAACATTTGTCATTGGGACATAAAGTGAGGTGAAATCTTCTGAAGAGGTGCACAGACAGCAAAACAAATGTCACAGGGGTGATAACCCTTAGCTATGTTTTCCAAAAAGCTTAAAAATAGATTTTTTGGCTGGAGCTACACTTTAAAAATGTACCAGTTCAAAATTACAAACAGATTCTACTTAACAACAAACCTACAGTCCCTGTCTTGTTTGCACCGCCTGTATACTGCTGTTCAGAGTATATAGGGCCTGGGGGTCCCACGCCTTTCCTTTTTTTAATTTGGGTGCGGGGTTCCCCTTAATATCCATACAAGACCCAAAGGGTCTGGTAATGGACTGGGGGGGTGGGTACCCATGCCGTTTGTCTCACTGACACTGATTTTCATCCATATTGCCAGGACCCGACATTACATTAAAGCCACAAGCAGTTTTAAATGACTTTTATTCCTTTAAAAATGTAATTTTGTGCAGGGACTAAGCACGGGAAACACGCGTCACTTTACAGGCATACTATAGACACCCCCCAGGTACGATATTTAAAGGAATATTTCACTTTTTTTTCACTTTAGGCTTCATTAAAATCACTGCTCCCGAAAAAGCGGCCGTTTTTAAAACTTTTTTTTGCATTGATACATGTCCCCTGGGGCAGGACCCGGGTCCCCAAACCCTTTTTAGGACAATAACTTGCATATTAGCCTTTAAAATGAGCACTTTTGATTTTGAAAGTTTGAGTCCCATAGACTTTAATGGGGTTCTAAAGTTTGCGCAAACTTTCGGTCCGTTCACAGGTTCTGGTGTGAACCAAACTGGGGGGTGTTTGGCTCATCCCTAATAGGGGGTATGATGGTATAAGCACTGCAGATTTTATTATATGTTTGCTACACAACTGTATATGCTTCTATTGTATATACTTCTTGCTCAAATACACTATATTAGCAAACATATTGCAACACCTGCCTTTGCAGGCACATGAACTTTAATGGCATCCCAGTCTTAGTCCGTAGGGTTCAATATTGAGTTGGCCCACCCTTTGCAGCTATAACAGCTTCATCTCTTCTTGGAAGGCTGTCCACAAGGTTTAGGAGTGTGTCTATGGAAATTTTTGACCATTCTTCCAGAAGGGCAGTTGTGAGGTCAGGCACTGATGTTGGACGAGAAGGCCTGGCTCGCAGTCTCCTCTCTAATTCATCCCAAAGGTGTTCTATCGTTCTATCGAGGTCAGGACTCTGTGCAGGCCATTCAAGTTCCTCCACCCCAAACTCGCTTATCCATGTCTTTATGGACCTTGCTTTGTGCACTGGTGTGCAGCCATGTTGGAACAGGAAGGGGCCATTCCCAAACTGTTCCTACAAAGTTGGGAGCATGAAATTGTCAAAAATGTCTTGGTATGCTGATGCCTTACGCATTCCCTTCACTGGAAGCCCAACCCCTGAGAAAGAACCCCACGCCATAATCCCCCTCCACCAAATGATTTGGACAAGTGCACGAATAAAGGTCCATAAAGACATGGATGAGCAAGTTTGGGGTGGAGAAACTTGACTGACCTGCACAGAATCCTGACCTGAACCCGATAGAACACCTTTGGGATGAATTAGAACGCAGGTTATGAGCCAGGGCTTCTTGTTCCTGACCTCACAAATGCTTTTCTGGAAGAATGGTCAAACATTCCCATAGACACATTAATAAACCTTGTGGACAGCCTTCTTAGAAGAAGTGAAGCTGTTATAGCTGCAAAGGGTGGGCCTAATCAATATTGAACCCTATGGACTAAGACTGGGATACTATTAAAGTTCATGTGTGTGTAAAGGCAGGGGTCCCAATACTTTTGGCAATGCAGTTTATATTCAGTATATTTTAAATATATTTTATAATACTAGTTACCATATTAGACCATATTAGAGCTCTTATTTTGTATAGAGAGGATGACACTATAAAAGTATTTAAAATATTCAGAATAACCTGAATTAAAAAAAACATTTTTTTCTATGTGAAAGGTCTTTTAAAAGTCATATACGTATTTACATCTGTACAGAAATTGTAGTACAGTTTTTAACATATTTGTATTTTTTTTACAACCTATTGTAAAAGGTAGCACAAAAATAGCTGAAAGGTTTTTTTTTTTGGTGTGTGTGTTGAAGATGAGGTAATTCCTGTTTCACCTTTCATTAACCACTTCAGCCCCGGAAGATTTGACTGCTCAAATACCAGGACATTTTTTGCATTATGGCACTGCGTTATTCTAACTGACAATTGCGCGGTCGTGCGACGTTGTACCCAAACAAAATTTGTGTCCTTTTTTCCCACAAATAGAGCTTTCTTTTGATGGTATTTGATCACCTCTACGTTTTTTATTTTTTGCACTATATACAAAAGAAGAGCGACAATTTTGAAAAAAAAATACAATGGGGGTTATTTACGAAAGGGGAAGATCTGAAATGAGGGGAAGCTCTGCTGATTTTATCATCCAATCACGTGCAAGCAAAAATGCTGTTTTTTATTTTCCTGCGTGTCCCCCTCGGATCTACAGGGACTGCACTTCCAAGTGCACTTGTAGTGCAAAGTGGATTTGCCTTTAGTAAATAACGACCAATATCTTTTACTTTTTGCTATAATAAATATCCAGAATTTAAAAAAACAAAAAAATATTTTTCCTCAGTTTAGGCCGATATGTATTCTTTTACATATTTTTGGTAAAAAAAAACACAATAAGCGTATATTGATTGGTTTGCACAAAAGGTATAGCCTCTACAAAATAGGGGATAGATTTATGGCATTTTTATTATTTTTATTTTTTTCTAGGGACTGCGATATTGCGGTGGACATATCGGACACTTTTGACACATTTTTGGGACCAGTGACATTTATACAGCGATCAGTGCTATAAAAATGGTAAAAAAATATATATATAAAAAGGGGTTAACACTAGGGGGCGATCAAGAGGTTAACTGTGTTCCCTAGGTGTGTTCTAACTGTAGGGGGTATGGGACTGACTAGGGGAAGAGAGAGATTGGTGTTCATACTTAGTATAATCACACGATCTGTCTCCTCTCCCCTGAAAGAACCGGGATTTGTGTGCTTACACACACACACATCCCCGTTCTCATTCTGTAATGAGCAATCGTGGGTGCCCGCATCATCGTGCCAGCCGGGCATTCGCATCGGCTCTGGAGACACACTTTGGGCACACGCCCCCAGAGGCATCTTAAAGAGCCGACCTACAGCTACGACGGCTCGCGCAGGGGAGCCAACCTGCCGCAGTGTAACTGCGGCGGCTGGTCCGGAAACGGTTAATATATCTTTTTTATCGAATATATCAATCCATTGTATAGTCAGAAACCTTCAAAAGTGGAACTTTAGGCAAACAGATAAATGCACAGTTGAAATACATTTATAGTTTTTTTTTTCTTTATGGCACTAGCCCTGCTTGTACCTTTATATGACTAGAAGATTTCTGGCTATTGTTTCTATGACTGTTGTAGCCCAGATTAGCAGTGTGCAGTGATGCTGGTCTTTAAATCTTTGTGCAGGTTGCCAAGTCAGCTCATGATGTAATTATTGATAAGTCAGTTCTCATTCCAAATGGAGGGTTTTTTCCCCCATGGTTTCCTGTATATCTGGGAAATGCACTTATCTCATGTTTTCGGCTTGCTGTTTTCTCTTTTCTTTGTTTTTACACTTTTTATTGTGTATTGTATATATTCTGCACCTTTGTTTAACCACTTCAATACAGGCACTTAGAAACCTTCCTGCCCAGACCAATTTTCAGCTTTCAGCGCTGTCGCAGTTTGAATGACAATTGCGCGGTCATGCTACACTGTACCCAAACTAAAGTTTTATCATTTTGTTCCCACAAATAGAGCTTTCTTTTGGTGGTATTTGATCACCTCTGCGTTTTTTATTTTTTGCTAAACGAATAAAAAAAGACAGAAAATTTTGAAAAAAATAAAAGTTTTGCTTTTGTTTCTGTTAAAAAAAGTTGTAAATAAGTAAGTTTTCTCTTTCACTGATGGGCACTGATAAGGCGGCACTGACAGGCACTGATACGGCGGCACCAATGAAGTGGCACCAATGAGCGGGCACTGACGGGCACTGATATGCGGCACTGATGGGCACTGGTAGGCGGCATTGATGGGTGGCACTGATATGCAGCACTGATGGGCATTGATAAGCGGCACTGATAGGCACTTATGGGTGGCACTGGTTGGCACTGATGGGCACTTATAGGCGACACTGATGGGCACTGATGGCCACTGATAGGCGGCACTGATGGGCACTGATACGTGGCACTGATGGGCACTGATACGTGGCACTGATGGGCACGGATACGCAGCACTGATATGAGGCACTGATGGGCATCCCTGGGGGCACTGGCAGTGGTAGGCATTGGAGTGGGCACTGATTGGCAGCTGCCTGGGCACAGATTGGCAGCTGCCTGGGCACATTTCCCTGGGGGTCTAGGGGCATACCTGGTGGTCCAGTGTGGAAGGCTTCCCTGGTGGTCCTGGGTGGGATCCGAGGGGGGGCTGTGTTGATAAACAATCAGCACAGACCCCCTTGTCAGGAGAGCAGCCGATCGGCTCTCCTCTACTCGCGTCTGTCAGACGCGAGTGAGGAGAAGCCGATCACCGGCCCTTTCTATTTACATCGTGATCAGCCATGATTGGACACGGCTGATTACGTGGTAAAGAGTCTCCGTCAGAGACTCTTTACCTAGATCGGTGTTGCAGGGTGTCAGACTGACACCCCGCAACAACGATCGCCGCGATGCGCGCCCCCGGGGGCGCGCAGCGGCTCGATATTCCTGATCACGTCATATGAATATCAAATATTCAGGAATATCAAACCACTTTGCCGCCGTCATTTGGTAATAGGGCGGGCGGCAAGTGGTTAAAAGAGATGTATCTGTATGGAGGAGCCCTGGGACCACCCTAAAAAATTTTTAAACACAATTCTGAGTTAAAGTCAGAATTGTGAGTTTCAAACTTAGAACACTAATATTACAAGTTTGGGCCATCCTAAAATGTATTAAACACAAGGGCTCTTCTATAGTATCTGATACCGATACTGTGTTTCTTTATCCAGTTTAGGTCCACCCTATAGCAGTTTTACTGCTACAGGGCGGCACCTGTGTGACGGATCACGTACAGTATATATACGTGATTCGACACTTCCAGGTAGGGGACACGCATGTGCGCCAGAGCCGGCTCACTCGTGCTGTGATTAACGGGAGCAGCTTGGCAGGTACCACAGACTCAATGGGGTTTATTTACTAAAGCTGGAGAGTGCAAAATCAGGCTCACTTCTGCATAGAAAAAGAATCAGCTTCCAGGTTTTATTGACAAAGAGGGACCCCTACTAGCAAACGTATGTAGGCATAGGACACGCCTCCTGCCACACCCCCTTAAAGGAGATTTAACCAAAAAAAAGATTAATTAAATCCACAAGGGCTTTTTTTACCACTACTATTCATTTATATTGGCTTTTAAAATGTAAAAATGTAGAAATTTAGAATTTGGATGAACAGTTTAGCACTGAGAAACACTTTTTGAAAGATAAAAAGTGCATTTTATATACAACTATATAGATCAGGCCAAAATGAGGGACAAAAGAGGGGGAAAGAGGGGCAGAGAGACATTGCTCCAAATCAGGGACAGTTGGGAGCTATGATCTGGGGTTAGAAACTGATTGGTTTCTATGCAGAACTGATTTTGCACTCTTCAGCTTTAGTAAATTAACAGTGATGTCCACCGGCACCCGCCGATCGTGAGGAAAAATCAGAGAACTGTGATCTACCTTTGTAAACAAACCAGAATACTTTTCTGATTTCTACCAAACAACGTAGCTATGCTGATGATCTGACTTTTCTCTGTTGCAGTTAAGCAATACATTTAGGTCACTTTCCCACCCCCAACCTGTGGCTGAACACCGAAGGAATAGCAGCAGACTGTTGAGTTCATCTCTCTGCTCTCTTCCCTCCCAAGTACAGCATATACCGATCTAAGTACTGCTGTATAGGTGGATACAACAGTCTAAAATCAAGTAAAATCTAGACCAGCCATTCTAGACCAACCTTTTTAACATGGATGAACCCTTGAAATAACGGTCTGAGGGAACCCCTACTAATAATTACTATATTGATAGCCCATGGTACATTAGTGTGCTGGTCAGTGTGAAGAATGCAGTTGTGGTCAGTGGGAAGACTCCAAGACTTAAAGATAGTTAAAAAGATCATTGGTTGTTGTGGTTCTTTATCTAAGAGGCAGAAATTGCTCATTGCTCAAGGAACCCCTACCAAGTTCTGAAGGAGACCTGATTGAGAAAGGTTGATCTAGACTAACTACATTTAAAATATTTTAATTAATTTTTAAGTAAAATACATGCATTTTTTATATTTTATTATACCTGTCTGGGGTTCAGCTCTAATTTTACTAATGTATTATTTTTGTGTTAAGTGGACACACATTGGGACACACATTGGGAATTAAATCCTTTCAACTTTAAAAATCTAGTCTTCTAATTTTTTTTCTTGAGTCCATTTTAGACTTTCATCCCTGCAGCATTGTGTGACCTTCTTCATCGCTCCTTTAACCTCCTTGTTCCTTAAACTGTATATAAATGGGTTGAACATTGGTGTGATGACACTGTAGACCACACTGATGACCTGATCATAGGTTACAGAGTAGAAGGCACTTGGGCGAAAGTACATGAATATGATGGAGCTGTAGAATAGGATGACCACAGTTAAGTGAGAGGAACAAGTAGAGAAGGTCCTTCTTCTGCCTTTGGAGGTCCGCAGCTTCATAATATCTCTTATGATGAGAATGTAGGAGCCCAAGATAAACAACATGGGGCCCATGACAATTAAAGACCCTTCAATGAAGACAGTCATTTGCTGAGCATAAGTGTCTTTGCAAGACAGCAGCAACATGGCCGGAACATCACAAAAATAGTGATGGATAACCCAATTGCAGTAGGGAAGAGTCGATGTCATGACTGTGAACAGGGTGGAATGTAGAGTAACGACAGCCCACGAAGAAGTCACCAAACCAATGCACGTCCTATTGCTCATGATGGTTGTGTAATGCAATGGTTGGCAAACAGCAGCATACCGATCCAAGGCCATGATGGCCAATAGAAAGCTGTCCATATTACCAACTGCATGGAAGAGGAAGAGCTGCACAAAACAACCATGAAATGAGATGGCCATATTTTGAGTTAGGAGGCTACAAAGAGCCCGAGGGATGGTGATAGAGGTCATGCAAATATCAACAACAGAAAGGTTCCCCAGCAAAAAGTACATTGGGGTACGGAGCTGGGATTGGGTCAAGATGAGCATGAAAATAAGACAGTTGCCCAAAACACATAGAACGTAAGTTACCATGAAAAAGGAGAACAGAGGCAGTCTAAAGTGGGGTTTCTCTGAAAGGCCCAGCAGAGTGAAGCCCTGGACCGTTTGATTCTTCAAATACATATTTAACAAACTCAGGACACAGGAGTATTTACAATTTAATTTATTGAAATATGGCTCCTCCCAGCTGTAGATAGGAAGTGTAACTCAAAGCACAGACACATTTTGTCATAGGGTAAATCTTCATGTTTGGTGAAAATGGCTACACAATGAATAAAAATGAGATCAATGGAATTTATAGTCTTTGTGATAATGTAAAAAAAGCCTTAACAACATAATAAATGTCTATGAGAAAAGATCTTGTAGACTTTGGATAACAGATTATTGTTTTATACATGTAATTAAAACAGTACCTAAAGTGTATCTAAGACCAAGAACAAAAATGCAATATGTCTCAGCGAACCAGCCCTTAGATGTTGTGGTTGCATTTGTTTTCTTTTTTTTAGACCAGGAACGTTTTCTGCAAGCATAGAAAAAAACCTGTTGATCGTGCTAGAATATTCCAGTGTAACTTCTTGTGCATTAAATTGAAATCTCAATGTCATCAACTCTCATCAGTTCTCTTCTGTAAACTACACCTATGGAGATGAGGAGAGGGTTGGGTGTTCTGAAATCCTATCCTAGGGTAACAACTCTGCTCCTACATAGATACTAAAACAAAATAAAAAAATTATCATGCTCTATGTTCAATAAATGAAAATTTGTGAATGAACGCACAAGGATGCAGCACTCACCAAAATGTCTGAATACAGAACATACTTGTGTTGCACTTCCTATTTAAATATCCCAGTGGTGCAATACAATAAAGAGAACAATGAACAAATAAGTTTTACAGTGAATGAATTATTAACTTTAAGGACAACTGGAAAGTCCAAAGAAGAATAAAAAAAAATGTCAGTCATTCATGACTCCAATGCTTACTACTGTGATCTCTGTGATTGGTCACATAATACAGGGCCATTGACAGCAGCCCTGTACCATGTGATAGCTATGGCAAATCACATAGATCACTGTAGTTCTCAATGTCTGCAGGAATGTAGTCGATCATTGTTAGAAATGATTGCTTACATAGCCATCATAGCTGTATCATCGTGCATCGTAATCATAGTGAAAAAAAAATCCCAATCACCTCCACAGAGTAGTACGGTGTCACTATTGCAACTGTCACGTACCTGTATGCAGAGCCTGTGATGAGGAGGTGACTTTTTGCACAATTCCTGTCCAAGCACCCCTGAATAGTGACACAGGGACTGCAGGGGCAAAGGAAAGGCACAAGTGCCAAGGTGTAGGCGCTGTACACAGGATCTTGGGATCACTAGTATCTCACAAGCAGAGGTACAGCTGGTGATGCACTGTGGTTGTACCAAGTTCAGTTTGATAGCGGACACCAGGATGAATCAGAGTCGGGAACAGGCAGAGGTCGGCAACAATCGGGTAGCAAGGTACAGGGTCACTAGGCAGAGACTTGGTGAGTAGTCCAGCCCGGGGTTGGTAGCAAAGACAGACAGAAAACATAAGCAGGCAAGGATAATCAAAGAGCAAAGTCAGAGATATAGCGATTGGTACAGGATCATGAATGTTCATCAAGACTGGATCATGGGCCAAGGCTGAAGAACATACAGCACAGGACAAGTGCAGGATGTTGCCTGTTTGCTGACCAGGTCACTGCCTGTGGCCTGGACTGACCCATCTGCACATTCGACAGAGTGTATTCCTGTTAAATACCAGTCATAGCCATCCTCTGTAGACAACTGCATTCCTGAAATCATAGAAACTCTTTTGTTCTTCCTTTCTTCAGTCTCCTGTACTTCCTAGCCACTGAATGTGGCATTCCTGGGGTAAGTCATGTACTAGTAGGCTAGGCTTGCTTGGCTCATAAAAACTGGGACTGCTATAGGTGACCCTACGCTAAACTATATTGCCTAACCACTCATATAGAGGCGACCATTACAGTATATTAGTTTTGATACAATTAGTTGATTTCTGTGATACACAAGATACAATGTCCAGCATATATTGAAAAAGTCTCACACATGTGGTATTGCCATACTCAGGTGGAGTAAGAGAATGTGTTTTGGGGTGTAATTCTTATGCCCTGTACACACGGTCGGACATTCCTACAACAAAATCCATGGATTTTTTCCGACGGATGTTGGCTTAAACTTGTCTTCCATACAGACGGTCACACAAATCTTGTCGGAAATTCTGAATGTCCGAAACGCGGTGACGTACAACATGAATGATGGCACTTGAAAAGGAAAGTTCAATAGCCAGTGTGCCACCCTTTGGGCTCCTTCTGCTAATCTTGTGTTAGTAGATGTTTGGTGAGAGACGATTCGTGCTTTTCATACTCGTGCTTTTCCGATCGTTACTGCTCTTCAGTTTGTGCTTGTGAGTTTGTATCTGGTTTTCAGTGCGTGTAGTTAGTTCGCATTTGTTTTTCAGTGCCTATTTTATAGTACGTATTTGATTTTGCAGTGCATTCTTGTCCACTCGTTTCTGATTTTCAGCTCGCTCTTCTCAGGCTTTTCTGTTTTTTACTGCATTCTGTTAGTTCGTTCTGACCAGCCGACCGTCTGGAAGCCATGTTGCAGGTACGTACTCATCGTAGAGTTCGTGCTGTGCAGGGGCTTGGTGATGGGGTTCTTAGTACTTTGACCCAAGCCCAGTCCATGAACAGGGCGGGGAGGAGTTCATGGACCAAGAATTGGTTGCTCCAGCGTGACCAATTTTCGCATATGCCTTTGTTGCAGGAGATCCAGGAGAATAATCCTGATAACTTCAGGAATTATATCCGGATGAAGGACCTCATTTTTCACAATCTGTTGGCTTTGCTGTCCCCTTATATTACCAAGCAGGACACCTGCATTTGGCAAACCATCACTCCCGAACAGAGGCTAGTCACCACGTTGCGGTACTTGGTGACAGGGAGAAGTCTGCAGGACATCAAGTTCTCGACAGGCATCTCCACCCAGGCTCTGGGGATCATTATTCCAGAGACCTGTTCTGCCATCATTCAGGTCCTGCAGAAGGACTATATTAGGGCAAGTTTTCTCCTTTAACATCACATTCTATGTATTTAATGTTTGCTAATGTATTGAATTTCTTTCATCATTCCCTAATTACTAGGGTTGTCCCGATACCGATACTAGTATCGGTATCGGCACCGATACCGAGCATTTGCCCAGGTACTTGTACTCGGGCAAATGCTCCCGATGCTTCCGCCGATACCTGGAAGTCAGCGGTGATCGGTGCGTGGGGGAGTTACAAGCTTCTCCCCCCCGCGGCTTTCAGCGGCTTTAGTGACATACAGCGGTAATCGGTGCTTGTAACTCCCCCACACGCGATCACTGCTGACTGTCACCGCATCCTCCATGCCCCCTCCGTTCCGCTGTCCCCCTCCACTGTCCCTCTCTGTTCCGCTGTCCCCCTCCCTTGCTCTGTCCCCCTCCGTTGCTCTGTCCCCCTCCGCTGTCCTCCTCCGTTGCTCTGTCCCCCTCCGCTGTCCTCCTCTATAGCTCTGTCCCCCTCCGCTGTCCTCCTCCGTTGCTCTGTCCCCCTCCGCTGTCCTCCTCCATTGCTCTGTCCCCCTCCGCTGTTCTCCTCCATTGCTCTGTCCCCCTCCGCTGTCCTCCTCCCTTGCTCTGTCCCCCTCCACTGTCCTCCTCCATTGCTCTGTCCCCCTCTGCTGCTCTGTCCTCCTCCGTTGCTCTGTCCCTCTCCGCTGCCCTCCTCCGTTCCGGCGTTCCGCTGTCCCCCTCTCCTTCTCTGTCCCCACCCTTCTGCTGTCCCTCTACGCTGTGTGAATGGACAGAGTCAGCTGACTCTGTCCATTCACATAACTGAGACATTGTAATCTGCTGTGATTATGATGTGTCAGTTTATGAATGGAGAGGAGCCGCTGTCTTCTCTCTATTCATTCTCAGTGCAGCTGAGGCTGCAGAGAAAGGGACTGGGGAATCTCTATCCTCTGTCTCTTTCTCTGTCTCAAAGGGGAGATATCAGGGGTCTGTTAAGACCTCTGATATCTCACCAAAGCCCCCCAACAGGGCTGATTAAAAAAAAAAACACACACATATTGCAATAAAGAATAAAAAAAATATTATTGTAAAAAATAATAAATGTAAATAAAAAAAAAAACACACAGACACCGTTCACCCCCTACCCCCCCCCCTAAAAAATAAATAAATAAATACAAAAAAAAAACACTATCACGTGACATTAAAAAAAAGTATCGGTAATCGGTATCGGCGAGTACTTGAAAAAAAGTATTGGTACTTGTACTCGGTCCTAAAAAAGTGGTATCGAGACAACCCTACTAATTACCATGATTGTAATATGCTGTGAATGTCCCCTTTGTACTCATGCATGCTGGAATTTTTAAACTTCTTTCTTGTCTTTCGTGCATATTTGCCTTCACTAACCTCCCCAGCATGCTATCCTGGGCCCATACACACCTAGCCTAGTCACTTAACAATGGATTTTGACAGCTCCATTGTAGTGCTTTACCCTAAACACCCCCTAAAATGTGTCCAAATGTTATTTATGTCCTTAAATTCATGCAGAGTGCCTGATGATTTTTTTGGGGGTCCCAAACTCATTTGGAACCCTCCCTCCCCCCAACCGCTAAGTCAACTGATACCAATCCTCTATCTGCTGACTTTATCCAACCCATACACAGTATACCCAAGGGCCTGCCTGAATACTTTCAAATGGTACTGTTTAAAGTTTTGTTCTCTTATTATCTTGATAGGTAATTGCAGAATGTAAAAATGTGCTTCAATTTGGACAATGTGTATTTATATTTTTTTATTATGACACTTCTTACCTGTCCAGTGGGCTGCCAATAGTGTAAATAAGGAGGGACTGGCCAACGTTAAACACATTATTTATACATTCAGCTCTCATGGAAGTGGAGAGAGTTACCTGTCCAAAACATCTCCCCCCTTATCATTTTTACAATGGGCCATCAGAGAGGGTGAGGAATCTGATAAGTGTACTTTATATATTTGTCTTTAAATACTCCTTCAAATAAATGTTATACTGATGTTGGCCAAGAATGTTTGTGTTTAATCTGCTTGCTATGTTTATGTGCAAAATTAGAAAAAAAATTTTCTTGTTTGACTCCACAGTTTCCTTCAACTCCACAGGAATGGCAGACTGTGGCATCCCAGTTTGCCCAGTGGTGGGACTTTCCCAACTGCAGAGGGGCAATAGATGGGAAACACGTCCACATCATACCACTCTACCAACTGGGGGTCATACTATTATAATTACAAGGAGTTTAATAGTATAGTGTTGTTGGCGGTGGTGTCGGCGACTTATGAGTTTCTGTATGTGGATGTTGGGAAAAATGGCCGGATGTCGGATGGTGGAGTCATCGCCCACACAGAGTTTTACAGACGGCTTCAGAATGGCAGCTTGGACTTGCCACCTCCAGAAGACAATGTGGCGGGGCTCCTGTTTGTCTTCATCGCGGATGAAGCTTTTGCGCTGGGGGACCATCTTCTGCGGCCATTCCCGATGAGGACCTTTCCCCCCGGACCAGAGGGTTTTTAATTACTGGCTGGCCAGAGCCAGAAGAGTGGTTGAAAATGCCTTTGGAATAATGGCCAGCCGGTTCCACCTATTTCTGGCAGCAATCCATATGGTGGAATATAAACGAAATCATATTGTCCTTGCCTGTTGCATTCTCCACAATTTCCTACGGAAAAATTCTATAAACTATGTGGCCTCAGTTGGGACTGAGGCTGGTGTTCCAAATCCAACTACCTTGATCACACTTGAACCTGGCCGTCCTGTCTTGCCCCCCCCAAAGCGCACACAAAGTTAGACAGAAGTATCTCGAGTACTTTGGGGGTAGGGGGGCCATTGATATGCCAGACAATGTGTGAAACTTTTCTCAAATAAAGATTTTTGTTATAAACTTAACTCATATTTCATTTGATTTACTGCTTGTGTTACTTTTCGCTGTCTCCTTGGTTCTCCAATGGCCTTTTTTATGGCCATTTTCTTCAATAGTGCAAACGTAATTAATTTGATACATGAGGTGACAATCTCTTCTTCTGCGAAATATTATGTTGTGGGTCTGCTACACACACACTTTGTTTTTGTTGTTAATGTATGTAATGCATTAATGCTAAAAAAAATTCATAATTTTCAGCACCATGAATGAATTTTGCAGAGTCACGAAAATGGCCTGATTGTGGCAAATTATAAAGCACTGTGGGAGTTATTTACCAAAGGAAAATCCACTTTGCACTCCAAGTGCACTGCAAAAGGGCACTTGAAAGTGCACTTGTAGTGCAAAGTGAACTTGCCTTTAGGAAATAACCCTCATTGTCACTGTAAACAACAACTTACTCCAAAAAATGCTATTGAGCATTGAAAGCCACACATTGTTGAGTGTTAAAATTTTTACTCTGTGCACATTCACATGTGCGTTAGAAAAGGGTTTTGGAACAAACCAACATATTTTAGTAATAACATTTTTGGTATAGACAGAACAAATAGCCTTTTTGTGCTAAATAGGCATGTTTAAAACCATAAAACAATACCCAATTCAGGAACTTACAAAGTTCAACTTTGAAAAAATAAACGCAAGATAAGACATAGGAAATGAAGACACTCTGGAGAGTACAGTCAGGGAGGCTGCACACCCCGGATTTGGAATAGAAAACAGAAAATCCCCCTAATGGGGCTTTAATGCAGCCAGTAGAGTATGATAAACAGAATACATGAGGAATAGCTATGGCTATTAAGTTTTATTTATGCAGGCAAGTATTGTCAGCAAAAGTTGAGACATGGGCTAAAATACAAAAAATATTCAAAATAAGAAAACAATACCAATGACAGAGGGCAGTGGGTGATACAATTACATCATGGGCAACAGTAATACAGTAACACAGAGATGTTGATTGTGTGAGATCCTGACGCGTTTCGACCCCAATGGGTCTTCTTCAGAGGATAAATGTATGGAAAGACTGTAACAATGTAAACATATGTCAAACAATTTAAAACCTAAGAAAAAGAATATATAAGTATGTAAAATTTCCATATGGTGCATCTTTACCAGTCACGATGTATTCAATGGTTACAGGTGGCCACAGTATAAAGGAGTTTCCCTCTTGTTGTATCCCCGATCTCGTAGCCGGCGGGCCAGTCACAGGGGGAGCGAGTACCACCCACACATGTCTTGCAAGGAATCACACACTGGGTATCCCCAAGAGGTAGGGGGAGAAGGGGGGGGGAATTTTTCACACTGCACCTGCGATAAAATGTCACAATGTATATTGAGTAACGGAATCGAAAGTCGAGTTTGTAAGGCAAAAAGGACAAAAAAGGAGTATATCTATGTGGCTGATGGAATTAGTAGGGATTGAGAACTGAATGGCGGACGTGGTGGGAGGCGAGTCCACACAAGAGGGGAGACATAAGGGGAGAAGGGGTGTGGGGAAGAAGGTGAAGGAGGGGGGGTGAGGGAAAGAAGAGAGGGGAAAAGGGGTGATCGACAGAGATGGGATAAATGGGGGGGAGGGGGGAGGGAAGACTGGGAAGGGAAAGAGGGGGAGGTAAAAAACTCTGTGAGGGTCGACTCCCAGAAACACGTCCTTGTTTGAAGGTGAAAAAGACTGAGACACTAAAGTATGAATATGTGAAGGACAGTGAGTGTGGAGGAGGCCCTGCTAGGGGCCATAAAAAGTGAATGGTGAAAAAACACAAAAATAAAAAAAAAAAAAAAAAGTATAAATATACGTGAGCAAAACAAAACTAAGCAGCGGCCCCCATGGAAGTGTGATGAGTGGGTGACATGTGAAAGGAGCGTGTGCAGTGGGGAGATGAGTGAGGGGGGGGGGGCAGGGGGCAAAGGGGTGTCAAAGGTGTCGCAAATCAGATGGTTAGGGATAATCTATAGTATCACAAGGTGTAGAACAGATAGGTCAAAATTGTTAATCAAGTGAGGGAAAGTATCACAATCGTGGTGTAAGCCACGCATCATGAATGCAGTAAAAAAGGTGTCTGGATTGGTAAAGAATGTATACTTACTAACCAGGTAGGTAATAGGACCACACAGAAGCGTCCAGTGGCAGCAAATGATCCCACTGAACCTTACCTGAGGCCAACATAGTTTATAAGAAGACTAATTTGCCTAAATGTCTCGCAGGTGCAGGTGTCCCGCCTCCCCCATCTGTTCCCCCACATGGGGAAAGCGACGCATTGGCGGCGCTATTGGTGTGATTCCCTCGGCGTTCCGGAAGAGGTATCCTCCCGGAAACCCCCGTCACCTCCGCCGCAACTGCGTAGACGCCGTGACGTCACACGCACGCACGTGGTGACGTGCGCGCGTGGGCGAACAAGGCGTCCGGAGGGGATCCGGAATGCCGCTGGCAGGTTTTGAACGTCCACATAGTGGGCGCGTGGGGAGACGCAGGACCCTTTGCGTCGCCCCACCCTGCCAGGAAGACATGTGTGTGGCATCTCCACCCCCCAGGCGGCCTGGCCCACCGAGGCCGCTGAATGGTGGCCATAACATGGAGAAGGGGGGGGGGAAGGAAAGCCATAAAAGTATATACATGTGGAAGGGCCATCAATAGATTACTCTATCATGTGTTGGAAAGGCATATATGTAATTTTCACTGCCCCTCATAAGTATAGAAACAATAAAGTACAAAAAATGAAGAAGATATAATGTGACAGCCAAAATAAAACAGAAATAAATAAAAATAAGATAAACAGTTTTGAAATGAGAAACTGTGAACCAATTCATGTGCCAGAGGGCATCTCTATCAAAATCAAGAGGGTATATTAGAGGTACAAAGTCCCATGGGTTGCACTGTGAAGTACTGAGAAATGTAAAATATTATTGCTAAATCCAGTAAATGGACAAGAGGGGTAACAGCTTGGGTACTGTATCTATACAATAGAAGAGCATTTCAAACAGCATGTACAATCCCATGGGAGAAAGTTTCAAAATTAAAGTAGCATACATCCTTCATGGGGATGAGCTTAAAGGTATGATTGCCGAGGGAAGTCCTCATCAGGAAGTGTGTAGCCTGTCCGAGGAAGCCTACACAAGACCAAGGCACAGAAAGTGGTTCACAGTTGATGTCTGGACTCGAGTGTCAGAGCAACGGGGGAGGGGTGTTTAGCCACCCAATTTTAGACAAAGGAAATGAAGACACTCTGGAGAGTACAGTCAGGGAGGCTGCACACCCCGGATTTGGAATAGAAAACAGAAAATCCCCCTAATGGGGCTTTAATGCAGCCAGTAGAGTATGATAAACAGAATACATGAGAAATAGCTATGGCTATTAAGTTTTATTTATGCAGGCAAGTATTGTCAGCAAAAGTTGAGACATGGGCTAAAATACAAAAAATATTCAAAATAAGAAAACAATACCAATGACAGAGGGCAGTGGGTGATACAATTACATCATGGGCAACAGTAATACAGTAACACAGAGATGTTGATTGTGTGAGATCCTGACGCGTTTCGACCCCAATGGGTCTTCTTCAGAGGATAAATGTATGGAAAGACTGTAACAATGTAAACATATGTCAAACAATTTAAAACCTAAGAAAAAGAATATATAAGTATGTAAAATTTCCATATGGTGCATCTTTACCAGTCACGATGTATTCAATGGTTACAGGTGGCCACAGTATAAAGGAGTTTCCCTCTTGTTGTATCCCCGATCTCGTAGCCGGCGGGCCAGTCACAGGGGGAGCGAGTACCACCCACACATGTCTTGCAAGGAATCACACACTGGGTATCCCCAAGAGGTAGGGGGAGAAGGGGGGGGGGAATTTTTCACACTGCACCTGCGATAAAATGTCACAATGTATATTGAGTAACGGAATCGAAAGTCGAGTTTGTAAGGCAAAAAGGACAAAAAAGGAGTATATCTATGTGGCTGATGGAATTAGTAGGGATTGAGAACTGAATGGCGGACGTGGTGGGAGGCGAGTCCACACAAGAGGGGAGACATAAGGGGAGAAGGGGTGTGGGGAAGAAGGTGAAGGAGGGGGGGTGAGGGAAAGAAGAGAGGGGAAAAGGGGTGATCGACAGAGATGGGATAAATGGGGGGGAGGGGGGAGGGAAGACTGGGAAGGGAAAGAGGGGGAGGTAAAAAACTCTGTGAGGGTCGACTCCCAGAAACACGTCCTTGTTTGAAGGTGAAAAAGACTGAGACACTAAAGTATGAATATGTGAAGGACAGTGAGTGTGGAGGAGGCCCTGCTAGGGGCCATAAAAAGTGAATGGTGAAAAAACACAAAAATAAAAAAAAAAAAAAAAAAGTATAAATATACGTGAGCAAAACAAAACTAAGCAGCGGCCCCCATGGAAGTGTGATGAGTGGGTGACATGTGAAAGGAGCGTGTGCAGTGGGGAGATGAGTGAGGGGGGGGGGGCAGGGGGCAAAGGGGTGTCAAAGGTGTCGCAAATCAGATGGTTAGGGATAATCTATAGTATCACAAGGTGTAGAACAGATAGGTCAAAATTGTTAATCAAGTGAGGGAAAGTATCACAATCGTGGTGTAAGCCACGCATCATGAATGCAGTAAAAAAGGTGTCTGGATTGGTAAAGAATGTATACTTACTAACCAGGTAGGTAATAGGACCACACAGAAGCGTCCAGTGGCAGCAAATGATCCCACTGAACCTTACCTGAGGCCAACATAGTTTATAAGAAGACTAATTTGCCTAAATGTCTCGCAGGTGCAGGTGTCCCGCCTCCCCCATCTGTTCCCCCACATGGGGAAAGCGACGCATTGGCGGCGCTATTGGTGTGATTCCCTCGGCGTTCCGGAAGAGGTATCCTCCCGGAAACCCCCGTCACCTCCGCCGCAACTGCGTAGACGCCGTGACGTCACACGCACGCACGTGGTGACGTGCGCGCGTGGGCGAACAAGGCGTCCGGAGGGGATCCGGAATGCCGCTGGCAGGTTTTGAACGTCCACATAGTGGGCGCGTGGGGAGACGCAGGACCCTTTGCGTCGCCCCACCCTGCCAGGAAGACATGTGTGTGGCATCTCCACCCCCCAGGCGGCCTGGCCCACCGAGGCCGCTGAATGGTGGCCATAACATGGAGAAGGGGGGGGGGAAGGAAAGCCATAAAAGTATATACATGTGGAAGGGCCATCAATAGATTACTCTATCATGTGTTGGAAAGGCATATATGTAATTTTCACTGCCCCTCATAAGTATAGAAACAATAAAGTACAAAAAATGAAGAAGATATAATGTGACAGCCAAAATAAAACAGAAATAAATAAAAATAAGATAAACAGTTTTGAAATGAGAAACTGTGAACCAATTCATGTGCCAGAGGGCATCTCTATCAAAATCAAGAGGGTATATTAGAGGTACAAAGTCCCATGGGTTGCACTGTGAAGTACTGAGAAATGTAAAATATTATTGCTAAATCCAGTAAATGGACAAGAGGGGTAACAGCTTGGGTACTGTATCTATACAATAGAAGAGCATTTCAAACAGCATGTACAATCCCATGGGAGAAAGTTTCAAAATTAAAGTAGCATACATCCTTCATGGGGATGAGCTTAAAGGTATGATTGCCGAGGGAAGTCCTCATCAGGAAGTGTGTAGCCTGTCCGAGGAAGCCTACACAAGACCAAGGCACAGAAAGTGGTTCACAGTTGATGTCTGGACTCGAGTGTCAGAGCAACGGGGGAGGGGTGTTTAGCCACCCAATTTTAGACAAAGGAAATGAAGACACTCTGGAGAGTACAGTCAGGGAGGCTGCACACCCCGGATTTGGAATAGAAAACAGAAAATCCCCCTAATGGGGCTTTAATGCAGCCAGTAGAGTATGATAAACAGAATACATGAGAAATAGCTATGGCTATTAAGTTTTATTTATGCAGGCAAGTATTGTCAGCAAAAGTTGAGACATGGGCTAAAATACAAAAAATATTCAAAATAAGAAAACAATACCAATGACAGAGGGCAGTGGGTGATACAATTACATCATGGGCAACAGTAATACAGTAACACAGAGATGTTGATTGTGTGAGATCCTGACGCGTTTCGACCCCAATGGGTCTTCTTCAGAGGATAAATGTATGGAAAGACTGTAACAATGTAAACATATGTCAAACAATTTAAAACCTAAGAAAAAGAATATATAAGTATGTAAAATTTCCATATGGTGCATCTTTACCAGTCACGATGTATTCAATGGTTACAGGTGGCCACAGTATAAAGGAGTTTCCCTCTTGTTGTATCCCCGATCTCGTAGCCGGCGGGCCAGTCACAGGGGGAGCGAGTACCACCCACACATGTCTTGCAAGGAATCACACACTGGGTATCCCCAAGAGGTAGGGGGAGAAGGGGGGGGGGAATTTTTCACACTGCACCTGCGATAAAATGTCACAATGTATATTGAGTAACGGAATCGAAAGTCGAGTTTGTAAGGCAAAAAGGACAAAAAAGGAGTATATCTATGTGGCTGATGGAATTAGTAGGGATTGAGAACTGAATGGCGGACGTGGTGGGAGGCGAGTCCACACAAGAGGGGAGACATAAGGGGAGAAGGGGTGTGGGGAAGAAGGTGAAGGAGGGGGGGTGAGGGAAAGAAGAGAGGGGAAAAGGGGTGATCGACAGAGATGGGATAAATGGGGGGGAGGGGGGAGGGAAGACTGGGAAGGGAAAGAGGGGGAGGTAAAAAACTCTGTGAGGGTCGACTCCCAGAAACACGTCCTTGTTTGAAGGTGAAAAAGACTGAGACACTAAAGTATGAATATGTGAAGGACAGTGAGTGTGGAGGAGGCCCTGCTAGGGGCCATAAAAAGTGAATGGTGAAAAAACACAAAAATAAAAAAAAAAAAAAAAAAGTATAAATATACGTGAGCAAAACAAAACTAAGCAGCGGCCCCCATGGAAGTGTGATGAGTGGGTGACATGTGAAAGGAGCGTGTGCAGTGGGGAGATGAGTGAGGGGGGGGGGGCAGGGGGCAAAGGGGTGTCAAAGGTGTCGCAAATCAGATGGTTAGGGATAATCTATAGTATCACAAGGTGTAGAACAGATAGGTCAAAATTGTTAATCAAGTGAGGGAAAGTATCACAATCGTGGTGTAAGCCACGCATCATGAATGCAGTAAAAAAGGTGTCTGGATTGGTAAAGAATGTATACTTACTAACCAGGTAGGTAATAGGACCACACAGAAGCGTCCAGTGGCAGCAAATGATCCCACTGAACCTTACCTGAGGCCAACATAGTTTATAAGAAGACTAATTTGCCTAAATGTCTCGCAGGTGCAGGTGTCCCGCCTCCCCCATCTGTTCCCCCACATGGGGAAAGCGACGCATTGGCGGCGCTATTGGTGTGATTCCCTCGGCGTTCCGGAAGAGGTATCCTCCCGGAAACCCCCGTCACCTCCGCCGCAACTGCGTAGACGCCGTGACGTCACACGCACGCACGTGGTGACGTGCGCGCGTGGGCGAACAAGGCGTCCGGAGGGGATCCGGAATGCCGCTGGCAGGTTTTGAACGTCCACATAGTGGGCGCGTGGGGAGACGCAGGACCCTTTGCGTCGCCCCACCCTGCCAGGAAGACATGTGTGTGGCATCTCCACCCCCCAGGCGGCCTGGCCCACCGAGGCCGCTGAATGGTGGCCATAACATGGAGAAGGGGGGGGGGAAGGAAAGCCATAAAAGTATATACATGTGGAAGGGCCATCAATAGATTACTCTATCATGTGTTGGAAAGGCATATATGTAATTTTCACTGCCCCTCATAAGTATAGAAACAATAAAGTACAAAAAATGAAGAAGATATAATGTGACAGCCAAAATAAAACAGAAATAAATAAAAATAAGATAAACAGTTTTGAAATGAGAAACTGTGAACCAATTCATGTGCCAGAGGGCATCTCTATCAAAATCAAGAGGGTATATTAGAGGTACAAAGTCCCTGGCCCGCCGGCTACGAGATCGGGGATACAACAAGAGGGAAACTCCTTTATACTGTGGCCACCTGTAACCATTGAATACATCGTGACTGGTAAAGATGCACCATATGGAAATTTTACATACTTATATATTCTTTTTCTTAGGTTTTAAATTGTTTGACATATGTTTACATTGTTACAGTCTTTCCATACATTTATCCTCTGAAGAAGACCCATTGGGGTCGAAACGCGTCAGGATCTCACACAATCAACATCTCTGTGTTACTGTATTACTGTTGCCCATGATGTAATTGTATCACCCACTGCCCTCTGTCATTGGTATTGTTTTCTTATTTTGAATATTTTTTGTATTTTAGCCCATGTCTCAACTTTTGCTGACAATACTTGCCTGCATAAATAAAACTTAATAGCCATAGCTATTTCTCATGTATTCTGTTTATCATACTCTACTGGCTGCATTAAAGCCCCATTAGGGGGATTTCCGCAAGATAAGACATTAGTATGTCCAAACTGTGTTGATCTTGCCTTCATCACCCCTGTGAAAGCCAAATTTTGAAGATGCACACAAATTGAGAGTCAGAATGAGGATTCCCTTCCTGATCCCTTGCCTAATGTCAACATGTGCTAGCTCCCATCATGGGGGATCAATGGACATGTTGCGGGGGTGAAACCTCTTCCTCTCAGCTACTTTAGTTGCGAGGAAGGGGTTGCACCCACCAAACGCGTACATTGATATTCCGTGATGGCAGATAGCACATGTTGACACACTGTGTGCATCTTCAAAATTTTGCTTTCAAGATACTTCAAAAATTGGTGGAAATTATCATAAAAAGGAAGACTTTTGTTGTTTTTTAGATTCTGCCTAAAACATCAATGATGTTTTTGAGTCTTTTTTCAACATCATTGATGTCTTCCTTGATCTTCTGTAAATCACGATTGCAGACCATGATCTCCCAAATGATGACAGGTGCACTTGCGAAATGAGTTTCTTCTTCCACAACATCCACATCACCTTAAATTAAAAAAACACACCATGTATTACAAATATGCAGGCATACATCTATTACCTGAAGCTGTTGTCTCAGACACTCACCTGTTGTGGTCACAACTTCGCCAACTTTCCTTTCCTTCCTCCTCATCCTCTGGTTGTTTCGGTGGTATTTCCCCATCTTTAGGAGGTTGTGGGGCCCTAGTGTCCTCAGATGTCCCGAGTTTTTTCTCCCCTATGTGAATAAAAGGTAAACTTAGCACATATTTGAGTCCAGAAATAGGAATGTGAAACATTTCTTGGAAGTGTCATACAATTGTCTTTTTGGGCAGAGTTCCAATCTGAAGATATTTTTTTTCACTTTCTATAGCTGGAATACTTACCTTTTTTGTACAATTTTCACACATGGAGACACCCCTAGTATCCACTGGAGAACTTGTGTGGGACACCCTAAAAAGTTTGTTCTAGTGTCCCACACTAGTGCTCCTGCATCCAGATGTGTAAACAGCTGCTGAGTGTCCTCTCCTTACACTGAATCAAGTTTACATTTTGTTCTAGTTACAAACCCATATAGACAACAATGTACTAAACGTCTTTTAATACAAATAGGCCTGAACAAATGTAGTTAACCTGCATCTGCCAAATACATTGTATTAGTGGGCGAACGAACGATGTCTACTACAAACGATTACGGTGCCCACGAACCTGAAAGTTGCCATTTTAAACTGTACAACAGTAAATAAAAGCACATGAAGCAGCTTGCAAGTAATAAGAATAATAGGAACACACGACAACAACTTACTTTTTTGAAGAACTCTCTTGATCTTTCTGTACTGATCATGCTCCCTCAATTTCAGGTCTGACCAGCGTTTCCTCAGTTGATCCTTGGATCGCCGTACCCCAAAATTCCAGCGCAGACTCTTCACAACTTTAGCCATGATCTTGGCCTTTCTCACATTTGGGTTTGGGTACAGTTCATTCTTCCCATCATAGTCGGCCCTCTTCAAGATGTCCACCATCTCTACCATCTCTATAAAGGACATATTAGAGGCCTTAAATCTCCTCCGGGATTGGGACATTCATGGCTCCAGCCTTTCATTGTTGCTGCTGCTGTCTGCATACACTTGCTCTTTCTCCGCCATGTGCTCTCCCACTGTGCTGAAAGACAAGGGTCGGGGAATAGACTAGAAAGAACGTCAGGGACGGGCTGAGTTTCACGCATGCGCAGTGTATATAAAGCATAATATGCGTGTGTCGTACGTACGATCTGTGAGTGGAGGAAGGAGTATCAGAAACGCTGATCGTTAGAACGAAGGTACAGTTTGAACTTGGGGCATCAGTGGTCTATACTGCTTATACATTGAGGCCTATATTGGGACAACATTAGGAGAGTTTAGCCTGACATTACGGTTTGTCTTGTGTTGTGTCTTGCAGAGAAAATGCATGGCTTCAATGACCACAACTTCCTCCCCCTATTCATAGACAAGTACAGGGAGCTGCCCTGTCTGTGGCAGGTGAAATATCCGCATTATAATCATAAACAAAAGAGGCAGGCAGTGCTGGAGAAACTGCTGGAGTTGGTGAAGGCGGTGGTCCCCACAGCAAATATCACCTATTTAAAAGCCAAAATTTGTGGCCTGAGGAGCACATATAATAGGGCGCACAATAAGGTCCAGGATTCCATGAGATCAGGAGCTGCAGCAGATGCCATTTATGTCCCCAGGCTGTGGTACTATGACAGACTGTGTTTTCTGTCAGACCAGACTGAAGTCAGGCAATCACTCTCAACCCTTCCTTCCACTCTTCCTTCCATGTTTCCTTCCACCCAAGCTGAGGCTTCCAACGTCCAACCTGGTCCTTACAGCCAGGAAGAAGTGGAGGAGCCCAGCTTAAGCCAGGTATAGCATTGTTCAACATATTTCTGGTCGTAAAATTAATGATGTTAACTAGATGTTATTACTGATCACTAATTGATGATTTAGTAAAGTGTTTTAGATATCAATAGACAGTAGTGGCCACAAATGTTTGGGACAAGAAGGAAAAATGCAGGGGTCAGAATGATAGTCTTTTCTATTTGGTAACATTCAATTTGCAACAGTCATGAGCTGAAAATTGTGTGTGATTGATGAACAAAAAAATAAAACTATGTTCTTTTTTCATACACAGGAAAGCCTCAGCCAGGAGGAGGGCGTGGAATGTGGCAGCCAGGAGGAGGCTGTGGAATGTGGCAGCCAGGAGGTGGCAGGGGTAAGTGGCAGCCAGGAGGTGGCCGGGCCCAGTAGCCTGACTGAATCCCAGATCCCTCCTCTCCACCTTCCAACCAAAAGGCCCAGGAAGGGGATCAATGTGCAGGAAGCAGCACTTGGGCTGATTCAGGAGGCTAAGGTGGCCCTCAGAGCCACCCCCACTCTTCAAGAGGCCTTTGCCTCCATGACTGCCAGCAAAATACTGGAAATGGAGGAGGGTCAACGGCTCTTGTGTGAGGAAATACAACCCTAAATAAGGGGTTGAGTGGCCATATCACAACCAAAACACACCTGTGTGAGTTGGACCATCCTCCTCCTCCACCTCCTGCCCCACCTCCAACACCACAGCCACAGCCTGGAAGCAAGCGTGTAAGGAAAAGTGGGAGTAAGACAAGAAAGTGATGGCCTGGGTTCAGTCTGGTCTGACAAAAGATGCAGGCTGTGGTATGACCACAGCCTGGGGACATATATGTCACCTGCTGCTGTTCCTGAGCTCTTGTAGTCCAGCACCGGATTTTGCTCACTATTATATGGACTCCTCAGGCTACCAATTTTGGGTGTAAAATAGCTGATGTGTGCCTTGGGGTACAAAGGCTTCGCCAATTTTCACCAGTTTCTCCAGTGTTGCCTTCTTCTTTATTTGATTCTGGCCCATAATAAATGGCTATTTTGGATTCACAAATCCTTGCCTATGTGTTTTACTTCAAAAAGGACAGTTTGTTTGTGAGTAGGCAGGTACATTTCAAAAATACAATGTCAAATTAACAAGGGATACCAACACAAACCAACCTTCTTGAGGTTAAAAAAATACAGGATAATAATGGTGTTGTGGTAACTTGACACACAAAACGAAAAAAAAAATATTATGGAGAGCAGTAGAAAAAAAAAAACCAAGGAGATCTTGATAAAAAAAAATAAATAAAAACACTATAAACCAAAATTAATTACATTATTATGGAGATCTGACGAAAACAAAAAAAAAAGATTCAGGAGATCACGAGAAATGATAAAGAAATCATTTTTACTGAACTCTGTGTGAATATGAGCAGCAAAACAACTTCATTATTCTAGCATTCTAAAGAAGAAGAGAATGCGCTGCATTAAAAGATTTCAAAATAAGCAGCGTGACAAATGTGCTATCTCCATTCCGAATGCTAGTTTTACCAGACCAAGCACTTCCATCTCGTACTTGATTCTGAGTATGCGTGGTACTTTGTGCGTCGGAATCGTGTACACACATTTGGAATTTACAAGAACAGATTTTGTCGTTGGAAAATTTGAGAGCCAGATCTCAAATTTTGTATGTCTGAAATTCCGATGGAAAATGTCTGATGGAGCCTACACTCGGTCGGAATTTCCAACAAAAAGCTCCCATGGAACATTTTCCGGCGGAAAATCCAACCGTGTGTACGGGGCATTAGTGTCTCCTCCTGGGACCAGGCAGAGACTGCGGTCATGTGAAAAATCTAAAAGTAAGGCAGTCCCCCAACTTAGAGATGAACCTTCACTGTGTGCTGTAATTAAAATAAAGTACAATGTTCCTCTGTGTAACTACACACCATTACTTGATGTATGTTGCATTAGGAGGTACATGCTGAGTCTGAGTCCACTCCGCTAGTCCAGCGTACCTCTGTTACCTCACTTCCAATATGGGAATATGGGGTCCAGCCATGCCCCTAGCAGGGACCTTATGCATGCCTTCATTAATTTCATCACTTTCCATAGCTCATGACCAGGACATGTTGTTTGAATCCGGTTGCTATTGGATATCGACCGGTAGGGAAGGAGCTAGACTTCAACCCCCTCGCCACCAGAAGACCTGCCACTCTAACCAGGTACCACGCCTAATGACTGGTTGCTTTGTGTCTTAAAATTGTGCCTGATTACTCTAGCAACTACACTCCTTTTCCTTGCCTTGCCAAGTTAACCCCTTTTGTAGTGTGTTACTTCATACCCTGTCGTGCTTTTACACACCCTGGCTTTTTAAATATGCCAGAACCAACATGCACCCCTTTAAATAACTTCAGACCAGCCTCAGAATGTTTAATGTAACTTTACTGAACAAGTTGCGGCAAAGAGTTCAATATGAATTATGTTCTTTTCCCTTAACTATCTATAGTAGCGTGGATGCCCAGGCATATTTCTGTGAGGTGATGGTCTATCTTGGTATTCTCCATGGGTTGGATGTCCTCTGAGAATCCAGGTGCCTTGTGGGCTGCAAGGAGCAGCAGCTCGATACCACGAGCTGTGAACAGAGCCAACCCCAAACCAGAGACCCCAAAACTCATGGAACTCAGACTTACCCCTTTTTATAGCACAGGTGGGCTGGCTGGGACTAAAAGCCTGGGAACTGAGCTTTACAGACTTAACCCTCCTCCCAGCCTGGGCCAGCTGCTAACTCGCTAAAATCAACATGTTTTAACTTTTCCTACATTTGTGTGAGAAAAATCTTATTAAATTGACAACTTGGTGTGAAAAAAAATCATTTAAATTTTCTTTCTGCATTTTCCAAAAATTTGTGGCAAAAATGAAGTCTTCAAAAGACTTACCATGCTTCTTAGAAAATACCTTGGAGTTTTTGCTTTATAAAATGTGGTCTTGTTGTGGTTATTCCACTGTCCTGGTGCTCCAGGGTCTCCAAAAATGTGATAGGAAATTAGATGTGTAATTTATGCCCCTAGATTGCCTGAAAGTGTTCCTTGGTTTTTGGGGCTCTCCATGTGGCTAAGCTGTGAAAAAGTCTTACACATGTGATATTGCCATACTCGAAAAGGAGTAGCAGAATGTGTTTTGGTGTTTAATTCTAAATATGCATATGATGTGTGTTAGAAATATATTATTAATTGACAACTTTATGCAAAAAAAATATTTTAATTTTCTTTCCTACATTTTCCAAAAAACTTGTGGCAAAAAACAACATTTTCAAAAAACTCACAATGCCTTTCAGAAAATACCTTGGAGTGTTTGCTTTCCAAAATGTGCTCATTTTCCAGGTGTTTCCACTGTCCTGGTGCTCCAAAGCCTCCAAAGATGTGATAGGTAGTCAGGAAATTAGATGTGTTATTTATGCTCCTTGAAAGCTCAAAGGTGCTGCTTGGATTTTGGGATCCTCTAGGCATCTAGGCTGTGAAAAGGTCTCACACATGTGGTTCCCCCATACTCAGGAGGAGCAGAAATTATGTGTTGTTGAGTTGTAATTATAAGTATGCCTATGCTATGTGTGAGAAATCATTTGTTGAAATTAATTTTTTTCCCAAAAAATTGTGGCAAAAAAATTTCAATTTCAAAAACCTCATTATGTCTATTATGAAATACCTTGGACTGTCTAATTTCTACAAATGGGTTTTCTGTTGGAGATATTTGTACTGTTCTGATATTTAAGGGCCTCAAGAAATGAGATTGGCAGTCAGTAGATCGGGATTGATCAATTTTCAAATATATATACAATAGTTTGCACACTGTGACCCTTATAAAAATGACATCATATTTGCATAAATTCATACATTTTCATTACTGCAGTGTGTGTAAACCCCCCCCCCCCCCCACAATCCCTGTTGCCACTGCTGTAAGTCTTATGGCAGTGGTGGTAAAAGCATTAAAGTTAATACAAGCTAACAACTGGAAGCCCCACCAGTCTATGTTGTTTGACCCAACCCCTGTAACTGTCACTTTGGCAAGATGGCAAAAAAATGGCAAAAATGGCAAGAATATCAATTAAAGCTTGTGCCATAAAGAAGGGAATTTAAATACTGATTATTAACTTTACAGGTATTAACCCCACTAGAATACAATATTTTAATAATAGTGGGTCTTTAAAACTCATTGATAAGGCTCACCTAATCACTTAATAATACATCTATTTAAAACCTATTTATTGTAATTAAAATACATTTAAAGAACATTGGAAAAAAATTATAGGTTAACTTTAACCACATTCTAATAATACATAGCTTGACAAAGCTGATAATACTCAAATCTTAACAAACACATTTCATAATAATATTAGGGTTATTATTTTTATAGAAACATGTAAATTATTTTATGCAGTAGTGTAAGATTATACATGTACCTTTTACATTATATATTAATTGTGATGGAAAAATGTATAGCAATACGGAAGATCTTTAAAAAACAAAGGAATGGAAATTAATGTGGATTAAAAGAAAAAAAAACTAGCCATTGTCAGTGAACGATCACAGACATGACATACTGGTGAAAGTACGTCTGGAATGAGACACGTAACGTTAATGGCATCCTGATGTTTGTCATTTTCTTTGTTTCGCAAATGTGGAAGTCAAAAGGATTTAAAAGAAAGGAGCAACCCAGGAGGATTGTTTGTCTCCCAGACTAATAAATTACAAGTCTGATATTTTACAGGTGTACAGGGAATAGAGGAGATAAGCCAAGATAAAATAATATTTGTCCTAGCTGGGGGTCATTCACAAAGCAAAAAGAGCATTAAACATAAGCATGTATTTATGATAAATTATCTTAGCAAATTGTCTAATGAAATTTGTTGTGAGCAAATAGGGCAAAAAGTGTAATGTTATTAGGCTATTTCATTTGCCTCACGAATGTTTTTTATTAATTTAAAATGGAAAATACTACATTTGATCACTAGATGGTGTGAAGTATTAAAGAAAATTCAAATTATATTTTGCACCACCTAATGGTCAAATGCTGTATTTCCATTTTAAATGAATAAGAAATATTTATCCAGCACAGGAAAGAGCCTAATTACATATTTTTTCTGCCCAGTTTGTACAAATATACTATATATTGCAGCACTAAGCACTTTTATTCATCTTTTAATAAACCATTCATTTTATTTTGTTATTTTTAGATGGAGTTCTGATTTAAGGTAAACATTACAATAACAAAACAAATTCCTCAAAAGCTAGTTTCCCTTTAAATAAAATTGAAAAAAAAAACTTTGTATTTGTACTCAATCTTAAGCAATGCCATGCATTCATAAAAAAAAATGTATATATATATATATATATATATAGATATATATATATATATATCTATATATATATATATCTATATCTATATATATATATCTATATATATAGATAGATATAGATATACATATATATATATATATATATATATATATATATACATATATATATATATATATATATATATACCGGTATATATCTATATCTATCTATCTATCTATCTATCTATCTATCTATCTATCTATCTATCTATCTATCTATCTCCTCATTCACTCCCTTGTTATCTCTCGCCTTGACTATTGCAACTCCCTTCTCATTGGCCTACCGCTCCATAGGCTATCCCCTCTTCAGTCTATCATGAATGCTGCTGCCAGACTTATCCACCTTACCAACCGCTCAGTGTCTGCCAACCCTCTACTTCAATCCCTACACTGGCTCCCAATCACCCAGCAAATTAAATTCAAAATTCTAACCACAACATGCAAAGCCATTCACAACTCTGCCCCAAGCTACATCACTAATCTTGTCTCCAAATATCACCCAAATCGACCTCTCCGCTCTTCTCAAGACCTCCTGCTTTCAAGCCCTCTCATCTCCTCCTCCCATGCTCGTCTCCAGGATTTCTCCAGAGCCTCTCCCATCCTCTGGAACTCGCTACCTCCATCTATCTGGCTATCCCCTACTCTTGCTACCTTCAGGCAATCCCTGAAAACTCATCTCTTCAGGAAAGCCTATCACGTCTTCAACTAATCTCCTACCACTTCCACCAGCTCATTCCCCACAGTTACAACCTTTTGTACCACCTGCCCCACCCTATTAGATTGTAAGCTCTTCTGAGCAGGGCCCTCTTAATCCTATTGTATTGTATTGTATTATAACTGTATTGTCTCCCTTTTATATTGTAAAACGCTGCGTAAACTGTTGGCGCCATATAAATCCTGAATAATAATAATAATAATAATTATCTATCTATCTGTCTGTCTATCTATCTATCTATCTATCTATCTATCTATCTATCTATCTATCTATCTATCTATCTATCTATCTATCTATCTATCTATCTATCTATCTATCTATCTATCTATCTATCTATACAGTATCTCACAAAAGTGAGTACACCCCTTACATTTTTGTAAATATTTTATTCTATCTTTTCATGTGACAACACTGACGAAATGACACTTTGCTACAATGTAGAGTAGTGAGTGTACAGCTTGTTACATAGTTACATAGTAGGTGAGGCTGAAAAAAGATACAAGTAACCCGCACTCTAATAGATATCCTATTATTTTACACAAGGAAAACCATAGTACTAAAATGGAAGTCAGCCAACCCCCCTACCTTGTCATCATGGAACACATTAATACAATGATACCCCTCTACAAGGCAACATATTTATCCAGAGGATGCGCCAAAAAATATGAAAAAGTCTGGCACTTGTGGACAGACTCAGAGTCCACGACAGATGGTCAGCCTATTCGGAACTGCCCTGGTTAGATACCCTTAATGAATACCTGGCCCTGTTGAGTGTTGGGGTCCAGGCCCAGACAATTGAGGAGTAGTGTTAGTCCAGAGGTCGAGTAATCACACTGGACCCTAGCTGTTCTTGTAGCGTCCGGCTCAGACAGATAAGAGGGATGAGAGGTCCTACAGGAATAGGTATCTCCTACCATTATCCTACCATGTGAAAACTGGGTACTAGATATGTGGTTGTTTTAGTTTTAACTATAGTTAGATATGTTTAGTTTTGAGATATACGGTGAGTTGTACGCTGTTATGCACATGGCTATGTGCACCAATTGGCCGGGGTATGCTCCAATGGCCCCTGTTTTGTACCTCCACAGTGAAACTTTTAAATAAAAAGAATTTTCAAAAAAAAGAAAAAAGACACAAGTCCATTAAGTCCAACCTATGTGAGTGATTATAGGTCAGTATTACATTGTATATCCCTGTATGTTGTGGTCGTTCAGGTGCTTATCTAATAGTTTTTTGAAACTATCGATGCTCCCCGCTGATACCACATCCTGTGGAAGGGAATTCCACATCCTTGCCACTCTTATGCCGCGTACACACGATCAGATTTTCCAACGATAAATGTTGGATGTGAGCTTGTTGGCTGAAAGTCCGACCGTGTGTATGCTCCATCGAACATTTGTTGTTGGACTTTCCGCCAACAAATGTTGGGTAGCAGATTCTCAAATTTTCCGCCAATAATGTTTTGTTGTTGGACTTTCCGATTGTGTTTACACAAGTTCGTCGCACAAAAGTTCACGCATGCTCGGAATCAAATACGAGACAGAAGCGCTCGGTCTTTTAAAAGTAGCGTTCGTAATGGAGATAATAGGTACGTCTTGTATGTCACTACATTCATAATTTTTGGCTAACATTTGTGTGACCGTGTGTATGCAAGACATGTTGGAGCCAACAACCTTCAAACAAAATTCCACGGTTTTGTTGTTGGAAAGTCCGATCGTGTGCACGGGGCATTACAGTAAAGAACCCTCTACGCAGTTTAAGGTTAAACATCTTTTCTTCTAATTTTAATGAGTGGCCACGTGTCTCCTTTCCGCAAAAAAGTTTTATCCCTCTTGTGGGGGTCACCAGTACGGTATTTGTAAATTGAAATCATATCCCCTCTCAAGCGTCTCTTCTCCAGAGAGAATAAGTTCAGTGCTCCCAACCTTTCCTCATAACTAACATCCTCCAGACCCTTTATTAGCTTTGTTGCCCTTCTTTGTACTCGCTCCATTTCCAGTACATCTTTCCTGGAGATTGGTGCCCAGACCTGGACAGCATACTCTTGTAGAGTGGGAGAATTATCGTTTTATCTCTGGAGTTGATCCCCTTTTTAATGCATGCCAATATTCTGTTTGCTTTGTTAGCAGCAGCTTGGCATTGCATGCCATTGCTGAGCCTATCATCTACTTGGACCCCCAGGTCCTTTTCTATCCTAGATTGTCCGAGAGGTTTCCCCCCCAGTGTATAGATTGCGTTCATATTTTTGCCACCCAAATGCAATATTTTAAATTTTTCTACATTAAACCTCATTTGCCATGTAGTTGCTCACCCCATTAGTTTGTTCAGATCTTTTTGCAAGGTTTTCACATCCTGCGGAGAAGTTATTGCTCTGCTTAGCTTAGTATCGTCCGCAAATACAGAGATTCAACTGTTTACCCCATCCTCCAGGTCATTTATGAGTAAATTAAATAGGATTGGTCCCAGCACAGAATCCTGTGGGACCCGACTACCCACCCCTGACCATTCCAAATACTCCCCATTTATCACCACCCTCTGAACTTTCCCTTGTAGCCAGTTTTCAATCCATGTACCCACCCTATGGTCCATGCCAATGGACTTTATTTTGTACAGTAAACATTTATGGGGAACTGTGTCAAATGCTTTTGCAAAATCCAGATACGCCATGTCTACGAGCCTTCCTTTATCTAGATGGCAACTCACCGGCTCATAGAAGGTTAACAGATTGGTTTGGCAAGAATGAATCTTCATGAATCCATGCTGATTACTGCTAATAACACCATTCTCAATACTAAAATCATGTATATAGTCCTTTATCATCCATTCAAGAGCTTGCATACTATTGATGTTAGGCTAACTGGTCTGTAATTCCCAGGGATGTGTTTTGGGCCTTTTTTAAATATTGGTGCTACATTGGCTTTTCTCCAATCAGCTGGTACAATTCCAGTCAGTAAAAATTAGGAACAATGGTCTGGCAATTACTTGACTGGGTTCCCTAAGTACCTTCGGGTGCAAGCCGTCTGGTCCCGGTGATTTATTAATCTTAGGTTTCCCAAGTCTAATTTTAATTCTGTCCTCTGTTAACCATGGAGGTGCTTCCTGTGATGTGTCATGAGGATAAACACTGCAGTTTTGGTTACTGAAGCCCCCCGAATCCCTCGTGAAGGCTGGGGAGAAGAATAAATTCAATACCTTCGCCATCTCCCCATCCTTTGTAACCAGATGTCCTTCCTAATTCTTTATGGGGCCAATATGGTTTGTCCTCCTTTTTTACTGTTTACATACTTAAAGACTTTCTTGGAATTCTTTTTTGCTTTCCTCCGCTATGTGTCTTTCGTGTTCTATCTTAGCCGCCCTAATTGCACCCTTACATTTCTTGTTGCATTCTTTATAAAGTCTGAATGCTGATAATGATCCCTCAACCTTGTATTTTTTGAAGGCCTTCTCCTTTGCTTTTATATGCATTTTTACATTGAAGTTAAGCCATCCAGGGCTTTTGTTCGCTCTTTTAAATTTATTACCCAATGGGATGCATTGGCTAATGCCCTTATTTAATATGCTCTTAAAGCAAACCCATCTCTCCCCTGTGTTCTTTGTTCCTAAGATTTTATCCCAATTTATGCCTTCTAGCAAGGTTTGTAGTCCAATTAGCCATTTTCCCTTCCCAGTGTCATATGACTCGTTAGTGACTCTGGGGCTGCATTAGTGCTGCTGGCACTGGGGAGCTACAGTTTATTGAGGGAACCATGAATGCCAACATGTACTGTGACATACTGAAGAAGAGCATGATCCCCTCTCTTCAGAGACTGGGCCGCGGGGTAGTATTCCAACATAATAAGAACCCCAAACACACCTCCAAGACGACAACTGCCTTGCTAAAGAAGCTGAGGGTAAAGGTGATGGACTGGCCAAGCATGTCTCCAGACCTAAACCCTATTGAGCATCTGTGGGGCATCCTCAAACGAAAGGTGGAGGAGCACAAGGCCTCTAACATCCACCAGCTCCGTAAGGTTGTCATGGAGGTGTGGAAGACGACTCCAGTGGAAACCTGTGACGCTCTTAACACCATGCCCAAGAGGGTTAAGGCAGTGCTGGAAAATAATGGTAGTCACACAAAATATTGACACTTTGAGCACAATTCAGACACATTACTCATATTTGTTGCCAGCGGTTTAAACATTAATGGCTGTGTTGAGTTATTTTGAGGGGACATACATTTTACACTGTTATACAAGCTGTACACTCACTCCTTTACATTGTAGTAAAGTGTAATTTCTTCAGTGTTGTCACATGAAAAGGTATATTAAAATATTACTCGCTGCTTCCTAACCTTGTCCAATATCAGAGCTTTGTCATTTTATTTTTTTAGAAGCCCAGAAAAGTTGGCAGCTCAAGGTCTGTGCCCCCCCAGGCTATGGACATTGTGCCTGGCTGCTGAGTTCCTTCCTCCATCCTCGCACTCTGTGCCAGGACAAGGCATAGGGGGAGCCTGAAACAGTAAACCAAAATGAAAAAGTCCTGAAAGAAGTGACAGCAGCAGAGAGGAGAGAGCCGGAAGGAGGTGAGGACTGTGCTGTTCTCTCCCCCTCCTGTAAGAACAGCTCTCCTCCATGCAGCAGATGACACAGGATCGCTCTTACATTGGACTGTACATAGTTAGATTGCCCATCCCCTATTCACACAAACCGTGTGTGTCCAGTCTTATGTAAGAGCAATCCTGTGTCATCTGCTGCATGGAGGAGCGCTGTTCTGACAGGAGGGGGAGAACGCAGCACAGCCTGCACCTTCTCCCGGGTCTGTAGCAATTTCCTGCCTCTAAGTTTTGGGGGGGGGGACTCACAGGTGGGCATTTGGGGGAATTGTACTGAAAACACAATAGGGGGAGGGGAATGGAAACATTTGTACCTGGGATGATAGGTTTGTGGGGGAGGAGGAGATGAAATAAACGGGGGGGGGTTGTGGGTTGTGGGGGATATGTGCTGGGGGTGTGGGGGGATTTTGGCTAAGAGAGGGAATAGGGGGCTTTGACCCCCTGTACCCTGCCCTGCCGACCCCTGTACCCTGCCCTGCTGACCCCTGTACCCTGCCCTGCTGACCCATGTCCTCCATCCTGCTGACCCCTGTGCACTGACCATCTGACCACTGTTCTTCTGGCCTCTTTTCCTATGCCCTAGTGACCCCTCTTCTCTGTCATACTGACCCCTGTCCTCTGCCCTGCTGACTCATTTACATTGCCCTGCTGACCCCTTTACATTGCCCTGCTGACCCCTGTACATTGCCCTGCTGACCCCTGTACATTGCCCTGCTGACCCCTGTACATTGACCTGCAGAACCTTCTCCTCTGCCCTGCTGATCCCTGTCCTCTTCCCTGCTGACCTCTGTCCTCTGCCCTGCTGACTCTTGTACACTGACCTGCTGACCTCCTGTCCTCTGCCCTACTGACCCATGTCTTCTGCCCTGATAACCCCTGCTCTCCACCAAGCTGACCCCTGTCATCTACTCTGTTGACCCCTGTCCTCTGCCCTGCTGACTCCTTGTACACTACCTTGCTGACCCACTGCACACTGGCCTGCTTTATCACTGTACACTGCCCTGCCGACTCACTGTCCTCTGCCCTGCTGACCCCCTGTACCCTGCCCTACTGACTCTTGTACACTCCCCTGCTGTCCTCTCATCCTCTGCCCTGTTGACCCACTGCACACTGCCATGCTGACTCCCTATCCTCTGCCCCCTGACCCCCTGTACACTGCCTTGCTAACCCCTGTACACTGCCCTGATAACCAACTGTACACTGTCCTACAAGCTAAAGGCCTCTGAACACTGCCCTACAAACTAATGGCCTCTGTACACTGCCCTACACACTGCTGACCCTATCTTCTGTCCTGCTGATGCCATGTACACTGCCCTACTGACTCCTATACACTGCCCTGTGACTTTGTATCCTCTGCTGCCTGACATTTTTTACTGCACCCCCACATCAAATAGGCTAAATCCAGCCCTGGCTGAAGGCATCCAAAGTGTCCCCTCACCAATTTCAGAAAGCTAAAGAAAAAGACAGTCACTCCAATTTATGACTATAAAACTATAACAATTTATAGCTAACTTTTGGAGTAAAGTGCACATGGAAGGGCATAACACTCTAATATCTTGTTATAAATTGGGGTGGTTGCCATTTTTGTCTAGCTTGCTTCTGGTGTGCCCCTGTGCCTTTAATGAGGAATGGGCTGCCTCCAGGCATACTGTACCTACTACAATGTATCCATGGCTATATATGTGCTACAATTTGGGGGCTCTCATAGATTAGAGTTAGGATCACACTATGCAGAGGGGCCCTGAGAAGACAGACTGGCCTCCACATATATTTGCAAATGTTGTGCCACTAATACACATAAATGTAAATTGTTAGACCAGCCATTCTCAACCACAGAACTCTTGGATTCCTCAAGGGTTTGCTCGAAGTTCCTTGATCTTTGGCTGATTGAACTCCCATCTGATAGTGGCTGCGTAGCTCCAGAACTAATGACACTTGCCTTGTTTCAAAGCCAGCAGCATGACAACAATGATCTTTTTAGCTGTCTGTATCGGTCTGGCATTTGGCCATCACTGTGAGGGGAGCATTCTTGAGGGTTGCATTGAGGGTTGAGCACAAATGTAAGTGGCATTTTGTCATTTAACCCCAATAAATTCATTTTATTAAGGGTTCCCTAAAATTATTTTGGGGTTCCTCTGGGGGTAAAAGATTGAGAAAGCTGTTAACCAGTGTAATGTTTTATTTGGATGACTAACTGGTAAGTGTGCTGGTAAAATCTTTCATTTTGTTTGTTCATTGAAGCCGCTTAGTTTCTAGTTTCATAATCTGAGGTATGTAAAAATCAAATACAGATTGCATTGAAAGTTGGAGGGGTATCTTTCAGTTTCCAGTTGTTTTTCAGAGTGTTGTAGGAATGTTTTTAGAATGCGTGTCTCATTGAAGCACTGACAGTAGATGAAAAAGAATAGAACTTTATTATTGTCCTAAATCCACATAATGAGAACATGTTTCTTTAGACCAAATATGTCATTAGTTGTGAAGAATGCCCTGAACTTCTAGATCAACTTGAGTATTATAGGACACCATAGAGCCAGGACAGAGTATTACAAGAGTCTCCTGGATTTGGTATTCTTCTTTGGTGCACAGGAGTAATTTTCTCATCATCTGGAGATACAGTATTTGTAGGCATGTTTTGGTGTCTGCTCGAAAGACATTAGTTGTGTCAATTTGAACTTCAAGTCTTAAAGTGATACTAAACACACACTGTTTAATTTACATTGTCCCTTCTATTTCTGTATGTGGATGACGGGACTGTAAGTATTTTAATAAAAACAATCAAAGTACCTTTTTCCTAATCGATATATACAGCTGCCACATGACCCAGCTCTCTCCCAGCCTGTCTGCAGGGAAACATAAGCAGGAGGAGCTTCTAGTCCTCTGCTGATGGTCACATGTAAAATAAAAACAGCCTTTGGAATACAGAGTAAAAATAAATAAATAATATCAATAAACTGTTTCAAAATATCATACAAATATATATTTGAAATTAAATATTTTAAGAAATGTAATAAAATTATTTTTTGGCAATAACATGGTGTGGGCAGATTTCTGCCGTGACTGCAGCTGTCACGCCCCTCCAGCCTGTGTCTTAGAATAATAGAGAGGTGAAGCCTCCACCAATCTACATCCCTAGGATCTTGCCCCCATAGTGTTTAGCTGGTTAGTGGGCATGGAAGAGGGGGGAGGGAGTGGGCTGTCATTTACCACTGTGTATACGCCCACATGTGTGACTCTATAGTCACATGGGCTGCTCAGATGTGATACCCTGTTTCCCGAAAATAAGACCTAGCGTGATTGTCGGTGATGGCTGCAATATAAGCCCTACCCCCCAAATAAGCCCTACCCTGTTTCCCCGAAAATAAGCCCTACCCTGAAAATAAGAGCTTTCAAGGTCTACAAACTTTAACTAGGGCTTATTTGGGGGGTAGGGCTTATATTGCAGCCATTACCGACAATCACGCTAGGTCTTATTTTCGGGGAAACAGGGTAGGGAGGAAATGCTCAGTATAGTAAACTTAATGAAAACTGAGCATGTGCAGAGCTGCCAACACTGCTCTGCAAAATCCCTAGCTGAATTTGGGACATGGACAGGAGGAGATAGAGAACAGCAGGATCAACCAAGTCTTTGCAGAATACAGAAAACGAATCTCATACTGACTATGAACAGCATGTAATACACCATTTATTGATCGTTTTTTAAGATGTGGGTTTAGTTACACTTTAAATCTGTAGCTTCTGCTTGGACTCTGACTTTGTAATTTCATTCTTTTTTATTTAACCTTTTCAGCTCTGTTTTTTTTTCTTAATCAATAATGTTGTCCATTATGGCCTGGCTTGGGATTTTATCTGTTGTGAATAATCTTATAATATGTCTGGTATTTCATATGTTGGTTTCAGTTTCTCTTTAACGGCACAATATTGGATGTTTTTGGGTCCCTAAGAGTACTATATGGATATTTTACATTTGTGTTTATGTATTTTTTTTTTACCAATGTTGGTTTCAGTTAATTTATGTGTAAATTTATGTCATAGCTTGTTTGTTAATCATTGAATCCTGTTTATAATTATCATATTATCCAATTATTCTTGTATTTTCTTATGCCAAAGACAATTGTATTACAGTTTGGTTATTGTGAAGCATCTTTTGGTTATTGCCTATAGGCATATTAGGGTTGTATGTTATTTATTTAATTATTTATTTTGTTATTTATTTTTGTATGTATTTTTTTTTTTGTTGCTAGATTTACTTATTCTGTATCAGATGTCAGTTTATGCCAGTGTCATAACTGCAAAACAGTCTAGTTGGAAAATATGGTGGCTTTCTGACCTTACAATATCCATAGCTGAATAAGACGGCTCAAATAAACAGTCTAGGAGTGTCTTTTGTACTTGTATGCTGGATTAAACTTGGATGGGTGCAGGAGAGACATGGGATACCCTGAAAGAATTGCATTTATCAAGGATACTTCTGTTCTCACTATTCTGGCACAGAGCTTCTGCAAAGTTCACTATTGGCTGGGAAGATATCCAGGAATTTCTTTTGTAAAACTGAGATCTGCACACAGTCACTAGGGCACAGATTGTAGGTCAGTGCTCACAATGCCACCAGATCACCAGTTTCCTTTTGATGACCACCGGGCACTCATCAGTAAGGAAGACACAGACTCACAATACCACAGGACAGCTGGACACTCTTTCCCCAACTTCCACTAAGTATCTTCCCATGAGCTCTCCAGACTGTAAGAGAGAAAATCCCAGACTTAGGAAAAATAGGCCCCCTACTTAGAATATGGCTAGGACCTCAATGACCTTCATGCAGCTTCTCCAGCAGGCTGCCCTGAAGGACAGAACCCCTTAGATAGGGGATTCCTCTGGCAATACTGGACCCAAGATCCACACACTCTACTCCAGGCCTCATACTATTTATGAGCTCTCCAGCCACCTACTGTACACACCTCCTCAGGGATTGGCTGGGTCTTATAAATATTCAGGCTGCCTTTACATTATTCCTCCCACTGTGATTCTATTATCTTCTAGAAGGCAGTGGGAAGTAATCAGACCAGCTGCCTGTGAAACATTGAGCAGACGAAACAATCAACTTCTGCTCCCCTGATTACAGTGGAGCTAAACTACACTACACTACACTAACTGGAAGGGTGCTACACATAAGTAAAACAAATGTACTTTACTCCACATTTAGGCACCTTGAAGGATATTTTATAGCTTTTTTTGTAGGCCAGAAATCTGTCCTTTTTCCTAGCCCATTATCTCTGTATGCAGGAACTGGACTATGTAGCTACAATAGAGCAGCTGGGGCCAAAGCTAGAGCTTAGCCATCCTGTAACAAAGCATAAGGGGTAGATGAAATACATCAAATCCCAAGCATCAAAAAAAAAATACAAGATCAGATTGTTAACACTTTAAAAGAGTAATTTTCTTTTACATTTTTTTTTTCAACCAAGATATTAAATCTTTGGAAGAACCTTTATTACAAAATACAGAAAATATATCACATTATTTTCATCTTTTGTTAAATATTATAAATTCTATTAAAACAGTTGTGGAATTGTGCTGCTTACAAATAAAAAATATTTCTCAACAAACATGTTTTTTGGAGTTCTCCCAACTTTTGTCCTTTTGGTATAACCATTTCCGCACAGCCGCCTTCACATCACTATTTCTCAGGCAGTAAATGTATGGGTTAAACATTGGTGTCAGTGCTGTATACATGAGGGTGACAAATTTGCTCTTTTGTGGTGAGGAGGCAGCAGAAGAAGGTTTGAAATACATGGAGACCGCTGAGGCAGAGAAAAGAAAGAAGACTGCAAGATGGGAGGCACAGGTGGAGAAAGCCTTCTGTCTACCTGAAGAAGAGTGTATACGGAGAATAGAGATGGTTATTCGGATATAAGAAAGTATGGTAAGAAGTGATGGAACCAAAGCCACCAGAGAGCCTTCCGTAAAAATGAGAAGTTCATTGAATGTTGTGTCGGAATAGGAGACTTCCAGAAGGGGTGGTATGTCACAGAAGAAATGTGGAATGTATACAAGTGTATAGAACTTAAGGAATGATGTTACAAAGGCATGAAGAAGGGCATGCACTGAGGCAAATGTGCAACATGTAATGCACATGGCCAGACAAGTGTTTCTGTTCATGAGTGTTGTGTATCTCAATGGACAGCATATAGCAGCATATCGGTCATAAGCCATGACAGCTAGCATTAAGTTTTCACTGTTGCCAAAAGTGTGGAAGAAAAAAATCTGAGCGATGCACCTAGAGAAGGAAATGTTATTCTTCTGGGTTAACACTATGGCCAACATGCCTGGCACGGTGGTAGAAGAGAAGGAGAAATCCATGAGGGAGAAGTTCCACAAGAGTTGGTACATCGGGGAATGAAGGTGTGAATCAATGACTATAACACTTAGCATCACAACATTTCCAAATGCAGTAATTATGTAGATAAGGAGAAAGAGGACAAAGAGAGGAAGGCGGAGTGCTGGAGAATCCGAAAGACTAAAAAGGTAGAATTCAGACGGTGGAGTGTAGTTCATGAGAGTGCTTTGTGCGCTGAGGATACTGTGGAGATGAACACTTACTTTGTCAACTTAAGGAAATTAATTACATTTTGTCCTTTCAGTAGAACAGAATCACATGCTAATCTGAATATTTCATCTCTGGAAACAAGATTTTCTATCTACATTTGTTGCCATATGGATTATTTTTGAATGAAACAGTACCATATAAACACCATTCCACATTTGTGTTTATGACAAGGGCTAAGCTTTTGGGGGCAAAAATGTTTTATGAACCAGCCCTAAAATTGTCCCTGTAGGTTATCAGGAGCCAAATAAAGTCTAATTGAATATTCCTTCCTTGCCACAAGATGATTTTTTGGGACTTTTCATAAATGACGAGGAAATGCTTGTTTTAAAACTCCACTGACCAAAGCATGTGGATCTAAAAGCTTTTTCAAGGTACCTTGAAATAAAAAGCTTTGAGAAAGTGCTGAAAACTGTCATAGACAGAATGTTTTTATAGCCTTTATAACAAGCCATGAGTGCCATGCTTTTTCTCGTTCTTCATTATAAAAATATTTGGTTGATTTACAGGGTGAGCAACATGACTTGGGGGCAAGCAGCCTGAGAGGTAACACTGGTCCTTGGTGGCAGCTGTACCTGTGGTGTGTCCTGTACCCAGTATGCTGCAGTTGGGCTGCAGCTGTCTTTCTATATTAAAGTGGTTCTAAAGGCTCAAAGTTTTTTACCTTCATGCATTCTGTGTATAATGGTAAAAAAACCTTCTGTTTGCAGCAGCCTCTCTAATACTCACCTAAACCCCATCCAGGGGCGTACCTAGATCATTTGGCACTTGGGGCACATCCTATATCTGGCACCCCACTGACCCCCCCCCCCCCCGTGGATCCTATATCTAGCTCCACCCCCCTGCACGGATCCTATATGTGGCACCACCCCACGGATCCTATATCTGGCACCGCCCCTGTCCCCGGTGTGGCTCGTATATCTGTCACCCCCCCAACTTTGACATTTAAAAACACCCCATTGTGCCCCCTGCATACCTCTGCACCCCCCAATATCTCTTTGTCACTACTGTGTACCACCTCTCCACAACTGCACTCCCGCTGTACCCCTCTGCCACCAATCCTCCAACTCAGTAACATGATACTGCGCAATTCTTGTTGTATTTACAGCGCCGTCCTGTAAAGTAAATTGCAGCAGACAGTATAAACCAAGCAAAGCATGCTGTGCCTGTGATGGAGGGGCGGTGTCAGGGCGTAGTTTTGTGCTGGCTCCCTGCAAGGTTTGGAGTCTGGCTGCAGGCTTGCCATAGACTCCTCAACAAATGAAAGCAATGCCGTGGCCGCAGCGTTGGGTCACCAGGGTGACCAAAATACACGGGCAGGAAAAAGGAATATGTCCAGCCAGGTGCCAGCTTAGATACCCCCAGTGAATAAGGGGCGCTGGCTTGAGTGATACCCCTAAGCAGCACTGGCCTGACACCCCCACATGTGTTGCATCCGGGGCGGACTCCTCCCCCTGGTACGCCACTGACCCCAACGCAATCCAGCGATGTGCACGAGAGCCTCGGCTCTCTGGGGACTTTCTCTCCTCATTGGCTGAGACAATAAAGGGAGCAATTAGCTCCCACTGCTGTCAATCACAGCCAATGAGCCAATAAAGAGAGGGAAGGGGTGGGGCTGAGCCATGGCTCTGTGTGTCAATGGACACATAGAGCAGTGGCTCAGGAGCGAGCCCTCGTAGCAAGCTGCTTTCTATGGGGGCACTTGGAAGGAGGGAGGGGCCAGGAGCATCGGCAGGGGACACCAGAAGAGGAGGATCGGGGCTGCTCTGTGCAAAATCATAACATAGAGCAGGTATGACATGTTTACATTTTTTTTTTTTTAATTGCCTTTAATATCAATTTAAGACTAAATAGTATATACAAAATATAAATACAAAGAAAAAATATATAAATTATTGTGATCAAATTATTCATATGTTTATATTTGTATTTATATTTAAAATTTCATATTTTGTATACACTTTTTAGACTTTTGTGTAAACTGCATGTTTTCAAATCATTTGCATCTTCCCCTTATTACCATCACCCACATCTTTTCATTGTTATGTTTCATATAACTTACAAGCCACCCTAATCTACCTATCACGGAAAAGGTCAAGACTACCCCACAAACCCACAATGGATTCTACAATATGGAAATATTGAAGCTAGAAAGCCTACTGGATCGTCCTGTAGACCCACAGACACAAATACAAACAACAGAAAATTTCCCAGCGCAAAAAAAAAACCAAATTGACCCTATCTAACAATTCACATTAAAAACTGAGGCTTTCATTGCACACATTTGAAAATATATGTGAAAGTCGCAGTGCCTCATCAAGGCTCCTTTGTATACTGCGGTCCTAACTCTATCGTTTTCAGAGTCTAGAAGTTGGAGTACATATCGCAGTGGATACATTAAAGTGGTTGTAAAGGGGCTCAGGAGCGAGCATACACGAGCAGCTTGCTATGGGACCACTTGGCTTGGGGGTGGAGCCAGGAGTGCCGGCGGAGGACCCAAGAAGAGGAGGATCCGGGCTGCTCTGTGTAAAACCATTGCACAGAGCAGGTAAGTATAACATGTTTGTTATTTCAATAAAAAAATAATAAAATAAAAAACAAACCCTTACAATCACTTTAAAGGAAGGTTTGCCTGGAGGGAGCCCACTCCTTCTCACAGGGACACACTGGACACCCAGCAAGAGCACAATGGCAGTTGAAAGCATCTCACACCAAATTCTGCAAACAATCTGTGCCAGTAAATGGCAACCACCCCAAATCTATAACTAGCCTTTGCAGTAAGGTGCACACGGAAAGGCTATATGTGCTCCAACTCTATAGGAAGGACTGCAGTATACAGAGGAGCCTTGGCGAGGCACTGCGACTTTCACATATGTTTGTAAATGTGTGCAACTAAACACTCTGTTTTTAACTAGAATTCTTAGACAGGGTCCATTTACTTTTTTTTTGCAGGCAAGCTGGTAAGTGTGCTGGGAAATTTTCTGTGGTTTGTGACGTGTATAGCCTTTCCATGTGCACCTTACTGCAAAGGCTAGCCACAGATACATCAGAATCCTTTGATGATATTATGTACTGTTGATGATGATATATTTAAATTCTTTTCACTTTTACATTGAGGAACATTATTCTGAAATTCTTTGTCACTTTTTAGACACATTAGTGAACCTCTGCCCATCTTTACACAGTAGTTCACTTTTCAAGGCGATGTAAAGCGACTGCTTCCAGGCAGTCAGGAGGTGATCCTGCCGCTTCTTATATATATATATATATATATATATATATATATATATATATATATATATATTAATATTATATATATATACACTATATTGTCAAAAGTACTGTGATGGCCGCCTTTACACGCATATGAACTTTAATCGCATCCCAGTCTTATGCCGTGTACACACGGTCAGACTTTCCGACAACAAAACCGTGGATTTTTTTTCCGAAGGCTGTTGGCTCAAACTTGTCTTGCACACACACGGTCACAAAAATGTTGGCCCAAAATTCCAAATGTGGGAACGCGGGGATGTACAAGACGTACGACGAGCTGAGATAAAGGAAGTTCAATAGCCAGTGCGGCTCCTTCTGCTTGATTCAGAGCATGCATGAACTTTTGTGCGACGGACTTGTGTACACACGATCGGACTGACTGACAACAAGTTTTGTTGTCGGAAAATTTGAGAACCTGTTCTCAAACATTTGTTAGTGGAAACAACAAGCTCACATCCAACATTTGTTGTCAGAAAGTCCGCTCGTGTGTACGCGGCATTAGTCCGTAGGGTTCAATATGGAGTTGGCCCACCCTTTGCAGCTACAACATCTTCAACTCTTCTGGGAAGGCTGTCCGCAAGGTTTAGTAGTGTGTCTATGGGAATGTTTGACCATTCTTCCAAAGCGCATTTGTGAGGTCAGGCACCGATGTTGGATGAGAAGGCCTGGCTCTCAGTCTCCGCTTTAATTCATCCCAAAAGTGCACTGGTACGCAGTCATGTTGGAACAGGAAGGGGTCATCCTCAAACTGTTCCCACAAGGTTGGGAGCATAAAATTGTCCAAAATGTCTTGGTATGCTGACGTCTTAAGAGTTCCCTTCACTGGAACGAAGGGGCAAAGCCCAACCTCTGAAAAACAACCCCTCACCATAATCCCCCCTCCACCAAATGATTTGGACCAGTGCACAAAGCAAGGTCCATAAAGACATGGATGAGCAAGTTTGGGGTGGAGGAACTTGACTGGCCTGTACAGAGTCCTGACCTCAACCCCATAGAACACCTTTGAGCAGGTCCGTCTTTATTATTGATTGGACCCTGGGCATACATTTTCTTGGGCCCCCTCTTCCATGCAATTTTGCTCTCCACATGCTCTGAGACATACAATAGCAGCTAGACTCAAAATCAGTTTACTGAATCAGATCAGGCTAGCGATTGCGATTGGTTGCCAGAGGTTACAGTGTATCATTACCGCTCACTGACTGGCTGCTAGAGGTTACAGCATATGACTTCTGCTTGTTGATTGGTTGCTAGAGATTACTGTACATCAATACTGCTCACTTATTGATTGTTAGAGGTTACTGGACAGCTATACCACTCACTAATTGGTTGCTAGAGGTTACTGCACATTATTACTGCTCACTGATTGGTTCCTAGAGGTTACTGCATATCCTTACCTTGCAATGACTGTTCACAGGCACCAAAATTCAGGGTGCTGTGGCACCATGTTATTTTGAAGAAGGGTTCCACCTCCAATTTGCTTACCTTTGCAGAACAGGCTGATGTTTGGCTTAATGACTATAGTTGTGGGCAGGACTTCAAGCATGCTCCTTTACCTCCCCAGAGGGCAGCATTCAGCAGAAGTGATGGTAGATATGACCTCAGGGGGACATGATATACATATGAATGTCGCCTCTATTTACATATCAATGCCGCAGTCCATGACTATTTACATATTATTGCAGGTTATTTACATGTAAACACAAGGTCTGTAGGCGAGTCATCTGTACATGGCAAAAGGGCAGAGCTGGGCAGCAGAAACAGAACTTTACACTGAGATATTGGGGCACAGCACGGGACTAAAACTTCAAGGGATAAGGGAATTTAAACTGGGATAGTTGGCAAGTATGAGGCAGCTGCTTTGGGCCCCACAACAATGATGGGGCCCAGGACAGCTGCCCCTTTTGCCCTGACTTAAAAACGGTCCTGCCTTTGAGATGAATTAGAATGCAGACTGTGAGCCAGGCCTTGTCATCCAACATTAGTGCCTTGAAGCTGTTATAGCTGCACAGGGTTAGCCAACTCAGGTGTCTGTTTATAAAACAGAGATCAGCCGTGATCCTCAGGATCACGGCTGATCTCTGGTTATCTCTGGGGTGTACTGGTTTATATAGCTGAGATGAGGAGCAGAGAACGTGTTCTCCACTTCTCATCACAGTTTATGACCGTTCTGTCACAAACAGCGAGTTTATAAAAGTGAGATCTGAAGATCTCACAGCCTTTACACTGAAATATCTCCCTTCCGGATTCACCAGCTCAGGGGTGGAGAATCTGGGAGAAAAGCTGGTGTGATAAGAGGAAGAAGGCTTCTTTCTTCATAATATCAGCACCAGTGGGTTAAAAATGAATAAATATACTATATACAAGTGTGTGTGTGTATATATATATATATATATATATATATATATATATATATATATATATATTTCCTTAGTTATCACATGTCTGAAAACACGAAAGTTACATGCTCTTTTAAACTTTAGTTTCACTTTTTGAACTCGGCTGCACCGTAATCTCACATTATCTCACGAGATTACAGGCAGTCCACCCACTTTTACACTTATTTCGGCCGTTTTCAGAGGAAACACTTCTCCTCAGTTCTCCCTCTGAGAACTGAAGTTCTCAGTTTCATAAACCGGCTGCAGAGGAGATAATTTTCCCCTGAGAACTGCCGAGAACTGAATGGAGAAAAAACTTCTCAGTTTTATAAACGTACACCTTAATATTGAATCCTATGGACTAAGACTGGGACACCATTAAAGTTGATGTGCCAATACTTTTGACAATATAGTGTGTGTGTAAATATAAATATAAATATATATATATATATATATATATATATATATATATATATTTATATATATATATATATATATATATATATATATATATATTTTTTTTTATATATATATATATATATATATATATATATATATACATTTTTTTTTTTATTCCACCAATACTTTATATGCTTTACCTCTGGAGGCATTTTAAATTATTGTTTTTTTTAATGTGCCCTCTGCAGGCATCATGAATGAATACAATTTTTTAAAATTACAAACCATTTAACAAATAAATATTATTATTTAACTGCATCAGATTTGTACCCTCACGAGGTCCAAAAAGACCCTTTAGTATTCTGTGTAAACTGGCCCTGGAAATCATTTTAAAAAGTTGGCAACTGACCTGACTTATCCATGAATTCAATGGGTGACAACATTTTTTTCTCCGCTTGAAAATAACATTTAAAAAACAATAAAATCATAAATAAAAGAGAAGAAAAAATATCACAAAAAAGTATATATTTATTTTTTATTATTATTATTATAATAATTATTATTGTACTTCTATTTTTGTTCTTTTGCTTTCTTTTTTAAACAAAGAGCTTTCCCTGTTAAAGCGTATCTGACCTCAAAACAAAAATGAAATAAATTGCAGCTTACCAATTCTTAAATCTGGTGGCTGCATTCGTTTTTTAGACTTTTTTTCCCCCCTTTATTTTCACTTGATAATCCAGCCAGTTTCAGACATCTGTCTGGGTTAGTTACACTCACTCCCCCACTGCATTTATGGAGAACCTACACAGCCACCCTTGGACAGCACCATGGTCACTCTGTAGGATGAGTAGTGTTAGATGGTCTAGTAGATTCAGGTGGGCTTTTTTCAAATGATTTTTTTTTTGTGGGGTTAGAATTATTGTTTTAACTAAATGAATAAAAACTGACTATTCTAATCACCCATGTCAGTAGTAAATGATTTGTCTCACCCCTGCCACTTTTTCTCGACAGCTTGGCCTGTTAAAGAAAAAAAAACAGACTTACTGGCAGGATCAAAAGGCAATAAAACTATGTTACGAGGGGACTGCTGTTTTAGTGGCAGACAACGTCATATATGTCATTTTTTTTTATCCTTAGTTTTACTTCATCTTTCCAAGACTTACCTAAAAAATCTACAACGTCACCATTAGCTTGAATATCCAAATTATGAATAAAACTGTTTTTATCTTCAACAAATGCAAATGTATGTCTTTCTGGGATACAGAAATATGATGAACACCGATGCTGCTGACACCCACTATTACAAGCATTGACTTTCAGTCTCTGACAGACAGACCATGATGGGGATTGTAGTATTACAGAAAAGCCCAAACTTTGCAAAAATTATAAATTAATTCCTATTCTGGTAACAAGCCACACAAAGGAAGTTTAGAAGCAATGGGGTTGATTTACTAAAGGCAAATAGACTGTGAACTTTGCAAGCGCAGTTGCTCCAGGGCTTAATAAATGTGGTAAATGTGGTAAAGCTTAACTATACAAAGAATACCCAATCACATGCAAGGAACATAAAAACAAATGCATTCTTGCTTGCACATGATTGGTTGATGGAAGCTAGCAGAGCAACCCTTCATTTACTAAGCCCTTTAGCATATCAACCCCAATGGTACATTAAAGTGTCATTTTATTTGATATCGTAAATTGTATGAATTAATGTCGTGGGATGTGCTCAGATAAAGAACATAAAAATTATTTTAGGAAATAATGTTCTATATAATAATCTACATACTCAATTAACTAATGCATCTATATAGGATACACGTCCTGAATACAGGAGGCAACTGACTGCTTATATTAGGATTCTAATCTGCAAAACCAGGCTGTATTATCCCCCTGGCTACTCAATATATACTGCCCAGGGATCGTTTGATTAAAAATATACATGAGGTTTTGAATGATTTTTTTTTTATCTGCAATTTTGCACAGTTTTCAAATTCACAATTCTATTGATAGATGTAAATCCTACATGATTGATATTTAGTATAATAAAGTACTGAATAGACATATAAGATTAGCTACAAATCGAAATTGGGGGGAAAAAAATTCAATTGAAGTTTCATTCAAATTTCTGAATAACAATAGTAACGAATTTCAATTAATCCAAAATAAATTATAATGAAACAAATTATTCAAATTTGAAAATGAATTTGATTTACAAGATTCCGTTATTCTGTTTTATTCTATTTGTTTTTGTTCTATTCTTTGCAATTGTGTTATTTTCCATTCTATTCTTTTATTTTCTATTTTATTCTTGTTTTATTCTATTTTATTTCTTTTCAATTTTATTCTATTCTATCATTTTATTTTCTATTCTATTCTCTTCTATAAAGCAGCCTAAGCAGGAATCATCATCTTATTTATTTGTTATACCTTACATTATTTATTGAAATATGTCTCTATTTCAAATTCAAATTCACTTTCAAATTCAAATTAATTTCAAATCTATTTGAAATTAACCAAAATACGAAATGAATCGAAATATGCGAACAAATTCCAAAAACCAATCCATGGAACATAATAAATACGGTGGAAACAAATTTTTCCCATCATGCACATCTCTAGTACTGCAACAATTGTCATGCTTTTTTTCTCAATGATATGTTGTTTTTACTTTTTTGCATCGTAGTGCTGCTGATTCCCGCAGACTATTTTAGCCATTTGTTAGAGTGTAGACAGCATGGGGGAACTGCATTTTGTTACACTTTCTATTGTTTCTTGTGTGTTTCTCGTCTGTCTTGTGTCACCCCATGACCGGACGACAAGCTGCTTCACAGGGCCCTACACACAGAAGGATCATGTCATATGATCTGCCAGTGACACCTGTCCTGGCACTGACTATAGAGTTATTGTGAGGGAATAGTGCTGAGTGCTGATTGACCTCCACCAGCTACAACATACTTTACTCTTAACTCGTGCTCAGCCTTAAAGGCAAAGGGCAGAGCCACCACACTTAGTTCACACTTACTTCACAAGGCCACACACGTGTGGTTCCAGGCCCAGTTCCTAGGAGGGTTCCGTTTCGCAGTGGGATCTAAGGTTAGGGACCCTGCCACCCAGTAGGATACACCAAGAGCCAAGTGACCCCCACTTACAGAGCCTCCATTACCAGTCGCCACTGCCCCATCTTCCGAGCTGGCATCTCCTCTTTCTTGACACTCCCCACTTCATATCCTCAAGGGTTAGCTTGTGATGGCACACATCATTCCATAGTTCTTCAATACACTGTGGGCATCCACTCCTACCAAGTAATTTAGACCATACAAGTCTACATGACCCGAACTTCTTTACTGAATGAAGTAGTAATATTTACAGTTCTGTATAGGCTTTAGAAGTACAGTGGGGTTGATATACTAAAACTGGAGAGTGCAGTCCTGCATAGAAACCAACCAGCTTCCAGGTTTTCTTTCCCAAAACTCAATTGAACAAGCTGAAGTTAGAAGCTGATTGCCTACCATGCACAGCTGCACCAGGTTTTGCACTCTCCAGTTTTAGTAAATCAACCCCAATGTTTGAAACATACAGAGTTAACTGTACATACCCACTCTATTGGTAATAACACAAACTGGTTTTGGCTGTGCTGTGGTGTCATACCTTTGCCTGTAGACAGTTGCATCCCTTCAAAGTAACTCAAAACATGCAGCTCCTGGAACCTATCCCAAGATCCAGCTAAGGGGGAACACCATCGTACAATTCAGATTACATCTAGACACTGAGCGTACTTACAGTAAGGGAAAACGCATGTGATCCCCTGCTGATTTTGTACATTTGCCCACTGACAAAGAAATGATCAGTCTATAATTTTAAGGGTAGGTTTATTTTAACAGTGAGAGACAGAATAACAACAAAAATATCCAGAAAAAACACATTTCAAAAAGTTATAAATTGATTTTCTTTTTCTTGGCTACCGGGCCATAGTAAAATGACGTCCTCACTTTGGGGGGGGATATCTGAATGATGCTTGTAGCTACATGCATCATTCAGATATCATTTTTTTTAGCAGGCGATTCTGTGCACGATAAGAATGATCATAGCGGCACTTCCACCACTTGATCGTTCTTATAGGCGACGGGAGGGGAGACCCCCTCCCGCCGCCATCCGGTGCTTCTCCAGGCTCTCCCGTGCCATCGGGAGCCCGGACAATGAATTGGCTGGCGCCAGATGAGGAAGATAGAGATGACTGGTGACCAGATGGTCACCAATCATCTCTATGACCGTCAGACCGCCCGGGCGCGATGTGATGACGTCACGCTCAGACCCCGCATTGTAAACAGAGCCGCGATCGCGGCTTTCAGCATGAGATTGGAGAATTTTTTTTCCGATCTTTTGCTTTACAGCCTGGAGGAGAGATGTGGGGTCTTATTGACCCCGCATCTCTCCATAAAGAGGACCTGTCACGATAGATTCCTTTTATAGGGCGTACACACGGTCGGACTTTGTTCGGACATTCCGACAACAAAATCCTAGGATTTTTTCCGACGGATGTTGGCTCAAACTTGTCTTGCATACACACGGTCACACAAAGTTGTCGGAAAATCCGATCGTTCTGAACGCGGTGACATAAAACATGTACATTGGGATTATAAACGGGGCAGTAGCCAATAGCTTTCGTCTCTTAATTTATTCTGAGCATGCGTGGCACTTTGTGCGTCGGATTTGTGTACACACGATCGGAATTTCCGACAACGGATTTTGTTGTCGAAAAATTTTATCTCCTGCTCTCCAACTTTGTGTGTCGGAAAATCCGATGGAAAATGTCCGATGGAGCCCACACACGGACGGAATTTCCGACAACACGCTACGATCGGACATTTTCCATCGGAAAATCCGACCGTGTGTACGGGGCATTACAAGGGATGTTTACATTCCTTGTAATAGGAATAAAAGTGATCAAAAAAAATTTGATGTAAAAAAGTGTAAAAATAAAAATAAAGTAAAATTTAAAAAAAAATTAAAAAAAAATTTTTTTTAAACGCCCCTGTCCCCGGTAGCTCGCGCTCAGAAGCGAACACACATGTAAGCCCCGACCACATATGTAAACGTCGTTCAAACCACACATGTGAGGTATCACCACGTACGTTAGAGCGAGAGCAATAATTCTAGCCCTAGACCTCCTCTGTAACTTTAAACTGGTAACCTGTAAAAATTTTCAAAGCGTCGCCTATGGAGATTTTTAAGTACCGAAGTTTGGCGCCATTCCATGAAAGCGCACAATTTTAAAGAGTGACATGTTAGGTATCTATTTACTCGGCATAACTTCATCTTTCACATTATGCAAAAACATTGGGCTAACTTTACTGTTTTGTTTTTTTTTTTAAGCAAGAAACTGTTTTTTTTTCCAAAAAAAAGTATTTGAAAAATTGCTGCGCAAATACCGTGCGAGATAAAAAGTTGCAATGACCACCATTGTATTCTATAGGGTTTTTGATAAAAAAAACATATATAATGTTTGGGGGTTCTATACTTGATTTGATTGTAGCCGTATTAGTGCAATTGTGACAGAGAAAATTGAGTACTGTCCGTGATACTTTTTTTATTTGCACTAACATACAATTTTTCAGGACAAGCTTTCGGGGTATGTCCCCTTCTTCAAGGTCCAAGCAAAAAGTATCACGGACAGTACTCAATTTTCTCTGGGGGTTCTATGAAATTTTCCAGCAAAAAAATTATGATTTTTACACGTAGGAGAGAAATGTCAGAATTGGCCTGGTAAGCAAGTGGTTTTAATCAGTGAAATAATTATTTGATCCCCTATCAATCAGCAAGATTTCTGGCTCCCCGGTGTATTCTATACAGGTAAAAAACTGAGATTAGGAGCCCTCCCTTTAGGGAGGGCTCCTAATCTCAGCTTGTTACCTGTATAAAAGACACCTGTCCACAGAAGCAATCAATCAATCAGATTCCAATCTCTCCACCATGTTTAAGAGCAAATAGCTATCCAAGAATGTCAGGGACAAGCTTGTAGACCTACACAAGGCTGGAATGGGCTACAAGACCATCGCCAAGCAGCTTGGTGAGAGGGTGACAACAGTTGGTGTGATTATTCGCAAATGGAAGAAACGCAAAATAACTGTCAATCGCCCTCGGTCTGGGGCTCCATGCAAGATCTCACCTCGTGGAGTTTCAATGATCATGAGAACGGTGAGGAATCAGCCCAGAACTACATGGGAAGATCTTGTCAATGATCTCAAGGTAGCTGGGACCATAGTCACCAAGAAAACAATTGGTGACACACTACGCCGCGAAGGACTGAAATCCTGCAGCGCCCTTAAGGTCCCCCTTCTAAAAGAAGCACATGTACCGTCCCATCTGAAGATTGCTAATGAACATCTGAATGGTTCAGAGGAGAACTGGGTGAAAGTGTTGTGGTCAGATGAGACAAAAATCAAGCTCTTTGGCATCAACTCAACTCGCTGTGTTTGGAGGAGGAGAAATGCTGCCTATGACCCCAAGAACACTATCCGCACTGTTAAACATAGAGGTGGAAACATCATGCTTTGGGGTGTTTTTCTGCTAAGGGGACAGGACAACTTCACTGTATCAAAGGGACGATGGACGAGGACATGTATCATCAAATCTTGGGTGAGAACCTCCTTCCCTCATCCAAAGCATTGAAAATGGGTTGTGGATGGGTCTTCCAGCATGACAATGACCCAAAACACACAGCCAAGGCAACAAAGGAGTGGCTCAAGAAGAAGCACTTTAAGGTCCCGGAGTGGCCACGTCAGTCTCCAGACCTTAATCCCATATAAAGCAGGTGGAGGGAGCTAAAGGTTCGAGTTACCAAACGTCAGCCTCAAAATTACTTGGAGAGGATCTGCAAAGAGGAGGGGGACAAAATCCCTCCTGAGATGTGTGCAAACCTGGTGGCCAACTACAAGAAACGTCTGACCTCTGTAATTGCCAACAAGGGTTTTGCCACCAAGTACTAAGTCATGTTTTGCGAAGGGGTCAAATACTTATTTCACTCATTAAAATGCCAATCAATTTATAACTTTTTTGAATTGCGCTTTTCTGGATATTTTTGTTGTTGTTCTGTCTCTCCCTGTTAAAATAAACCTACCATTAAAATTATATTTGTCAATGGCCAAAGGTACAAAATCAGCAGGGGATCAAATACTTTTTTCCCTCACTGTATGAATTGCTTCCTATAGCCCTGGAAAGCAACGTGGTCCGGTTTCCTCCATAAATCACCTCAGAAGCAGGAAGCAAGTCATGCAGGGGAAGGCACCTACTTACACATTTCCTGTCTACATGATCTTGTTTCAGCACAGCTGTACATCATCACTCAGGACCAGCTTCCTGATAATGAAAATAGTGGATCATACCTGCACAATGTCTATTGGAATGACTTCTTGTAGTCTCTACCAAAAGGTCATGTGACAGGTTGACAACGCAGAAGGGCAGTTGGTAGACAGTTGGCACCCCATAATAAGAACTGCCTGGACAAGGACCTTCATGACAGGATCGTCGGATATTAATTTAGTGAAAGCATCTTATTTATTAAAATTCAAAATTTACTTTAAAAAAATGTACTGATTGATAGATCCACTTACATTTTTTTCAAAACCACTAATTTCTTGCACACTTTGGAAGTTTCAGTACATCTAAGCCCCAAAACAAGAATGTAATATATTGTAGCTTACCAGTCCTTGCATTTTTCCTTTTATTTTCACCTATTGATCCAGTGAATAACACACTTTCTACGTTCAGTCATCCACTGCATCTATGGAGGAAGCCATAGTTGTCAGCAAGGCTGGACTTCAAACATTTCTTCCTTCTTTCATCCCCATATACAGTCAGGTCCATAAATATTGGGACATCAGCACAATTCTAATCTTTTTGGCTCTATACACCACCACAATGGATTTGAAATGAAACAAACAAGATGTGCTTTAACTGCAGACTTTCAGCTTTAATGTGAGGGTATTTACATCCAAATCAGGTGAACGGTGTAGGAATTACAACAGTTTGTATATGTGCTTCCCATTTTTTAAGGGACCAAAAGTAATGGGACAATTGGCTGCTCAGGTGTGTGTTATTCCCTCATTATCCCATTTACAAGAAGCAGATAAAAGGTCCAGAGTTCATTTCAAGTGTGCTATTTGCATTTGGAATCTGTTGCTGTAAACTCTCAATATGAGATCCAAAGAGCTGTCACTATCAGTGAAGCAAGCCATCATTAGGCTGAAAAAAGAAAACAAACCCATCAGAGAGATAGCAAAAACATTAGGTGTGGCCAAATCAACTGTTTGGAACATCCTTAAAAAGAAAGAACGCACCGGTGAGCTCAGCAACACCAAAAGACCCGGAAGACTACGGAAGACATCTGTGGTGGATGATCGAAGAATTCTTACCCTGGTGAAGAAAACACCCTTCACAACAGTTGGCCAGATCAAGAACACTCTCCAGGAGGTAGGTGTATGTGTGTCAAAGTCAACAATCAAGAGAAGACTTCACAGAGGGAATACAGAGGGTTCACCACAAGATGTAAACCATTGGTGAGCCTCAAAAACAGGAAGGCCAGCTTACAGTTTGCCAAACAACATCTAAAAAAGCCTTCACAGTTCTGGAACAACATCCTATGGACAGATGAGACCAAGATCAACTTGTACCAGAGTGATGGAAAGAGAAGAGTATGAAGAAGGAAAGGAACTACTCATGATCCAAAGCATACCACCTCATCAGTGAAGCATGGTGGTGGTGGTGTCATGGAGTGGGCATGTATGGCTGCCAATGGAACTGGTTCTCTTGTATTTATTGATGATGTGACTGCTGACAAAAGCAGCAGGATAAATTCTGAAGTGTTTTGGGCAATATTATCTGCTCATATTCAGCAAAATGCTTCAGAACTCATTGGACGGCGCTTCACAGTGCAGATGGACAATGACCTGAAGCATACTGCGAAAGCAACCAAAGAGTTTTTTTAAGGGAAAGAAGTGGAATGTTATGCAATGGCCAAGTTAATCACCTGACCTGAATCCGATTGAGCATGCATTTCACTTGCTGAAGACAAAACTGAAGGGACAATGCCCAAAGAACAAGCAGGAACTGAATGAAGACAGTTGCAATAGAGGCCTGGCAGAACATCACCAGGGATGAAATCCAGCGTCTGGTGATGTCTATGTGTTCCAGACTTCAGGCTGTAATTGACTGCAAAGGATTTGCAACCAAGTATTAAAAAGTGAAAGTTTGATGGATGATTGTTAATCTGTCCCATTGCATTTGGTCCCTTAAAAAGTGGGAGGCACATATACAAACTGTTGTAATTCCTACACCGTTCACCTGATTTGGATGTAAATACCCTGAAATTAAAGCGGAAAGTCTGCAGTTAAAGCACATCTTGTTCGTTTCATTTCAAATCCATTGTGGTGGTGTATAGAGCCAAAAAAATAGAATTGTGTCAATGTCCCAATATTTATGGACCTGACTGTATAGTTCAATAATGTTTTAATAACATTTAATAACATTTTTCATAATATTTTTTATACATCAAACAAAGATACAAAATAAAGCATTATACACAGCCTTTAAAGAAACAAACTTCTGTTCATAAAAGGAGTGGAGGTATCATATGAAACAAAGCAGTATCCATTGCTGTGCAGTAACAATATTAATTCAATTTAGGCAATAGTTTCATGTCTATACAACATTACATAGACAATAGGACTGAGGAGGATGGGAATGGGCAAATAGTGTCTCCATTCTGTTAGAGTGGGGATTAAAGCAATGTGAGAGCTAACAGCATTTGGGGCTTCCTACTTACAACTACATTAAAGTTATTGGAGAATGAGGTCTGGAACTGTTTCCAAAAGTTTCTTATAAGAGGTATAGCTTATGAATTATATCCAACCAGTCCATATTGTATAGTATATCTGAAAATGTGCCCTTTTGAGTAGTGATCTCTTCCATGAGTCTGATATCAAGCCGCAGTGCCCACTCAGCTACTGGGGGTGGTTTGGTGGTCTTCCAGTATTTAGGGATCAGGCCTTTAGCTACATTTGAAAAATGGGGGCACCAAGTTTTTTCTTGCATTTCAGCACTGGCATAGGTGTATTGTGAAATAGAAGTACCCAACAATTCTGTGTAAGGTTCACAGTGGTGATTTGCTATATGAGAGCAATAACTTGCTCTCAGTAAGGATGTATTTATGAGCATGAATACCAAATGTGTGATACGGATCCTGGAACTATTCCAGGAGGTATGGAGATTCCATCTACTCAGGCTCATTGGGTCTCTCTCTGTACACCATCTTTTAATGAGTTTCAAATTGATTTCAGAAATGTTAGCAAAGAGAGAGAATGGACAAGTCAGTAGGAGAATTTTGGCCTGTTGGTCTACTGAGAGGTGTTGAGACGGTTCTCACTCCCAGTGAGAGGAGAGGCAATATGGGCAAAATTAAGTTATAGTTTATTAAGGAAAGAGATGCCATGAGAGGGTCCTTTTCGAGGGTAAAAACAGTGGCTCCAGGGAGTAGAGGTAATCTAAGGATCTCTGTAGTTTTGGGATCTTTTAGCAAAGTTCATCTACAACGGGGGTCAGCAGCCTGTAAATCGTGATCTACCAGTAGATTGCAGACAGGAGACTGGTAGATCGCAGTCTGGGCTTGCTGACCTGCCATTCCAGAGCATCACGCAGAGTGCAATGCACAGGGACTACTTGTAAAGTTGGAGCTTTAGTAGGGAACGGGAGCCACATAAGCTGATGCCTCCTCTAGTGCTGGCTCCTGTCTCATGCGGAATGATACCAACTGCACTCCACCTCTAATCCCGGTTAGCTGTCTCCAGAGTGGTGCCAGCAGCAGGAAAGTAGAGATCTTCATGTCAATGTGAAGTAATACACTGAGCCTAATAGTATAGGGCTGCTTTCACACTGATGTGCTGCAGTTTACCCACACCACGTGTGCAGTGTAATGTACCTGCAGATTTCCTGCGGCTTTGCTGCACTTAGCCATAGACTTTTATTATATCCTATGGGTTTGGTGCACTTTCTGAAAGCACACCAAAACTCCTGAATGCAGGAGTTTTGATGCGCTCTCAGAAAGTGCACTACACCTGCAGATTATAATAGAAGTCTATGGCAAAGCACAGCTAACCCAGGAAAGTTGAGGATGCACTGCGTTGCACCTGGGGTGCAGGTAAACCGCAGCACATCAGTGTGAAAGCAATCTTATAGGGGACTCAGAACAATAAGTTCATTTACATTTGCAGTTTGGAGGGTGATAAAACCCCATATTTAAGGTGTGTTTTTAGCACCCACGCCCCAACCGCACCCCCTTTAGATGCAGTGGCCAGGGCTGTACAAATGTTGTAGGAAAAGTTATACGCCCCGTCATGGTTGGAGGGTGTAGCACCCTGCAACCTTGTGCAGAACAGCAAACAAGGAACTTAAACAGGCAGCATTGTGTTCCTTTCTCACCACCTCCTTTAACCCCTGGGACACCGCAGAAGCATGCAGTTGCGAGGCGCTTGCAGAGTAGCCCCATTTACTTGAATGTGACGTGATTGGCAGGCGGTACCCCTACCAAAAGCAACAGGGGGCTTATTTCCTGCTGAGGCATGTGTGCACCTTTGTCTGCTGCCTCAGCAGCTAAAGAGGGTAGGGATTGGGGGCAGTAAAACCGCAACTCAACTACAGGGTTTTACCCTCCATAACTTTACCTGTCAACAAGGCCTAAGGGTGCAGCTGCCGAATTTAAATAAGGGCTCATTCATAAGTGTAGCAGGTACTGCTGCTCCTCTGAAAAGCGATCCAAGTATGTTTGACAGGTGGTGAGGAGGTTATATGTTGCCTTCTCACCACCTGATTTAAACCCATGCAAAGATTGGGACACGGTATTACGACAAGTAGAGGTTTAAATCATATGTGTGGAGGAAACACTGTGTGACACTGCCCAGTGATCTTTGACTTCTCTCATGCTGTTCAGGTAGATCTCCACCTCTTTAAGGTTGCCTACCCCTGATCAACAAAAATCCAAAGGTGTAGGGTGCCATAATTTTCTAATATCTACAAGAGCAAGAACCTTATCCTTCTTTGTGAAATGATGCATTCTCAGTGGGTCGTCTACTTTCCAATAGCAGAAGGAACCTGTGCCTAAACCTCATGAAAACTTAAGGTTGACCAGAATGGAAGTCTATGGGTTATTTTGCCAGTTTTTTGGTAGCCACACTGACCCAGGATTTTGAAAATGTTTATGGTCATGGGGCAGCTGTGAGAGCAAAGCTTTGATGTAATTTGTATGCTGTAATAGTGAGAGTCCCTGTCCCTATGATAATGGAGCAAAAATGCACACAGAGTCTGCATATCAGCGGACTGCAGAGCTACAGAGCGTAGATTTGAAATGGAGAAAACTGCACTGGCAGCTTTCTCCGGATCTTGCTATTTCCGGATGGGGCTCTGAAGTTCCCTCAGAGTCTTAGGTGGGATGGGATCTCCAACCCTGTGTCCGGGTGTTGTGGATAGCCAGCAGGGTATGTGCCCAGGTGCATATAACGAGGGGCTGGTGAGAGCAGTAAGGGAAGGAAGGTGGAGTGTGAGCAGCTTGCTACTGCTGTTGCTTTGTGAAGATGTACCTGTGTCTGGAAAGCCGTCTGCCCTGTGGGAGACTTCAGCCCGTGTAAGGGGGGATTCTTTTCCCAGAGACTGGGAAAGGCTGGCCAGCCCTGAGAGTCGGGAAGAGCGGAGCGGTGAACGAGGACTGCTGCGGGGGCTTCGATCTCAGGTAAGTAATTCATAATGAGCTAGTATGCTATTCTATGCTACTAGCTCATTATGCCTTTGTCTTGCAGGTTTTTTTTTTTGGGGGGGGGGGATTTTTTAAAAGGGTTTACAACCACTTTAAGGTTCTGTTGAGTAGAGAGGCTTAATAAGCTTTTTGGATATCCAGGAAAGCCCATCCTTCTAGTAAGCTTGGTTAGCAGTGGGCATTGTATTCTAGGTTTCTTATGCAACCAGGTAAAATTTATAAACTTACTGGTAACATTTAGAGCAATATATTTATTTTATTTGTGGCCTGACCATAAAAATTTAGAGCTATTTATTTCTCCGCTGTCTAGTTGTGTAAACCTTGAAAGTTATGTTTATAAAAATCTAAGTTTTGAGTTGTTAAATTTATTCCCAGGTAGTGGAGGGTACTTTCTTTTCAGGCAAATGTGTGTGTAGTTGGGTCTCCTAAAGGAGGAAGTCCAACTTTTAAGATATCTGATTAGGCGGAACTTATTTTAAAATTAATAGTAAGGCTGTACTTAAAGAATTCAAGTAGAAGGACTATAAAATATATTTTGGGGTTGCGTATGTAGAGTACAACATCATCTGCAAAAGTAGCCAGGTTATGTTCTACATGACCCAGCATCACTTTTATGTCTAAAGTTGGGCCAAACATCCCCCTGTTCTCACCAGAACTCCCGAACATGTAAAAAGTTTGGACCCGAGCTGCAAACTCTATTAACGTCTATGGGACCGAAAGGGTATGGGGGCCCAGGTACTGCCCTGGGGGATTTATATCAATTCACAAAAACTTTTAAAAAATATTGTTTTTACAGGAGTAGTGATTTTAATGATGCTTAAAGTGAAACAATAAAAATAAAAAAATCCTTTAAATATAATGTCTGGAGGGTCCCCTTAGTCTGCCTGTGAAGTGGTGCATCTGTACCATGTATAGAACATGCTTCAGCAAAATTGACATTTATAAAGAAAAAAAAGGACATTTAAATTGTCGGAAATACAATAGCATTGCTGGCAATGCAAAAATGTAAAAAAAAATGGCGTATGGGTCAAAACAAGTCTGATCCATGGAGGCCCCACCTCACAACTTACAGGACTTAAAGGATCTGCTATTGACGGCATGGTGCCAGATGCCACAACAGGTTATGGTGGATGGTCATAATGGTGTGGCTGATCAGTCTCCAGGGTTCTACGGCTATTAACACATTTTCACAAGAGTTTTGTATTGCTGTCTTTGGTCAGGCTCTACATATACTGTACTTTAAGCATTCTCATGAGGTGCAGTCTCAGCCAGAAATCTGATCTAATTAAATGAAATAAATAGAATTAAATGTTTATATACTATATTATATTGTATTATAATTATATTATAGTATATTTTATTATATTATATTTTATTGTATTATATGTGATTCTTGTGTGTTGCAGGAAATTTTTGAAATCAGCCTTGTTTGCTGATAGGTTTTGTCATCCAAACCTTCGACATTGCTTAGGTCTCATACTTTCCAAACATCTGCAAACTTTTCAAGACAGCTAGCTTCACCTCCTGGTTTCGAAGACAGTATATGATAGGATTTATGAGAGGGGTAACTACGCAATAGAAAACAGAAACCACTTTGTCCATTGTAAAGCGGATGTTGGAAGTGGGTCGAATGTACATGAAGATGACAGTCCCATAGTAGATGGACACCACAGCTAAGTGGGATGCACATGTAATAAAAGCCTTCTTTTGCCCTTCAACTGATTGGATCTTTAGAACAGCAACGACAATCAAGGTGTAGGATATCATGATCAGAAAGAAACAGCCCAAGATAACACTCCATGACATAACCATGAAGGCAAACTCACCTTTTGAAGTGTCCTCACAGGAGAGCTTCACTAGAGGTGCATAATCACAAAAGAAGTGGTCTATTAAATTGGGAAAGCAAAACCTCAAGGTAGAGATCCAGACAGCGGGTGGGAAAGCAGCCAGAAGACCACCTACCCAAGCGCCAAGAGCCAGTTTCAAGCTGATCTTACCAGTCATCAACGTTGGATAATGCAACGGTCTGCAGATGGCCACATAGCGGTCATAAGCCATCACAGCAAGAAGACAGTTTTCTGCTGCCCCAAAGCCGAACAGGAAATAAAACTGGGCCAAACATGATGATGAAGAGATCACTTTGTGTTGGGTCAGCAATGCATTGAGCATTTTAGGAACAGTCACATTGGTGTACAAGACCTGTAGCATGGAGAAGTTGGCCAGAAGTATGTACATTGGTTTGTGGAGATGGCGATTCAGTGCCACTAGTGTGACAATCAGGAAATGGGCTGTGATTGTGAAGACATACATGCTGGAGAAGAGGGAGAAGAGAAAAAGTTCTACCTCTCTCAGGGTTTCAAACCCAACAATAATGAAAGAGGTCGCAATACTGCGGGTCCTGTTGTCAGTTTTTGGCATTATCCTTCAAAAGCAGGTCTTGAACAGTAAAAATCTGATATTTTACACGTTTTTTATTTAATACTTCAGTCCACCCAGTTTCAGTGTTTGGTAGATGTTGTTGAGTTAAACCCCGTGACAGTCGCTTTTACAGAGTGAAAAGTATGTGAATGAAAGTGCTGGACTTATAAGGAGTCTGGTGTCCCTAGAGGTGAACTATAATATGGCGCGCTTCAAAGGTATCCCATGGGTAGACAAGGGGGAAGTGAAGGCTAATCCTGATGGAGACACGGCTGCTCTGTTGGGTAAGTGTAGAGGAGATAGGAGGCACGTTCGATATGCAGGAATGTCATACTTCAGTCTTTTTATACAACATATTTTTTTAAGTTCACAGGTTACAAATGGAGCCAACAAGTTTCAGGGTAAAAGCACCCCCTTCGTTAGGGCTAGTGTGCAATAAAATATTAAAACACAGCATAGATATTTAATACAATAAAAGTAAAAAAAAATTTGACAAAAAATGTTGACAAAAAATTCAAAACGGTTTGCAATAAAATTCAAAGAAAAACATATGAAATTGATGCGCTCTAATAAATGATCAATCAACATAAAATACTCTGCTAAATGTGCATAAAATGGACACCAGCCATTTAAAAATTCTCCAATAAATATGTAAAAAACTGACAGGTGCAAAAAATATATATTCCTAGTGCTGGTACATGCACAAAAACTCGCCACAGTACTAAATAATGCTGTGAAAAAATACATAAAATATGCCACTCTGATGAATAAAGCACACATATAAATAAATATATAAATAACCGACAAGTATGGAATAAAGCAAAATCCTGGTGCTGGTACAAACACAAAAACGCCACAGTGCTAAATAATGATGTGAAAAAAAACACTCTGATGTATGTTGCCAATAGGTGCAATAAATAAGGAGAAAAAATTCAGCGGAGATAAATTAGTCCAGAATATGAATGTAATTGTCCCAGCAGTTCATTCCTTATTAAACTAAATTGATTCATTTAATTACTGTGTTTGATCGTTGTTCATGACTTTTTCTAACATCTCGCTTGAGCCATATTAATGTTGATAGTTTGGTTCTCAACACGGGTGATTTTATGAAAAATAAGCAAAGAAATAGATCATTGCATGGTGAACTAGATGAAAGTACACAAGCAAACAGCACAGAGATACACTCACGTGCGCCCGGTTAAGTAAAAGCATATAGGTATGCAGATCGCAGTCAGCCACTGTGGACGAGACTTATCTCAAAAGCCGCTGCTGTTTAACTCAAAGTGTCAAACTGCAGTGAACGTCCTAGGCTCCTCCCACGTGTTGCGTCACTGTCACGTGACTTTCTCAAGGATAGCTATAGCTTGACACTTTGAGTTGAACAGCAGCGGCTTTTGAGATAAGTCTCGTCCACAGCGGCTGACCATGATCTGCATACCTATATGCTTTTACTCAACCGGGCGCACGTGAGTGTATCCCTGTGCTGTTTGCTTGTGTACTTTCATCTAGTTCACCACGCAATGATCTATTTCCTTGCTTATTTTTCATAAAATCACCCGTGTTGAGAACCAAACTATCAACATTAATATGGCTGAAGCGAGATGTTAGAAAAAGTCATGAACAACGATCAAACACAGTAATTAAATGAATCAATTTAGTTTAATAAGGAATGAACTGCTGGGACAATTACATTCATATTCTGGACTAATTTATCTCCGCTGAATTTTTTCTCCTTACGATTGCACCTATTGGCAACATACATCAGAGTGTTTTTTTTTCACATCATTATTTAGCACTGTGATGTTTTTGTGTGTGTACCAGCACCAGGATTTTGCTTTATTCCACACTTGTCAGTTATTTATATATTTATTTATATGTGTGCTTTATTCATCAGAGTGGAATATTTTATGTATTTTTTCACAGCATTATTTAGTACTGTGGCGGGTTTTTGTGCATGTACCAGCACTAGGAATATATTTTTTTTTTGCACCTGTCAGTTTTTTACATATTTATTGGAGAATTTTTCAATGGCTTGTGTCCATTTTATGCACATTTAGCACAGTATTTTATGTTGATTGATCGTTTATTAGAGCGCACCAATTTCATATGTTTTTCTATGCTTTGTGGGATTCTGATGACCTTTTATTGATAGCAGCTTAATTTTATTGATCAATCTACCTTTATATATTTATCCTCACCTATTTATTTATATCCATCTCAGCGCTTGGTTTTGTACTTACTATTTGCAATAAAATTCAAAATGTTCACAATAAAATACAGTATAGTTGTAATAAAATTTCAGAGGTGCCAATTGGGTGGAGCTTTAAAAGACCAAACTGTATAATATGGAGACGATTCATATAGTGGTGTATGATTTTGGTGTAGGTGTCACTAATGTACCATTTCCTACATATAGGGGGTCATTTACTATAACTCCAGGAAGTACTGGGCACTATGGCAAATAATAGAGCCAATTTTAGCCAAATGGAAACAAAACGGCGAATTTGCGCATGAAAATCAGCGATATAAGTGGAGAACAAACGGTTGAAAATTCTAAATTGCCGCTAATTAGCGCTTCCGCGTATATACAAATGCCAATTCTTATCAAGTTGTTATATAGCAGTGTACTGTAGCCATGATCCATGTATGTGAAAGAAACATTTTTATGTGAGATGTGCTCTACCTCGTGTGCATCTATTGATGTATGTTGCAATTAGTATTCCTATTTCTTTCCTTCTTTTGCTAACTAATGCAGTTATGAATGATTATTACATAGTAATGTCTGCTATTCTGTAAAGTTACATGTATTAAACATTTAGGTTACCTATTTGTTGTATGTTGTTTTTAATTTTTTAATTTAGGTGACTATAAAGCGGTAATTATTTATATTCATTCTTTAATCATACTACACTATTATGTAGGTCTCATACTTAGCACAATGGCTTAGTAGTCTGCTCAGATGTCTCCACAGCACTCACGGTACAAGTTCAAATTCCAGCCAACCTACCATCCCCCAGCTGTGTTTATTTTTTCAGTGCACAAGTGAATTAAAATGAACAAACAAAAAAATGTAATCTGCCCATTAGTTAGTGTGTGATGTTTGGAATTTCACACCATAATAGTATTGAATACTTACATATCATTGAATGCATTTGAAGAGTTAATATAATCAGCCAAATTTAAAGTGCATTGGCTAATTGGCATTCACCTATTTTCAGCATATGCTGCTTTGGCTAATTGGCTAATAGTCATTTGCTTTTTTTTCACCAATTCAATCTTTTAGTGTTTCTCTGTGGGATTTGAACCCATGAGTTCTTCAAGGTAGAAGTGCTGACCACTAGCCTATTGGGCGTAGCACAGTCATACATAGAAAATACATTCACTAGTGTTTGATGTTTCTTCTCCCCGAGCTGTCTCTCCTGCTGCCACCATCTTCCCCCGCTGATGTGTTCTTCAGCGCAGCCGGTTACCCACTAATAAAAAAAAAAGCCGCTCTTCTTGTGGCGGTCTTCTGTGGCCATCCGATAATGTCACCCGGAGAGTCCGCTCCATGGCTATGTAAGAGACGCCACACAGCGGGTGACAACACAGCAGAGGAAGACCACCATGGAAAAAGAGCAGCTTTTTTTTTATTAGCAGGTAACCAGCGGTGCGGAAGAAGACAGCAGATGGAGAACATGGCAGCGGCAGGAGAGACGGCTCTGGGAGAATACAGCTCGGGGAGAAGATGGAGGAGGGAGAGACAGCGTCTGGAGAAGATGGCCAAGGGAAGAAGACAGCTCGGAGCTATTTTACAATAAAGGACTTGTCAAAAACCGGCTATTGATTTTTTTTACATTTCACTGCTTTTTTTGGTGAATGGGTAGGGGTAAAATGTACCCTATACCTATTCACATAGGGGGCAGGATCTGGGAGCCGACTTTTTAAAGGGGGTTTCCAGATTCTGATAAACCCCCTGCCTGCAGACCGACAACCACCGACCAGGGTTGTCGGGAAGAGGCCCTTGTCCCCATCAACATGGGGAAAAGGTGCTTTGGGGCATGTGGCCTGGTAAGGTTCAGAAGGGGAGGGTGCTCACTCGTCCCCCCCTATCCTGACCTCCAGGCTGCATGCGCGGATAAGGGTCTGGTATGGATTTTGGGGGGCCCCACATCAAATTTATTTTACAATTTGGTGTGGGGTTCCCCTTAAAGTCCATACCGAAGGGCCTGGTATGTACTGGGGGGACCCTACGACATTTTTTTCCTTGAATTTTGGAATTCCATACCATAATATTATTGAATAAGTACATACCATTGCATGCATTTGAAGAGTTAAAATATGGAATAAAGCAAGCTGATGTGCTTTGGCTAATTATGCTTCTGAGTACAATGCACACTTCTAGGAGGTAATGCTGTCAGTGGGATTTGAATTCATGGCTTGAACTTTTGGGGGCAGCAGGGTATACCGCTATGCTACAGAGCTGAGCACTTACCTACAGAGAAAATACATTTACTAATGTTTGATTCAATACAATAATGTTTTGCATTTCAGGCATTAATATTATAGTAACAACCATGCTCATGCCGATGTGCCGATGTGGCATTGGCTAATAGGCGTTCGCCTCTTTTCAGCATACGCTGCTGAGTACAATGCAAGCTTTCAGTAGGTGATACCATCTGTGTGATTTTCAGCCATTTGAGCACAATTATATTGAGAACATATGTTTACTAGTGTTTGATGTTGGGACTACTTTATATTCTAGGTATAAAATAGTACTCAGCACAGTGACTTAGGCACCTTTCACACTTGTGCGACCTGAAAGTTGCGAGATTTTAATGCGACTTTAAGCAATGCCTGTGTAATCTTGAGGTCTATGGACGCAGGAGTCGCAGGGAAAGACACGCAACTTTCCCACGATTTTGCATCAGCAATTTTGCCGCAATTCCAGGGAATGCCTGTGTAAACTTGAGGTCTATGGACCTCAACTCGCATCAAAGTCAGACCAAAGTAGTACAGGGACTACGTTGAAGTCAGTGTTACTTGAAGTCGCACAGATATGAATGGTACACATTGAAAATCATGGGGTATGACTTGTCATACGACTCTCATGTCCAAAGTTGCACAAGTGTGACTCAGCCCGACTTTGTCAGCGATTTCAGAGACATCAGTGCACTTTCCTGCACAAATGTCTAGTGAAATCACATAGGTCCCAACTGTTCTCCTTTAAGAAGGTGTCCTATGCCTACCTACTTTTGCTAATAGGTGTCCCTTATACCCATCTCAAAAAGTTGGGAGGTAAGAAATCGCCCCCTGAAGTCGCCCAAAGTAGTGCAGGAACTACTTTTGGGAATTGTTGTGGCGTCGCACCAATTTGGACAGTTCCATTGCCATCAATAGGCGCCGATTTGGCCTACAATTTGACATGTCAATTCAGACCTATGTGAACATGGGTGAAGTTGCATAGATATTAGAGCTGCACGGTTCTGGCCAAAATGAGAATCACAATTTTTTTGCTTAGAATAAAAAGATCACGATTCTCGTGACATAAAATCTTTCACATTATCCCACAAGAAATTGGGCTAACTTTTCTTTTTTTTTTTTAAATCATTAAAGTAATTTTTTCCAAAAAAAATTGCATTTGAAAGGCGCAAATACATAAAATATTGTAACAACCACCATTTTATTCTCTAGGGTCTCTACTAAAAATATATATATAATGTTGGGGGGTTTTAAGTAATTTTCTAGCAAAAAAAAAATGATTTTAACCTGAAACCAACAAATGTCAGAAAAATGTTTAGTGTTTAAGTGGTTAAACTTTCCTCACTTACACAGAATTCTATTTAATTGACAAATTGTTACAAGGTTTCTAGTCAAGTTCACTGATAAAGAATGTTCTAATTCTTGGCAGACTTCCTGGTTTTTCGGCTGTGGCTTCAGAAGAGCAGAGAGAGTTCTTTGCAATAGCAAGAATCGTGAAACGCTTTTTTCAAGATCGTAAAGGGGAAAAAAATTACGATGACGATTAATCGTGCAGCTCTAATAAATATTAATGGAAATCAAGGGGGACAACTTTTCATGTGACTCTGAGGTCCAAAGCTCCATGAAAAGTCACCCAAGTGTGAAAGTAACCTAATGCGATTAATTGATAACACCTTTGAATAAGGCCCCATTTGCACTTGTGCGACCTTAAAATTGCACAGCTTTGTCATGACTTGAAGCAATGTCTGTGTAATCTTGTGGTGTATGGACCTCAAATTGCATCATCAGTCAAACCAAGGTAGTGCAGGGACGAATTTGCTACACTTTCAGGATGCACAAGTGACAATAGGGCCAAATTCAAAGGTGTTATCCTTGAATCTCATTCACACTGCTGCGACCTGTAAGTCACCCTATTTTGCTGCCACTTTGCTGCTGCAACTTGGCCCCAACTTCTGGGAATGCCTGTGTAATATTGTACCCGATATACCTCAAGTCACACCAAAGTAGTACAGGGACTACTTTGAAGTTGGTGCGACTTAGTAGCACAGATATGAATGGTTGTCATTGAGAATCATGGGGTACAACTTGCCATGCAACTCAGAGGTCCAAATCTGCTGGAAAATTCGCCCAGCTGTGAAACAAGTCATATATATTTTAATAAAAGGATCTCTCATTTATACTTGCATAGTCCTTACTGATTTACATCAGCAGAACAAATGCAGGAATTGATGTGTGCACATGGGACGGAAGCAAATGTGTGGTGATGCCAAACAAATCAATGAACCCCACCCACACCAAATCGAACTATGACATCCACCCCTACATTGATTAAGTACAAGTACATATCCTACACTTACCCGGCCAATGAGCAGCGCCTCCTCTCTGCTAAAGAGACCTCGCCATGTCCACCTAGATTGAGATCCTGACCAGCACAGGAACTTCCGGGTGCATACAATGACTAATTTCCAGGTCAGAAGGTGAAACCACACTTTTGATTGCAGCTGCGAATATTTGATCTCAACCATGATTAGTATTTTTTTATTTTCAGATATGCAAATCTGTATTTCTACATATATTTGAAGGTAAACTTAAGGGAGTTTGCTAAGAAATGGTGTCCCTGGGTTAGCAGCAGGTGAATTACAAAGGCAAAAGGCCCAGTTTGAGCCCTGGTTCACACTGACAGCAGGAGGAAAGCGTTCAGCTGAACTCCCACAATTTCATTCCTGCATGTCAGTCCCGACTGTGGGGGCAACATCAGAGACATCAGTGCAGGTTTCTGCACCAATATCAATACAAATCGCACCAATGTGAACCAGAGCTGACACATTCAAACACTGCCTATCCACCAGCTGAATTCATTACCTGCAATTCTCCACAGCTGTTAATGATAAAGGTGGAATCTTTATATATAAAACTTGCAGTTGTGCAGAAGCCTAGGTTTACATTGGAGCGATTGGTCATGCGATTTGAGAGATCAAATCGCGTGACTCTTGGCAATGGCACTGGCACTGTTCCAATTGATGCAACATTTTTTTTGTGGCACCACATCAATTTGCTAAAGTAGTTCCTGCACTACTTTTGCCGATTTCAGGTGCGACTTCAATAGACATTTGTGTATGAAGCCACCTGAAATCACGCTGACCTTGCTACTTTGAAATCATGCTACTTCAAGTGAAGTAGCACAATTTCAAAGTAGCATGTGAACCAGGGCAAAGAGATTAGTTTTTTGGTGCACAAATACATATTGAAATAAAATATAAAAGAGATATTGCACTTTCCCAAAACCACCACCCACAAAAACTAAAGAGAAAGAAAAGTAGAAGGAAAAAAAAAAAACCCCACACACCACAACAAGAGCTCAAATGTACTTTTATTTTACCAGCAGAAAAAAAATAAATTTACATTTACTAGCTTCAAAAAAATTTGGACAGGATATATGGTACTACATTTAGCAACGGAATTTTAAGGGCCCTGCTCATAGGAGCTTACAATCTAAAATTAGACAAAACCTTAGAGTGGACACAGCTTTAATTTCAGTGTATAACGGGCAACACATCACATTATTATCTGAAAGATTATAGAAACATACTTAACAGTCATTCTTACAAAGCATTCCAACATAATATTGCAAAAGACTTATTAAAAACACCCACCACCAGCCCACAATCCACACATACATACATTGGTGACCATGTTCTACTGGAAGCTGCATTTCGGTGTACACAATTAAACGAGATCAAAAATAGTAGGTCAGCAGATGCTTCCAAACGATGTTTGCATGATCAGACAGGAACAATACACACACAACATTGACAGCATGGCCACATAAACCCACTTTTGATTGAAAAAATGCACAAGAATTTCATCAAATCTCCCAATATCATTCCTTCTCCATCACAACAAAAAACCTGACCTTCTCAGGCCAAACGAACCCCCCTACTGCAGGCCTTTATATAAGAGAGGTTGTATTGTTAGCACACTGACACACCCAATAGAAGTACACGCCCACCAGTATCTTTCAATCTGTCTCTTCATGTATGTCTAAAGTGATTGCACCTGATGAGCAGGAACACATAATAGGATTTGCAACTGCGTTAGCCTTGGCTATGTGCATCAAATCTCCAACTACAGGCCAAAGATCAAAGTCCATTTGCATCCACATAAACAAAGCAAAAGTTTTCTAAGCATATTTACCTGTGCAGTGTAAACCCTAAAATTTGAAATGTCCAAGTCCCTGGGCATGATTAGTGCTAATAAACATTAACATCAGTCCCTGGCTGCAATGAGCTTCCAATATAAAGTCCAAAATTAACTTTCTTACATTAGAACCTATTTCGACAGGAGACAAATAAGATGCCAGCATGTCTTTAGATTGTGGTGAGAAACCCACACAGGGAGAACATATAAACTTCAACACAAGCATTAGCATGTTGGTGGAAGTGAACCAACATCCCAGGTGCTGCTAGACAGAACTGCTACCCACTTAGCCACCAGGGCAGACCCACACATGTTCTCTGCATCTCTGTAGTGTGAACTAGCCCTAAGTCCAAAGCCATGCTCAGTGTCACAAGCAATATACAGTATATTGGCGTAAGTATTGGGATGCCTGCCTTTAAACACACATGAACTGTAATGGCATCCCAGTATTAGTATTGGGTTCAAAACTTATTTGGCCCACCCTTTGCAGCTATAACAGCTTCAACTCTTCTTGTCCACAAGGTTTAGGAGTGTGTCTATGGGAATGTTTGACCATTCTTCCAAGTGCATTTGTGAGGTCAGGCACTGAAGTTGGACAAGAAGACCTGACCTACAGTCTCCTCTCTAATTTATCCCCAAGGTGTTCTGTTGTGTTGATGTCAGGACTCTGTGCAGGCCAGTCAAGTTCCTCCACCCCAAAATCACTCATCCATGTCTTTATGAACCTTGCTTTGTGCACTGGTCCAAATGATTTGGTGGAGGGGGATTATGGTGCGGGGTTGTTTTTCAGGGGTTGGGCTTGGCCTCTTAGTTTCAGATAAGGGAACTCTCAAGGCATCAGCATACCAAGACAATTTGGACAATTTCATGCTCCCAACTTTGTGGGGACAGTTTGGGGAAAGCCCCTTCCTGTTCCAACATGACTGCACACCAGTACACAAAGCAAGGTCCATAAAGACATGGATGAGCAAGTTTGGGGTGGAGAAACTTGACTGGCCTGCACAGAGTCCTGGCCTCAACCCGATAGAACACCCTTTGGCTGAATTAGAGTAGAGACTGCAAGCCAGGCCTTCTCATCCAACATCAGTGCCTGGCCTCACAAATGCACTTCTGGAAGAATGATCAAACATTCCCATAGGCAGACTAAACCTTGTGGACAGCCTTCCCAGAAGCTGTTCTAGCTGCAAAGGGTGGGCCAAATCAAATTTTAACCCTACGGACTAAGACTGGGCTGCCATTAAAGTTCATGTGTGTGTAAAGGCAGGCGTCCCAATACTTTTGGCTATATAGTGTATCTGGAAAAGACTTACAATGGTGGTGGAACCCTCCTACACATAACTACTACAATTAGACATAGTTATAGGACCTGGGAAATGAGACAACTTCTCTACATGAAGTAACATGGTTGGGATTTGAACCCAGACCCTCAGAGATACTAAGCAGAAGTTCTAACCTCTAAGCCACAGAGCTGCCACGTGTGAGACCCTCCTACACATAACTACACATAAATACACATAAAAACACATAAATACTGCATTTCTATGGACATACAGGTGATGGAATTACATTACTCAAGAGTTATTCTTCTTGATTTATTCTGTGATATTTGGTGTTTTTTGTGGGTGAGAGTAGAATATTACCCTCACATTTTTGGGAATTACATTTTGATTTCTGATGTTGGTACACATATCACATTTTTGGGCTCAAATTATGAATATTTGCAAATAATACAAAGCACAAAAAATTGTGATTCATTTTAAATTTTCATCAGCAATGGTATTGTTTGTGGATTGTAAAGACACCTGTGTGAGTTTGGGGTAAAGATGGTTGTGAGATGAAGAAAAACAAGTGAAAGTGACAGAGAAAAATATATTTTACCAAAACATCAAAACATTCCACATTGTAGCATTCTTAAAATCAAAATATTTTAAGTAGAAGCAACAATGTTGCAAAGGAAAATTTATTTCACAGAAAGATACATTTCATCTCAACATTAAAAGGATTTTTTTGTGAAAGTTAGAATTGTTCCATTAGAATCAGTGACTGAAACTTCATTTGGACTAAATTAGAGCAGATTTTAACTCCCAAAAAATGCTCTCTAATTAGCTCTCATTTTGGTATTTACTATACCTCCAGGTAAAAAAGACACTTGAGTTAAAATGAGAGTTATTTTCAGGTCTGAGCATGCTCAGTTGTGTTGGCACCTAGTTGTCCAAAACGGGGAATTTTTCACTTTTCAGACTTTTAAAGATATTTCAGTGTAGAAATCACTTTTTCACACAGTTTAAAAGCAGATAATCTTTAAATAATATACCGCATATTTCAGTACCATTTAGGCAATTATATCATGCTCTAAAAATTATTTCCATGTGCAATTCTCTAGGTTTTAGCAGAGTAAGGGTTTGGGCTCTATTTAGTTTCTGGGAGCTATAGTAAATTCGATTTTGGGAGAATTTTCTCACCAGCGCTATAGTGAATACCGTTTTCGCGCGAATTACCGCTATTAGCGCTAATTCGTGCTAAATTGCCGCGAATTAGCGCTAAATTGCCGTGAATTAGCGCTAATTCGCGGCAATTTGCGCGAATTAGCGCCATAGCGCTATAGTAAATGACCCCCATAGTGATCTTAGAGGTTTTGAACATGTGGCACAGCCACATATGGGAGCTTTACAGAGGCTATTGTTCTATTGTGGAGATGAGGAAGGAAACTGAATGGAGAATGCACCAAACCTGAGATGGCAGATGAATTAACAACTGGCCTGGAACTGGGGATGATTTGTTGATGGAGCTCTTGTGAGGCTGTTGGTGAAAAGAAGCAATGTTAAGCATGGGGATGGACTGAGGACTCTGATGGTGAGATTTCTGCAGTAAGTTCCTGGGTATGCAAACCTTTTTTGCGGATTATGATGGTTCCCTCCATCCATGCTGGATTTAACATTTATTTTAAATTATGTTTCATAATTTGGAGAATTTAACAAGAGGAGCTGGAATACACGAATGGCGACGGGGACACCCAAAACTTCCAGGTGGACAGGAACAAAGTCCAAAATTACGACGGAAGGATTTCACTGTTGAAGCATTGGACATAAGAAAAGGAAGCTAGGGCTTGTTTTAATTGGTCATTACTTGGCTTTTATAGTGTAATGATTTGTAATTAAGCTGATATGAGAGGGATTTATTTCTAATGAAGATAGGAAAAATGTGTGCTCAACAACTATTCAAAGAAAAGTCACCTCTTTGCCTCTTCCTACGTAAAGACATATTCTGCCTGTCACTAGCACAACAATTTTAGTTTTTCTGAGACCTTGCTGTAACATAATTTTTTTACCTGTTGATTCGGTCAGTAGATCAGTTAAAATTTCACTTCCTGTAATAGAGTGACACTGATATTCATTCTGCAGTTAATCACACAGCAGCATCCATTGGACAGGGTAATTTTAGATGAATATAGGAAATAATGTTCTTTATAATAGATGATATACAGGGACAGGGAAGAATTGATGTATGTACCAGTTCTGAATACAGGAGACTACAGACTGCCTTATATCAGGATCCTCGTTTCCCTAATCTTCAACACCAGACTGTGTTATCCCCTTGGCTACTCATTATATACTGGCCAGGGATTGTGTGAACACAACATTTATTATTATAATTATGTCTTTGGTGACCTTGATTTACCTGCATTATTGCACAATTTTCAAATCCACAATTCTATTAGTAGATGCCCTTTAGTTTGCTAAGGAACTTTACTGTATATGATAAACTAGGGGTCTCCAAACTTTCTAAACAAAGGGGGAGTTTATTGTCCTTTAGACTTTAGGCAGGTTGGATTGTAAACACTGGGAGTAGTAAATGCCCCAGCATCAGTGGGAGTAGACAAGCTTTCAGTCTTGGGGAGCAATGTGAGTAAATTACATAGCACCTGTGGTCAGTAGGTGGAGAAATAGTTCCCCATTGTTGGTGTCACTGGGAGAAATAGTGCCCCAGTGTAAGTGTCAGTGGGAGGAATAGTGCCTCATTGTTGGTATCAGTGGAAGGAATGGTGCCCCATCATTGGTGTCAGTGAGAGGAATAGTTTCCCACTGTTGTTGTCAGCAGAAGGAATGTGTCCCATCATTGGTATTGATGGTAGGAATAGTGCCCCAAGGGACAGATAAAGGCAGGCAAAGGGCAAAGTGCCCGTGTTTAAGTGGGTTGAAATTTAGCCAGTTAGGTGCTGCCCTGGATGCGAGGGTAGGGGTTAATGCCTTTCCCAGTTCTTTGGTTTTGGCAGGTTATCCTTCGGTCCGACCCACTAATCCTGTGTTATTAAACAGGAACAGTGGTCCAGAGCAAGAGAGAGAGGGGGAAAAGAGAACAAGTAGAGAGAGTGGTAAGTGGTAGCCGAGAGCCCATAAGAGAACCCCTTGAGGGAGAAGATCGGAAAGCCGCACCCGGGGGAGCCCAAGAATGTTGCTGCTACTGCTGTACCATAGAAGGTCCAGGGGTATGTACCTGAAGATACCAGTTACTAGGAAATACCACTGATTGACTCCTATCTTGTCATGGACTCTACCTTTGCAGGTATGCTGAGGCAGCACATAGCTTGAATTAGGAGTAGTGATGTAAGAAAATTCTATTCTTATATGTTGGACTTTGAGATGTAATTTGTACTTTTCTATTTAAAGCTTTTGAAACCGTGTTCCTGCCTGGTCTAAAGTTACTTAAGGGGTTAATGCAATTAACCGGCACAGATAGTCTATGGTTTGGGTCTTTGAGCACATTGGGGTATGAAGTCAGTTCCGTAAGACTTAACACAGTGTAGAGTCCAAGCCTGTCATTAAGCAAGTGCCTGAGTTAGGTGGGATAGCCTTTTGTGCAGGTGGGAGTTGTTGTCAGCACTCCCTCCATGAACGGTCCATTTCCCATAGCAACAAAAGCAGACTTGCACCTCAGAGATCCTCAGCCATTGCCCAAGTACAGAAGAGTTAAGTGAAGTGCACGCATGGAGTCCGCGTTATATGCAAGGCGGGACATCATACCATTACGGGGAGTGAGGTAGCGGTGATACACTGGACGGGTGGATCGAAACAGAGCTCAGCATGTCCCTCCTACATGCAAATTACAGAGAAGGTGTACATTGTTACAAGGACCCAAGAGTTAACTGAAGAACAGGTATGATGCAAGTGTACATGGTGTACGTTCATCTCTAAAAGTAGAGGTCCGCCTTAAAGTTGAATATTTCCCCATGGCAGACTCAGCCTTGTCTCAGGGCATTGATGGAAATGGCACAGAAGTAGAGGTACCCCATGTGTAGTAAAAGCGATCTGGTTAAGGTGCCTAGCATGGCCCAGAAGAACCAACTCTGGGGTAGGCCTCTCATGTGACCCTTGCTTGGCACCCAATGAGGAGGAAAACATGGAGGATGTGACGATCATCTGTCACCCTGCCTAGCCCCCCACCCTTATACATGATCCGCAGTTTGGAGACCACTGTTATAAACAATTGCCTTTTTTTTCATAACATATTGTTTTTAGCTTTTTTTTCATCTCCTGCAGCCTGTTCAGCCACTTTCTGTCTACATGCACTTGTTACAGCAACTGTACATCATTGCTCAGACTATTGATGAGCTTGGCTTCGATCCAAATCCAAGTTTGTCCAAACCTGTAAGTTAGCAGTCATTGCTGGGCCAATGAGATGTGAGTGGAAGATCCCCTGATCTGCAGCTGATGTATACAAAGGTCCAGGGGTCCTGTTAGAGAGCTGCAGCTCATGTCTCCAGCATACATAACCACTGGCTGGTTTCAAGGGCAGACCCTATTCATAACAGCACTGATGAGGGTCTGCCTCTAAAACTAACCCACCATTATGCATGCTAGAGACAGCGGCTGTAAGCTCTCTAACAGAAACCACTACAGGGATTTCTTCTGTGCAGTAAGGGTTGAGCAGGTCTCTTCCTGGATGCCATTTTATGTGATATAGCAAGTCTGTAAAGTATGTTTGTGAGTACCATATTTTTCTGATTTTGATAAAGGTTATATGAAGGCGTCACACGATTGTGCACATTTTATTTTGTCTGTTCTTTGGCTTTTTATAGTATCCATTGTAATCACAATTACATAAGAGAACTTTTATCTATGTAGCCAGGTGCTGGGCTACAGCAGTATGAAGAAGGAGACATTGCCTTTCATTCTTTTTTCCCTCTATTGAGATACTGATGTTATCCTGCACTACTCTCCTCTAGCCATCAGGGGAAGTGTTCAAGCCAAGCAAGCCCATAGACTTCTATGTAGAGTGCTGAGAATCCTGGGAGATGTAGTTTGAGACAGCAGTAGGGATGAGCCCGATGTTCGAGTCAAACGTAAGTTCGACTCGAACATCGGGTGTTCGCCAGTTCACCGAATAGCGAACAATATGTGGTGTTTGCGGCAAATTCAAAAGCCGCCGGAACACTGTTAATGTCTATGGGACACTAACATGAAAAATCAAAAGGGAAAATGTTAAAGGCTTATATGCAATTTATTATCATAAAAACTGTTTGCGGACCCAGGTCCTGCCCCAGGGGACATGTATCAATGCAAACATTTTTTTTTTTAAAAACAGCCGTTTTTTCGGGAGCAGTGATTTTTTAATGCTTAAAGTGAAACAATAAAAATGAAATATTCCTTTAAATATCATGCCTGAGGGGTGTCTATAGTATGCCTGAAAAGTGGCGCATTTTTCCCATGTTTAGAACAATACCACAGCAAAATGACATTTCTAGAGGAAAAATTGTCATTAAAAACTGATCGCGGCTGTAATGAATTGTCGGGCCTCAGCAATATGGATAAAACTCATTGAAAAAAAGAGCATGGGATTCCCCCCCCCCCCCCCAGTCCATTACCAGGCCCTTTGGGTCCAGTATGAATATTAAGGGGAACCCCGAACCAAAATTTAAAAAAGAAAAATTGCGTGGGGGTCCCCATAAAATCCATACCAGGCCCTTCAGGTCTAATATGGAAATTAAGGGGAACCCTCTGCCAAATTTTAAAAAAATGGCATAGGGGTCTCCCCTAAAATCCATACCAGACCCTTCAGGTCTGGTATGGATTTTAAGGGGAACCCTGCACGAAATTTTTTAAAAAATGGCACTGAAATCCCCCCCAAAATTCATACCAGACCCTTATCTGAGAATGCAATCTGGCAGGCCGCAGGAAAAGAGGGGGGAATGAGTTAGCGCCCCTCCTGAACCGTACCAGGCCACATGCCCTGAACATGGGGAGGGTGTTTTGGGGTCTGACCCCAAAGCACCTTGTCCCCATGTTGATGGGGACAAGGGCCTCATCCCCACAATCCTTGCCCGGTGGTTGTGGGGGTATGCAGACGGGGGGCTTATCGGAATATGGAAGCCCCCTTTAACAAGGGGACCCCAGATTCCAGCCTCCCCCCGTGTGAAATGGTAATGGGGTACCCCGACCATTTCACAAAAAAAGTGTCAAAATGGTTAAAAAAGTAATGGTAAAATGGTAAAAAAAGACAAGAGACAGCTTGAGACAAGTCCCTCTGACTCCACGGGGAAGCCGCGGGCATTTCACTTTTTTTGTGAAATGGTAGGGGTACAATGTACCCCATTACCATTTCACACGGGGAGAGGCCGGGATCTGGGGGTCACCTTATTAAAGGGGCTTGCAGATTCCGATAAGCCACCCACCCACATACCCCCACAACCACCGGGCAAGGTTTGTGGGGATGAGGCCCTTGTCCCCATCAACATGTTGAGGGCATGTGGCCTGGTACGGTTCAGAAGGGGGGCGCTCTCTTGTCCCCCCTCTTTTCCTGCGACCTGCCAGGTTGCATGCTCGGGTAAAGGTCTGGTATGGATTTTGGGGGGGACCCCTACGCCATGTTTTTTAAAATTTGGCGCAGGGTTCCCCTTAATTTCCATATCAGACTTGAGGGGCCTGGTATGGATTTTATTGGGACCCCCACGCAATTTTTTTTTTTTGGTTCGGGGTTCCCCTTAATATTCATACCAGACCCAAAGGGCCTGGTAATGGACTGGGGGCATCTCATGCTCTTTTTTTCAATGAGTTTTATCTATATTGCCGAGACCCGACAATTGATTAAAGCTGCGATCAGTTTTAAATGACAATTTTGCCTCCAGAAATGTCATTTTGCTGTGGTACTGTTCTAAACACGGGAAAAATGCGCCACTTTACAGGCATACTATAGACACCCCCCAGGCACGAAATTTAAAGGAATATTTCATTTTTATTGTTTCACTTTAAGCATTAAAAAAAATCACTACTCCTGAATTGCATTGATGCATGTTCCCTGGGGCAGGACCCAAGTCCCCAAATGCTTTTTATGACAATAACTTGCATATAAGCCTTTAAAATTAGCACTTTTGATTATTCATGTTCGTGTTCCATAGACTTTAACGGTGTTCGTGTGTTCTGCCAAATTTTTTGACTGTTCGCATGTTCTGCTGCAAACCGAACAGGAGGGTGTTTGGCTCATCCCTAGACAGCAGCTATATAATGGGAAGAATGGGCTACTTACACTGAAATTCACAAGAGACACTGGGCAAGGAGGAGGAGTAGAGCTACTTTTCGGAGACTCCTCAGATAAGTTCTTCCTCTTGGAGCCGAGGAGAGCACATCCTCCTTCTTGACACTCCTCATTTCATGACCTCAAGGGTTAGCTTGTGATAGCACACTTCATTCCCCAGTTCTTCAATACATTGTGAGCACACACTCTTCCCAAATAATTTTGCCCAGAAAAGTCCAACCAAGTTAACCAGAACTTCTTTACTGAATGGAGTAGTAATATTTACAGCTCTGTACAGGCTTCAGAAGTACAATGTTTGAAACATACAGAGTTAACAGTACATCCCCACTCTCTATTGGTAATAACACAAACCGGTCTGGGATGTGCTGTGGTGTCATACCTTTGTCTGTAGATAGTTGCATCTCATCAAAGCAACTCAAAAAGTCCAGCTCCCAGAACCCATTCCAAGGTCCCGCTAAGGGGGAACGCCACTGTACAATCCAGATTACTGCTAGACTCGGAATATATTTACGAATTGGATAGATAAAAGGGAATTTTGCAAGCCTCAATGGTATATTGCTTCAAATGTGGAAATCACCTAGCTGCCCGCGCAGAACACGTTTCATATGCCGTGCAATACAATGTATACAAAAGATACGCTGCGCTAAGGTGAAAATGTCAATCTGGAGATCATTAATGCATATGAGGTATACTGAAAATATCGCATAAGCGGCTTATCCAGCCACAGCAAGGCACAAAGGATATATGTATTAAAAAAAAAAAAAATTCTTAAAAATGATTATAAGGTGCAATGTGTAAATAATATACTAGATGTATAACATTAGAATAAGAGTAGCGATGATTAACCTACTAACTATATATATATATAGTGAATAAAAAATTCTTTATATAATCTCAAATTTACCGTGTAAAAAATATATATAAATAATATCACAGTGATAAGTGCAAAAAACACAAAACAAAGTGCCAAGTGCCACACAAAGAGTGTGAATATTTTCACCTTTGCGCAGCATATTTACGAATTGCTTCCCATATCCCCGGACAACCACGAGGTCCGGTCACCTCCTCCATAAATACCCTCAGGAGCAGGAAGTGAGTCATGCCGTCACATCACACATCACAGCATAGAATGTTTAACCCCCAAAACACAAAGCATTAATCCTTTATTGGCAATGCATAAAGTTACCCTTTTAGGCACCTGCCTACTCATTTCCTGTCTACATGATCTTGTTTCAGCACAGCTGTACATCATCACTCAGGACCAACTTCTTGATAATGAAAACAGTGGACCATACTGTAGTGATATAGTAGTGGTAGGGATGATGATTTTTGATTATTATTATTATTTAAGTTATTCCCGCAGCAATTTGGTTCATCCAGAGAGATGCATTTATTGAGTCCCAGCACAGAACAAAGTTCACAAGATACTTGCAACAGATGACAAAATCCAACAGAGTAAATATTACAATGAACAGCAGCCTTCAGAGTCCCATCCATCATTCATGTTAACGTAAGCATAGAGACACTACAATCCAGCATAATATGCACTTATATAGCTTCCACGCATGCAATCACGTACAATAAGCTCACATTAGTGTTTACCACGTAAACAAGCCACTATTTCCCATTAATATCCCCTCAAGTCTAATTACCATAAATAAATACTTTTTGAACTATTCCTTTCAAGTCTGATCAGGCAAATTTACATTTTACAATCCCCTTTAGGTAACTGCTTTGGCCCTATTGATATGTAAAAATGCAACTTGTCTGCCAGCTGTGTTAAGCCTAGTCCACACATATGTTCACATTAAAAAAATTGTGTGTGTATGTATATAGATATAGAATATCCTACATAAATTGGCCAACACATACCTGAGCAATATGTGTTGGAATGACTACTTGTAGTCTCTACCATGTGACAGTTTGACAACGCAGAAGGGTAATTGGGAGACAGCTGACACCCCATAATAATAACTGCCTGGACAAGGACCTTCATGACAGGATCATCGGATATTATTTTAGTGAAAGCTTCTTATTTATTATAATTCAAAATTTACATTAAAAAAATGTACAGATTGATAGATCCACTTTATTTTTTTCAGAATCACTGATTTCCACACTTTGGAAGTTTCAGTACATCTAAGCCCAAAAACAAGAATGTAATATATTGCAGCTTGCCTGTCCCTGCATTTTTCCCTTTATTTTCACTTATTGGGCAAGGACCTTCATGACAGGATCATACATTTAACCTTAGCTTCTTTTTGAGCTGTGTTGTTTACAAGTTAAAAACTGTTTTTTTTGCTAGAAAATTACTTAGAACCCCCAAACACCCTAGAGAATAAAATGGCAGCTGTTGAAATACTTTCTGTCACACCGTATTTGTGCAGCGGTCTTACAAGCGCACTTTTTTTTTTTAAAAATACACTTTTTTTAAAAAAAAAATACACTTTTTTAAATAAAAAAATACACTTTTTTAAATAAAAAAATACACTTTTTTAAATTAAAAAATACACTTTTTTAAATTAAAAAATATGACAACAGTAAAGTTAGCCCAATTTTTTTTTATAATGTGAAAGACAATGTTACGCCGAGTAAATTGATACCCAACATGTCATGCTTCAAAATTGCGCCCGCTCGTGGAATGGCAACAAAATTTTACCCTTAAAAATCTCCATAGACGATGTTTAAAAAAATCTACAGGTTTTGAGTTGCAGAGGACATCTAGGGCTAGATTTATTGTGCTTGCTCTACCGATAACTCACATGTGTGGTTTGAACGCCGTTTTCATGTGCAGGCGCTACTCACGTATGCGTTCGCTTCTGCACACGAGCTCGGCAGGATGGGGCGCGTTTAATTTTTTTTTCTTATTTATTTTACATTTTATTTTTTATTTTTACACTGTTTTTTCAAAAAAAAAAAAAATATGTAAACAGCCCTTGTAATAGAAAAAAAGCATGACAGGACCTCCTAAATATAAGATCTGGTTTCAAAATGACCTCAGATATTTACACTTTAAGAGCTATGGGTGGAAGTGATGTTTTGACATCGCTTCCGCCCTGCAATGTTATGGAGACGGGTGGGGGCCATCTTCCCCTCACTCGTCTCTATACCCAGCAAGGGGTAACATCCAATCGCCTCTGCCGCTGCCGACGGCTCTGGTAAGCAGCGGAGGTCACGAGAACGCGGCGGGTGGGGGGTCCCTCTCCCGCCGCCAATAAAAGTGATCTCCCGGAGAATCCACTGCAGAGACCACTCTTATTGGAAAGCAGACCGCCGGCCAAAGAAGAAGATACCAGGGTTATGGCAGCTAGCTGCTGCCATAACAACGATATTCCTCTTCAAACTTAGGTCGTATATCGGCGTGCGGCGGTCCGTAAGTGGTTAAAGAAAGCGTCATATTTCAGCCTTTCACTGCCATGTCCATACGTCATATGGACCTGACAGCAGGGGTTTTACACACACTCCTGGTGGCTACTCACACTGTGAGTGTGTGAGTGTGTGTTAACTAATAGAGTGCCGGCTGTCAGATGAAAGCAGTCCAGTGCCTTTGGCAGTGCTGGATTGCTTTCACACCCCCTGCTAACCTGCGCTCTCCCCCCTTCCCCTGTGCGTGTGCCCCTGCCATGTATCCTGGCTCTACTCTTCGGGCCTGGGACCGGCATAGTAGGGGAAAGGGAGCTGAGCGGACACACGTCTGCTCTCCCTTCCTTCTTGTTGCTAACCCGGAGGTGACGTGTCTGACGTCATTTCCAGTTCCCCCTGTCAGTTTTCCCAGCCAGCATAGCCAGGAAAGAATGTAATGCATTATCATGCGATACACATATCACCACGCACGCCAGAGTAAGAGCAATATTTTTAGCACCAGACCTCCTCCGTAACGCTAAACTGATGACCTATAGGGGGCTTTCAAAGCATCACCTTCAGAAAATATATATGGATATACAGTATCTCACAAAAGTGAGTACATCCCTCACATATATTTTATTATATATTTTCATGTGACAACACTGAAGAAATGACACTTTGCTACAATGTAAAGTAGTGAGTGTACAGCTTGTATAACAGTGTAAATTTGCTGTCCCCTCAAAATAACTCAACACACAGCCACAGCAACAAAAATGAGTACAACCCTAAGTGAAAATGTCCAAATTGTGCCCAATTTGCCATTTTCCCTCCCCCGTGTCATGTGACTCGTTAGTGTTACAAGGTCTTAGGTGTGAATGGGGAGCAGGTGTGTTAAATTTGGTGTTATCGCTCTCACTCTCTCATATTGCTCACTGGAAGTTCAACATGGCATCTCATGGCAAAGAAATCTCTGAGGATCTGAAAAAAAGAATTGTTGCTCTACATAAAGATGGCCTAGGCTATAAGAAGATTGTCAAGACCCTGAAACTGAGCTGCAGCCAAGAACATACAGCAGTTTCACAGGACAGGTTCCATGCAGAACAGGCCTTGTCATCGACCAAAGAATTGAGTGCACGTGCTCAGCGTCATATCCAGAGGTTGTCTTTGGGAAACAGACATATGAGTGCTGCCAGCATTGGTGCAAAGGTTGAAGGGGTGGGGGGTCAGCCTGTCAGTGCTCAGACCATACGCCTCACACTGCATCAAATTGGTCTGCATGGCTGTCATCCCAGAAGGAAGCGTCTTCTAAAGATGATACACAAGAAAGCCTGCAAACAGTTTGCTGAAGACAAGGAGACTAAGGACATGGATTACTGGAACCATGTCCTGTGGTCTGATGAGAACAAGAAAACGAATTTGTTCTATGCATTGAGATAAAAAGCCTTCTCTGTGCAGCAGCCCCCCTCGGTCCCCCTAACACTTACCTGAGGTCCCTCTTTGTCCAGGAATGTCCACGAGTGTCTCAGCCATCCAAGATTCTCCCCCCTGATTGGCTCAGACACAGCAACCATGCCATTGGCTGTCGCTGATATCAATCAAAGTCAGCTAGCCAATCAGGAGAGAGAGGGGGCAGGGCCAGGTCAGGCTCCGTGTTTGAAAAGGACACAGGGAGCTGTGACTCGGCTCGGATGCCCCCATAGCAAGCTGCTTGCTATGGGGGCACTCAACAGGACGGAGGGACCAGGAGCTACAGCCAGGGACCAGAGAAGAGGAGGATCTGGGCTGCTCTAGGCAAAATCATTACACAGAGCAGGTAAGTATAACATGTTTGTTATTTCAATAGAAAAAAATTTGACTTTACAGTCACTTTAATGTTAAGGGATTGATGATGCTATTTCTTGACAAATACTTGAAAATATTTGCTTAACAGTATTTGTCAGTGTTTATTTATTTATTAGTATTTTATGTCTTTAGGCATTTTGATGATCTGCAGCCTCAGCCAGAATTCTTATCTAATAAGAGTGATTAAATGTTTATATATTATATTATATTATATTATATTATATTATATTATATTATATTATATTATATTATATTTGTTTCTTGTGTGATGCAGGAAATTGTTAAAGTCAGTCCTGTTTGCTGATATGTTCTGTCACCCAAACCTTGGACATTGCTCAGGTCTGATAATTTCTCAACATCTGCAAAGTTTTCAAGACAGCTACCTTCATCTCTTGGTTCCGAAGACAGTATATGATAGGATTTATGAGAGGGGTAACCACACAGTAGATGACAGAAATCACTTTGTCTATTGTAAAGCGGATGTGGGTAGTGGGTCGAATGTACATGAAGATGATAGTCCCATAGAAGATGGACACCACAACTAAGTGGGATGCACATGTAATAAAAGCCTTCTTCTGCCCTTCAGTTGATTGGATCTTTAGAACAGCAACGACAATGAAGGTGTAGGAGATCATGATCAGAGAGAAACAGCCAAAGATAACACTCCATGACATAACCATGAAGGCAAACTCACCTTCTGAAGTGTCCTCACAAGAGAGCTTCACCAAAGGGGCATAATCACAAAAGAAGTGGTCTATTAAATTGGGAAAGCAAAACCTCAAGGTAGAGATCCAGACAGCAGATGGGAAGGCAGCCAGGAGACCACCCACCCAAGCACCAAGAGCCAGTTTCAAGCTGGTCTTACCAGTCATCAGAGTTGGATAATGCAACGGTCTGCAGATGGCCACATAGCGGTCGTAAGCCATCACAGCAAGAAAACAGTTTTCTGAGGCTCCAAAGCTAAACAGGAAATAAAACTGGACCAAGCATGATGATGAAGAGATCTCTTTGTGTTGGGTCAGCAATGCATTGAGCATTTTAGGAACAGTCCCTGTGGTGTATAAGACCTGCAGCATGGAGAAGTTGGCCAGAAGAATGTACATTGGTTTGTGGAGATGGCGATTCGCTGCCACTAGTGTGACAACCATGAAATGGGCTGTGATTGTGAAGACATACATGCTGGAGAAGAGAGAGAAGAGAAAAAGTTCCACCTCTCGCAGGGTTTCAAACCCAACTATGATGAAAGTGGTAGCAATACTGCGGGTCCCATTGTCAGTTTTTAGCATTATCCTTGAACAGTAAAAATCAGATGTTTTAATTTTATTTAACACTTCAGTCCACCCAGTTTCAGTGTTTGGTGGGTGCAGGAGTGTTAAACCCCTTGACAGTCTCTTTTACAGCGTGAAAAGTACATGTAAAACAGTAATGGATCCTATATGGAGTCTGGTATCCCTGGAGGTGACCTATGATAGGGTGCTCTTCAAACGGATCCTGTGGGAAACAAGGGTGAAGAGAAGGGTAGTCCTGTTGGGGGAATCGACTGCTCTGCAAGGTAATTGTAGTGGAGATAGGAGATGCACTCAATATGCAGGGACATCACACTTCAGGCTTTTATACAACAAATTTATTGAAGTTCGCAGTTCACAGGGTACAAATGGAGCCAACGCACTTTGGGGGAAAAAGCATCCTCCTTATCAAGGCTAGTGTACAATAAAATATTAAAACACATGTTAGATATTTCATACCCACAATAAATGTAAAAAATGTAGACAATAAAAGTAAAAAAATGTTAAAAATGTAATTCAAATAATTTGCAATAACATTCTAAATGTTCACAATAAAATTGTTTATATTAATAGGTGTGTGTAGCCTTTTGCATTAGGAAACACCCCAAAGTTCAAACCCACATGCAATTGTGGTGTGATCTCTGAGGTGAGTTCCTGGGTCTGCAAACTTGTTATACCAATTATGGCGGGTCCTGCTATTCATGCCGGGCTTTACATTTATTTTATATTATATTTTATATTATGGGGAATTTAACAGGAGGAGCTGCAACAAATGAATGGGGACAGGGACACCCAAAACTTGCAGGAGGACAGGAACAGAGTCCAAAATTATGACAGAAAGATCTCACTGTTGAAGCACCTAAGATAAGAAGCTAGGACTTGTTTGTATTAATTGGTCATTTTTACTGACCCTTTCCCCAGACTAAATTGTATGATATGGAGATAATTCATATAATAGTATATGATTTTGGTGTGGGTGTCGCTAATGTACCATCTCCTAGGTATAGCGTGTGGGCATAGAGGTTTTGTACATGTGGCACAGCCACATATGGGAGCTTTACAGAGGCTATTAGTCTATCGTGGAGATGAGGAATGAAATCAAATGGAGAATGTGACTAACCTGAGGTGGTGGATGAATTAACAACTGGCCTGGAACTGGAGATGAGTTGTTTCTGGACCTCTTATGAGGCTGTGGGTGTTAAGAAGCAATGTAAAGCATAGAGACAGACTGAGGACTCTGTTGGTGAGATCTCTGAGGTGAGTTCCTGGGTCTGCAAACTCATGTAAATTATAGTGGCTCCCGTTATCCATGCTGGATTTAACATTTATTTTATATTATGTTTTATACTATGGGGAATTTAACAGGAGGAGCTGGAACACACAAATGGGGACAGAGACACTCAAAACTTCCAGGTGGACAGGAACAAAGTCCGCAATTTATGACGGAAGGATCTCACCGTTGAAGCACCTGAGATAGGAAAAGCTAGGACTTGTTTTAATTGTTCATTATTTGGTTTTTATATTGTAATGATTTGTAAAAAATGGAGGAATGTACAGTATTTCTAATGAAGGTGGGAAAAATGTGTGCTCGACAACTAGTCAAGGAAAAGCCATCTGTTTGCCTCTCCCATGTATAGAGACATGGTGCCTGTCACTAGCACAACGATTTTAGCTTTTCTAAGACCTTGCTGTAACATAATTTTATTACCTGTTGATCCTGTCAATAGATCAGTTAAAATGTCACTTCCTGTAATAGGGTGCTGCTATTTATTCTGCAGTTAATCACACAGCAGCCTTGCCATCCGGTGGACAGGGTCGTTTTAGATAAATATAGAAAATAATATTCTACATAATAGAGGGCATATAGGGGCTCTAGCAATCGATGTATCCATATAGGATACCAGTCCCGAATACAGGAGAGTACTGACTGCCTTATATCAGGATCCTCGTTGACCTAGTTTGCAACACCAGGCTGTGTTATCCCCTTGGCTACTCATTATATCCTGGCCAGGGATTGTATGAAAACAACATTTATTAATATAATTATGTCTTTGGTGACCATGAGTTAAACGCATTATTGCACAGTTTTCAAATTCACAATTTTATTAGTAGATGCCATTGAGTTTCCTAAGAAACTTTACATCATAAATCACACTATGACCCAGGATTTTGTAAGTGTGTATGGTCATGGAGAGGCTGTGGGAGCTAAGCTTTTATGGAATTTGTGTACCCAAAGCAATACACCTAATTCCCTTCCCTCAAGAGTTTCCTCAACTTGTACCCATTGTTTCTGGTATTTTCTATTCATCCAATCTAAGGGTGATTCCATTTACTCTCACTTTGTCCAATGGTTGTTTGTATAAAGCAATGATTCTAGATAGACATGTGCAGAACAAAAACATTTGTTTCATTTTGGATCGATTGGTTGAGTCACTAAATTTGTTTTGTTGCATTCAAAATAATTTTTTTTTTTTCCGTTTTGTATCTTTTTTCGCTTTCAACCAGATTCAAATTTTTCCAATGGATTTAAAGTATTGGATTCAAATTCAAATTGATTTTAAATCGAGAATATCAAATCAATCCGAATTAATTATTAAGAATAGCTGGTTCAATTCTGTTCGAATTTTGAATTTCAGAAGGTGGTTATATTCTTCATATTTAATTGTATTCTATTCTATTCTTTTCCAATCTATTCTATTTTTTATTCTATTCTATTTTTTCAATTTTCAATTGTATTCTATTATTTTATTTTCTATTCCATTCTGTTCCTTTTTTTCTTTTCATTTTTATTCTAGTCTTTTATTTTCTATTCTATTCTGTTCTGTTTCAATTTCTATTCTATTCTTTTCAAAATTTGAATTTCGGGAAGACAATTATACTCTTTTTATTGTATTCCATTCTAATCTACTCTATTCTATTCTAATCTATTCTATTTTTTCTACTCTTCTCCGTTATCTTCTATTCTATTCTATTCCTTTATTTTTTATTCTATTCTATTTTTTCTATTCTATTTTATTATTTTATTTTATTTTCGATTCCATTCTATTCCTTTTTCTTTTCATTTTTATTCTATTCTTTTATTTTCTAGCCTATTCTATTCTGTTCTATTTTACTCTATTCTTTTCAATTCTAATCATTTTTTTTCTATTCTATTCTATTCCATTCTTTTCTATTCTATTCATTTATTTTCTATTCTATTCTGTTTTGTTCTATTCTATTCTTTTCAAAATTTGAATTTCGGAAGAGTGCTACATTCTGACACTAGTGCACTTGTTAGTGCAGTTGCTGTAGATCGCTGTAGATCTGAGGAGAAGTTCTGAAATGAGAGCAATCTCTGCTAATTTTATCATCCAATCATGTACAAGCAAAAATGCTGTTTTTTATTTTCCTTGCATGTCCCCCTCAGATCTACAGCGACTGCACTTCCAAGTGCACTCTCAGTGCACTAGTAGTGCAAAGTGGATTTGCCTTTAGTAAATAACCCCCATTGTCTTTAAAGGAAATCAGTAATAGTCAGCAATATGATTATATTTATTTATTGAATTTGATTTCATTTTCAAATTCAATAAAAATTTTCAAATTTTCCTTATTTTGGATTAGTTTATATTCGTTACTGTAATTCGGAAATTCGCATAAATCTGAATAACGAAAATGTTGTCCGAATTTCGATTCGGAACGAAACGAACTGCAAATGTCTAGTACTAGACAGCATATCCAATCTAAGGCCCATATGATACATAGTCTGGTTGAAAAAAGACCCAAGTTTTTTTTATCCCTGGGGCGCATTCATGGAACTCGCCGGTGCCAGGCACACAGATTTACACCGAATAACTCCTGGAACACAGAGGTATCGCTTTGGGTAAAAATGATGGTGCTGGGAGGCACCCGCACCAAAAACAAAAGCCCCTCCATTAACCACCTCAATACCAGGCACTTACACCCCCTTCCTGCCCAAGCCAATTTTCAGCTTTCAACGCTGTCGCTGTTTAAATGACAATTGCGCGGACATGCCGCACTGTACCCAAACAGGATTTTTATCATTTTGTTCCCACAAATAGAGCTTTCTTTTGGTGGTATTTGATCACCTTTGCGGTTTTTTTTATGCTAAACAAATTTAAAAAAGTTTTTTTTGTTATAAAATTTTGTAAATAACAGGAGGTGCGCAGGCGCGGGATTCCCAAGATGGCCGCGTAAGCCGGGAGCTCTGCTCTGCCCAGCCCAGCAAGCCACCCAAGAGCCGGAGTAAGGCCGACAAGATGCCCGCCACCCGAGGATTCGGACTCAGGATCACACACAGCATCGATCCATGCTAAACAGCTCGGTCCGCAGTGACCTGGGACCGCAGTTCACAGCAGAGGATTCCTGGGCCGTATCCAAGAGGGCGGCCACAACACAGCTTAAGGAGCCTCATGCAGGGGGACACGCGGACACAAGGCAAGTGCTAGCTCCTGCTGTCTTAGCTTTCACACGCCAATCCGCTACCCACAACCAAGCTATGGGGACGCCCTCCCCGGCTTCCACGGTGTCACTCTTAGAACGTACCTTTGACAAATATACACTGTCCCCACTGAACAACACACCGGCCCATCAGGGAGTTGGGATCTCCAGGGGAAACTCTGAGGGAGACATACCCATTAATGCAGGAGACTTATTCCTCAAGCTTTCTGACCTCCTGGACAGGGGGCTAGCAAACACAGCCACAAAAATCATGAATTAAATAAGATCTGACTTTCAAAACCTGGGAGCAAGGATGGAAGCAATAGAACACAAGTTAGACATCACAGTGTCCAGAGCTAATCAGAACACTGAGCACATCCAAGTCATTCAAGAGCAATTGGAGGTGGCACTAAACAGAATCGATGACCTAGAGAACAGGTCAAGAAGGGACAACTTCAGAGTCAGAGGAATCCCTGAATCAATAACAGATATTCCAAAAGCGATCCAAGAATTAATTAAATCCCTCATCCTGGAGCTAACCTCCATTAAGTTGGAGTTGGACAGAGCACACAGATCCCTAGGCCCCCCTAGAAAAGACGGGTCCCCCAGAGATGTAGTTGTGAAGCCACACTTTTATAGCGTGAAGGAAGAGATCATGAAAATATCACGCCAGCAATCCCACATTCTCTTCCAAGGCCAGGAAATCCAAATATTTGCTGACATTTCACCCACGACCAAAATGCAGAGCCTTGAAGCCTCTACTGCAAATTCTAACCCAGAGGGAGATCAAATATTGGTGGGCATTCCCCTTCGCGTTGAAATTTACCCTCAAAGGCAAAACCCACTCATTCACCACCTTCCCAGAGGGAGAACAAGTTCTACTTTCACTTAAACTCATCTCGCTAGATTCTGCAATGGACATGACTAATATGCAAGCGGGCTCATCTAAACGCCAAACTCCCAACAGCCCATTCTCCCCCTCCTGGAAACCCAATAAAAGCAGACGTCTGAGGGAACAAATGCCAACCTGAGGATGATAGTTGCAAGATTCCTGCTTTATTCCTTTTCCTTTTGTGATCCGTCAGCACCTGGACTTCCTTTGAGGAACTCTACCGCACATGGATCTTCCACCAAGGTTCCTTAAACCTTCTCGATGACAACTGTCCACTTGTTCAATAACTCTAGCATCTATAACTCCACCCCAATTGTTCTACGCTAACATTTCCCTAAGACCTTTTGCTGGTTCGGTGACCTTTTGCTGGACCGGTTACCTTTCTACCTTTTATGGGAACTCTAAGGTTCAGTTCACAACCCATGCAAGATTGATTTTACCTGATCTTGGTAACACCCCCCTATTTCTCCTGTTTGAGCCCCCAACGCCAGAAGAGGGGTTTGCCCTTCTATGATTATTTAGTAGAATGTTTAGTTTAATCTTTTGGTTTTGAAGGTGCCGGCACTCCCTCCTCTCCATACCCACCCACAGCAGATCGGTTGGTTCTATAGTCTGCTATCACTATCCCGCTTCTCCCTAATTTTCTTCTTCCACAGCAGGTCCCACAGCGACTCCACAGAAGATTGTAATTATCCCGTATGTCGGTTTTACTCCTAGTTGGAAAGAAAAATCTATCGCTTGAATCTCGTTTGTATGTTTTTTGTCTTTATTATTTTTCTTTGCTCAGCATTAAGTATCAGGTTACAGGGTTGGCTCGAGCTGAGGCAGCTGCCCTGCGACTCCACCCATCCTACGAAAATGGAGCTGCCATTCTCGTTCGATGGACCGGTGGTCCTCCTTTCGGACCACCTTAGTTTGTTACGGGAGCACGGAGTGGGGAAACATTTTCCCCCACTCCGTCTCCGGCCTATATTAGGCCAAATTGTTCTTTTCTTCAATTTTTTTCTGTATCTCTGCTTTAACCCATCTGTGTTTATCTCTCCCTCTCTTTCTTCCACCTGGGTTTCCAGATCATGTTCATCTCCTTCTCATCCAGCATCTCCAGGTCCCAGGTATTACTCCTCGTTCTCCACCCGCTCGGTCCTCATCAACGTGGGTAGGGTAAGTGTCTCAATTACAGAAACACACCTACACCCCAAAGATTATGCCTAACAACACACTGCCTCCTTCTCATATAAAAATTATTTCTCATAATGTCCAAAGCCTCAATTCCCCAATCAAAAGGAGAAAAATCCTCCAATCCTACCGCAATCAAAGGGCATCAGTAGTAATGCTCCAGGAAACACATTTTCCTACTCGATACTCCCCCTCATTTCTACACGCTCACTTCCCCCAGTTTTACTTAGCAAACACTGAGGACAAAACCAGGGGTGTAGCGATCCTTTTCTCTAAGGACTGCCAATTTAAAGCTAGCCAGACCCTTAGTGATCCTGAGGGCAGGTACCTATTAGTGAAAGGTCAGATCGAAGACCAAATTTTATCACTAGTATCCTATTACGCACCAAACAAGGGACAGGGAAAATTTTTCACTTCCCTATTTCAAACCCTAGAACCACTTTTAGAAGGGACAGTAATTCTGGGGGGAGACTCCAACGTCGCATTCGATCAGAGCCTTGACAAATCGAAACCCCCATCTAAACAGCTCTCTAAGCACACCAAAATCAATTCCAAAATCGCTAAACGAATTCACCAACAGGGACTTACAGACATCTGGAGAGAACTCAATCCTTCCACAAGGGACTATTCTCATTTCTCAATACCCCATCAAGTCTACTCAAGAATTGACCATATTCTAATCTCCTCCATACCTGCTGTAATTACAGCTAAAATTAAGGATACTGCCCTCTCTGACCACTCGATGATCTCCCTGACTCTCCAGGGACTGCTCCTTAGACCTCCATCCCCCCTTTGGCGCATCAAAGATCATATTATTAAAGATCCTATTCAGATCACAGTAATAACTAGGGCCTTAAAAGAGTACTTTACCTTGAACAACGTAGAGGGTATCTCGGCCGAGACCTTATGGGCGGCACACAAAGCCGTGATACGAGGCAAGCTTATTTAAATTTCCTCCCAATTAAAAAAGGAGAGAACCATGGATATCCTAAAGCTGGAGAGAGAACTTAACCTCCTTCGCAAGAAACACAAATCAAATCCGTCCCTGGTTCAAACCAATCAGCTTGACGCTGCTCGAATTAAGCTAAATCTGGCGCTTACGGTCAAAGCTGAGAGTTCTCTACTTTGGAATGGTGTGAAATTTTATCATAATCAGGATAAAATGAGCACGATGCTGGCCTCGAAGTTATCCCCCAAAACTCATCTTTTCGCACTCCCCAAAATAAAACTACAAGACAGGTCGTCTTCCCAAAATCCCCAACGAATCTTAGACTCTTTTCAGTCTTTTTATTCAAAGCTCTATAGAGCAAATAACAGCAATGACGCACAAGCTATAGATGCATTCTTAGAAAATCTGCCTATCCCCACTATACACAAGTCCCATAAAGAAATCATGGAAGCCCACATTACAGTAGAAGAAACTTTAGAGGTCATTAAAAATCTTAAAGGGGGATCAGCCCCAGGCCCAGACGGTCTATCCAATCTATATTATAAGACCTTTGCCGAGACTCTGGCTCCGCACTTAACTAGACTGTTAAACTCCAAACGGAAGGGTGACCCCATGGAATCTCAGTTAAATGCAGCCTACATCACGGTCATCCCCAAACCCGACAAAAACCCCGAATTGGTAGAAAATTACAGACCCATATCGCTAATAAATAATGATTTAAAAATCCTGACCAAAATTTATGCTAATAGACTAAATACATTTATTAACAAGTACATCCACAAAGATCAGGTGGGATTCATCCCTGGCAGACAGGGTCCTGACCAGGTTAGAAGGGCCATAGACATCGCTTCAATCTTACAATCGGGCTGGGATGGAGGATCACCTCAGGAGGGCCTTTTTCTTTCGTTAGATCTACAAAAGGCCTTTGATTCTCTGACATGGTCCTTCATATTCGCCTCTCTCAAATTTTGGGGGTTCGGCGAAAATTTTACTGGAATCCTCAAATCGCTCTATTCTGAGCCTGAAGCAAAAGTCAAATTACAGGGCTATCTTTCATCCCCCATTAAAATTGCCAGGGGCACGAGACAAGGGTGCCCCCTATCCCCCCTAGTGTTTGCTCTAACAATAGAAACACTCGCCATAGCAATTAGGTCAGACCCAAATATTAAAGGTGTTAACTGCGGTATGAATACACATAAATGCGCCCTATTTGCGGATGATATCCTCTTATTTATCACCTCCACAATTACCTCCTTACCTAACCTTAACAACCTTCTTCAAACCTTTGGTGACGTCTCGGGCCTGCGAGTCAATATGGTTAAATCTCAATCATTAAACATTTCCCTCAACCCAGCCTTAGTTGAACGACTAAAACCGGCCTTTAAATTCAATTGGAGCGACTCTTCTATACGCTATCTAGGAATAAACCTAACGCCCAGAATAGAATCCCTCTATCAAGCCAATTACCCTCCCATGTATCGCAGATTAGAAGAAGACATACGAGCGTGGTCATCTCACAAATTATCGTGGCTAGGGAGAATCCACGCAATCAAAATGACCCTATTTCCTAAAATCCTGTACCTCTTCAGAGCCCTACCAATCCCAATTAACAGAAATCACCTCAAGAGCTTTCAGGGGAAGATTATAAAATTTATTTGGGGGGGAAGAGGGTACAGGTTTTCCAGGAACACCCTTTATACCCCGAAATCTAAGGGAGGATTGGGCCTCCCTGAGCTATTCAAATACTACCAAGCAGCTAGACTAGCCCAACTATCAACTATTTATTTCAGGGGTGAAAAACCCGACTGGGTATACATAGAACGGCAGGCAGTCCCAACATACACTTTAGATTTTCTTCTTTGGACCCCCAGTAAATCTAGACCACCCATTATGGCACCCACACTCTCACACTCCTTTAAACTTTGGGGTGACATGATCCATCTACCCTCCTTGTCTTCACAATTACGTCCACTATCGCATATATTCCACAATCCCCTTTTCAAACCGGGGTTAGACATTAAATCCTTTCAGTGGTGGTTAGACAAGGGGATGTACCGCATTGGACACTATTTTTTCGCTTCCGGACCAATTTCCCTGAAACAATGTATTGAAAAATTAGAGCTCCCCGACTCGGAAAAATTCAGACACCTCCAAATCTCCCATTTCCTACACACAATCTGGAAAAACAAATCTGTTCCCCCAGAATTCACGCCTTATGAACAATGGTGCGGACAAGCAACGGGGCAAAAAGGGGGCATATCGTTGATTTATGTAGCACTAACAACTTCCCTTTCCAAACTTCCATACATGACAGACTGGGAGAGAGACCTGGGCGAGTCTTGGGACCTGGAGATGTGGCACAAAATTGGAACGAGAGCATACAAAGGTATGGTAAATATTTTGCTAATTGAAGCTAATATGAAAGTCCTTACAAGATGGTACCTGGTCCCATCCAAACTTGCACAGATGTATCCATCCTTGTCTCCTCTATGTTTCAGAAATTGCCAAGCCCAGGGTTCCATGATACACATTTGGTGGGAATGCCCGAAAATCAGGGGGTTCTGGAATAAGATCTTTAACTTAATAAGAAAAATAAAGGACATCCCAATCCCGAAATCCCCCCAGATAGCTCTTTTAAATGGTCATATTCCCAAAATCCCCAAAACATCTGCTAAACTTATTTCTCTCTTTTTAACGGGCGCCAAAATTTCCATAGCGAAGGCTTGGAAACAACCAGGAGTCTCTATGGTAACAGCTAAAAGAAAGATCTCGTGGATCATGTCCCAAGAAAAATTAGTAAGTGCTCTAGCGGACTCAAACAAAGCATTTATGGCAATCTGGGAACCCTGGGCGAAGCATGTAGGCATCTCCCTCATACCAGGAGTGGGAGACTAGAATTTAGCTGCCATTTTAATGAAATGTGTCAACCCCCCAAAACCTCATCCTCTCTCAATTCTTTCTTTCCTCTTTCTCTCCACTTTACCTTTTTCTCTCCAGTTGATGAAAATATATCACTACAGCAATTGTATATTCAACACGTATTGCAGAAGTACATTATGCATATGTTTTGTTTTTTGTTTAGTGCCTTATTCTAAGTTCTTTAGCTCCTGAGTCTGGGATCCCAGGAGATTCTCCTGGCACCCCAGGTCTCCTAACCTCATACTCGAGAAAGTCTGGGAGGGCCCTCTCGCGCAGTCCGGGAATTCGTTATACCCCCGGGGGGCACGGAGGGTCTTGACAGGTTATATACACACCTATTATACTACATCTTCTTTTGGAGCTCGACACAGTTTGATCCCGTTGGGTGTGTCGAGCCTAATATTAGCAATTGGTGTTTCCCTATACATTCCGGGGATATTCCACTCTGTAACCACTGAGATGTGTTTGGCTACCATTAGTTCCTTTGAATATGGCTTTTCCAAGTTATATATTTTAGAGGTGGGCTGTGCCCTACCGACAACTTTGTGCCTTTAAGTGTAATGTACTGCTGTTCAATAAATTTTTTTTTAAACCAAAAAAAAAAAATTTTGTAAATAAGTACGTTTTCCCCTTCACTGATGGGCACTGATAAGGCAGCACCAATGAGGTGGCACTGATGGGCACTGTCGATGAGCACTGATAGGGAGGTGGCACTGATATGCAGCACTGATGGGCACTCATGGGTGGCACTGATAGGCGGCACTGCTGGGCACTGATAGCAGGGATGGACTGGCCATCGGGACTACCGGGAGATTCCCGGTGGGCCGATGGCTTAGTCTGGGCCACTTTCACTTTCAGGCGCATCTGCGGTGCGCGGCGATCTACCCGTCAACCGCCAACAGCTGGCGCCTGACGGGTAGATCGAGATTAGCCAGCATGCAGAGTAGCGCAGGGAGCTTATGTAGTAATAAGTTCTCTCTCGTGTCATCACGCTGTTCTCCGTCGGCCCCGCCCCCTCCTCTCTTCTCGTCTATACCAATTGGCTTGTAGGATCATCTGGTATAGACAAGAAGAGAGGAGGGGGCGGGGCCGCCGGAGAACAGCGTGATGACAGGAGAGAGAACTTATTACTACAGAAGCTCCCTGCGCTACTCTGCATGCTGGCTAGTAAGACCCCCCTAATGTGCCCTGATGATGTGCTATGTGCCCCATCATGTGCCCCATCATGTGCCCCGATGTGCTATGTGCCCCATCATGTGCTCCATCATGTGCCCCGATGTGCTATGTTCCCCATCATGTTCCCTGATGTGCTATGTGCCCCATCATGTGCCCCATCATGTGCCCTGATGGGCTATGTGCCCCATCATGTGCCCCGATGTGCTATGTTCCCCATCATGTGCCCCGATGTGCTATGTGCCCCATCATGTGCTCCGATGTGCTATGTGCCCCATCATGTGCCCTGATGTGCTATGTGCCCCATCATGTGCCCCGAGCCCTGATGTGCCCCATGCCCTGATGTGCCCCGATGTGCCACGTGCCCTAATGTGCCATGTAGCCTGATGTGCCCCATCATGTGCCCTGATGTGCCATAATGTGCCCTGATGTGCCATGTGCCCCGTGCCCTAATGTGCCATGTGGCCTGATGTGCCATGTGCCCCATAATGTGCCCCATCATGTGCCCTGATGTGCCATGTGCCCCATGCCCTGATGTGCTATGTGCCCTGATGTACCATGTGGCCTGATGTGCCCCATGCCCTGATGTGCGATGTGCACCATAATGTGCCATGTGCCATAATGTGCCCTGATGTGCCCCGTGCCCTGATGTGCCCCGTGCCCTGATGTGCCATAATGTGCCCTGATGTGCCATGTGGCCTGATGTGCCCCGTGCCCTGATGTGCCATGTGCCCTGATGTGCCATGATGTGCCCCGTGCCCTGATGTGCCCCGTGCCCTGATGTGCCCCGTGCCCTGATGGCCATGTGCCCTGATGTGCCATGTGCCCCGTGCCCTGATGTGCCACGTGCCCTGATGTGCTATGTGCCCTGATGCGCCCTGATGTGCTATGTGCCCTGATGTGCTGTGTCCCGATGTCATATGCCCTGATGTGCCTTGTGCCCCAATGTGCTTTGCCCTGATGTCCTGTGCCCTGATGTCCTGTGCCCCAGTGTGCTATGCCTCAATGTCGTGTGCTCTGATGTTCTGTGCCCTGATGTGCTGTGTCCTGATGTGCTATACTCTGATGTACTGTGCCCTGATGTGTTGTGCCCTATTAGCTGATGTGCTGGGCTCTGTACCCTGATGTGCTGTGTACTGTACCCTGATATGTTGTGCCCTGTACGCTGATGTACTGGGCACTGTACTCTGATATGTTGTGCCCTGTACGCTGATGTGCTGGGCACTGTACCCTGATATGTTGTGCCCTGTACGCTGATGTGCTGGGCACTGTACCCTGATATGTTGTGCCCTGTACGCTAATGTACTGGGCACTGTACCCTGATATGTTGTGCCCTGTACGCTGATGTGCTGTACCCTGATGTGCTGTGCCCTGATGTGCCTTGTGCCCTGATGTGTTGTGCCCTGATGTGCCTTGTGCCCTGATGTGCTGGGCTCTGTACCCTGATGTGGCCTGATGTACCGTGCCCTGATTTGTTGTGCCCTGGGCCGGTCTGGATGAAGTCCAGGGCCACATTTTTGTCCCAGTCCAGCCCTGACTGATAGGCATCACTGATGGGCACTGATAGATGGCATTGTTAGGCATCACTGATGGCACTGGCAGGCATTTGGGATGGGCACTGATTGCCAGCTGCCTGGGCACTGAGTGGCATTTCCCTGGTGGTCTAGGGTGGCATACCTGGTGGTCCAGTGTGGTGGCCATCCCTGGTGGTCCTGGTGGTCATCCGAGGGGGGCCTGTGCTGATAAACAATCAGCACAGAACCCCCTGTCAGGAGAGCAGCCGATCGGCTCTCGTCTACTCGCATCCATTAGACGCGAGTGAGGAAAAGCCGATCAACGGCTCTTCCTGTTTACATCGTGATCAGCCGTGATTGGACATGGCTGATCTTGTGGTAGATAGCCTCCTCTCCCAGTAGATGCCTGTTTAGGAGAAACGTAACATTGGGTGGAGCCAGAGGACCTGACATCACCACACTTTCAGCTGATCGGCTTCGGCGTCGGCTGTATTTTTTAATTGCAATGGTGTTTTACCCTGCCAATGCTTTGATGTCAGTTGTCCATTCATGGATTAAAGCATTTTAAACTACTGCACAATGAAGTGGTCTTGCTGGAGCAAGACCTCTTTTAAAATATACTATTTCCTGCTACGAGTGGTCTTGCTGGAGCAGCTAATGGAGGAGAGTGTTCCTGACTGTTGCCTCTGAAATTTCAACTACCAGGCGTGGAGGGAAGTCTGTCTCTACTCAAAGACCAGCTGTTCCTGACCCCGAGAGGAGTTTGTTCAGGCTCGCATGATCTCTGTGGTGGGGATCCATCAAATCTGGTAAGCAGCCCCCTTTTCCTATTTCTGCAATATCTTAGAAGATCCATAGAAGATTTACTGAAGACTTAAAGAGAAATCACACCTCCGGTTTATGATACCATCATTTTCCATATGAACTATAATTTTTTCATTTCTTTATATTCACATTATTATTTGGTTTTAATTTGAGTAGCGCACTTAACTTTTTTCTTTATACTGTAAATTACCTTCGTCAGAGGCTCTTTACCAAGATCGGTGTAGCCGTGTGTCAGACTGACACACTGCACCACCGATCGATGCGATGCGCGCCCCCACGGGCACGCGAAAGCGGTCGCTCTGGGGGCCGTCATATGACGTCCACCCAGAACGAGAGCCGCACCTCCCAGCCATCATTTGATGTCCGGTGGGCGGGAAGCGGTTAAGGAATCTAAAGCAGCTAAAATGGCGCTGGTCCCTTCCTCCTCAAAAGCCTCAGCGCGCTCACAGAAACTACAGCCTTTACAGACAGACTCCCCAGGTGAGTCAGACTCAGAAATAAACTACACACAAAGTATTTCACAAGATTCTGCTGCTTCTTCAGCTTTATTAAGGCAATTTGAAAAAAATGCTCCATAAAGCTCTGAGGCAAACTTCAAAACATATTACAAGTAGCCTCATAAAAGAAATAAGGGAGCTAGGTAATCGCACAGAAGCGCTAGAGATCAGAGTAGATGAGATAGAGAATTCAGCACAGGATTACATTGTTGAACTGGAAAATCTTAAAGATGAAAATTTAGCCTTACAATATAAATTATAAAAAGGAAAAAATACCGCGCTAGATAATGTGTATGGAGCAGCAACTAAAAACAACCTGGCTGCTCCGAAGATCTTCCAGAACAAGGGGTTAAGCACATGGATGTTCTCATGAAGCTGTCTTATCCCTTGTAGATCCCTGGGTGTGCTGATGTACTCACTCTGTCCGCCTTGCTCCCTGCTGTTCTTCAGTCAAAATTCCTTCTCAAACCGTTCTGCTGAAAGGATCTTCCTAAGTCAGGCTGAGCCCAGCCTAAAGGCAGAACCCCCCCAGACTCGGGGTTCCTTCCTAGGCCACCAACAGCCTCCTCAGCACTCCATCTTCCACCCGACTCCCCTGCTGGCCAGGCTCTGTTATATTTAATGGCTGATTCATCCACCCTACTGGGAAATTTTGCCTGGGGATTGGTCAGACTCCCCTAAGTATGCAAATCAGGTCCTCCTGGCCTCTGCCCACTAGCTTCTCCAGAATTCCATATACAGGGGGTGGTACCAGAGACCTGCCTCTGTAGCCTCTGTAGAGCCATCTAACCTGACTTGAAGTAACCTGACCCAATCTCTGTCTCACATAACTTAACAAAGAGTCATAACATACATTTGCCTACACTGGCACTAGTTGCACACTAGAGGGTACTACAATTGTGTAAAATGCATTACTTACTGTAATAAATACATAAATGCATTCATTGGTTTTTGCCTAGAGTTCACCTGTAAGGTTTCCATACACAGCTTGGTTTGTAGACTTTGTGACCTATATGAGAACCATCATATACACTACATACTACCCTCCTAGCTAGGTTGCTAACAGTTTGAGGCAAATTTTGTTTTCGGCTCCCCTGTTGTCATTGGAGTGAGGTTTAATTGCTTTTAGCTGTTCTAGGCTCTGCTGGTTTACAGGCTCTGCTGCTTTCCTCTGATTTCTGGTAGATTCCAGAACTTAACCTCCCTGGCGGTATGATTATTTCTGATTTTAGGTGCTGAAAGCGGTACAATTATTTTGCACAGAAATTTGGCGTTTTATATTGTAGGCCTGTAATTCTTAGGAATAGTTCACTTAAATCTGTCCAAACAAGAGTCTAGTAGACATCCCGGGTATGATAAAATTTGAAAAACGAAATAAAAAATTATAATATAATAAATAACTATAAATAATTATAACAAATAATAATATAATAATAATAAAAATTATATAATAATATAATCAAATCAAAAACACTGAAATTTGCTCAGTTGCAGAATTTTAGCTTTCGTTACTTTTAGTGTTTGATGACGGATCTCCCCACAAATCACTATTGCTCAATTCTGCGAGTGATTCTAATTTATTATCGCTTTTTTCTAGCTGCTCTAAAACCACTTTTGATGTAAAGAGACAGTTTTGGTTGCTATGGACAATCTCCAGTTTCCTGGCAGAAAGAACAGTTTTATATATATAAAACTGCATGCAGGACACTGGGCAGACCACTAGGGACAAAGGGGACGTGTAGTTATTTGATACAGTACTGTAATCTGTAAGATTACAGTATGCTGTATCTATACTGTGTGTTTCACTATTTGAATTTACCGCCGAACTCCGTCCCCGTGCGTCGCAACACTCGCACGGAACGGAGCTCGGCACTGTGAATCGAGCGAGACACAGCGGCTCGCCGATCACAGCGGGGAGACATCGCAGGATCCAGGGGACAAGGTAAGTATGCTCTTCCTGGATCCTGCGATGCAAGCCCGAGTCTGGCTCGGGAATACCGCTTTTGGTATGTAAAATCCAACCCGAGCCAGACTCGGGAATACCGCCAGGGGGGTTAATGGGTGGAGGAGGCAAACCCCCACTTGCATATTTATACAGCCTCAACCAATCCCTGGCAGAAAAAGTGGCCAGTAGGGAGATGGAGTATGTATAAATAGGCTGGGGTCTGGAACAGCACTGTCCTTGTCCTGTGGGAAGAGAACCATACTGAGGGCTGTGGCCCTCTGGCGGAAAATATATGATGTTTAGAAGAGGCCCTCTGGTTCCCAGCTCCAGTGAGGGCTGGAGACCCACGTCCGGAGTTTGTGAGAACATCTGCAGGAATCCACAGAGGATCTGATCTGGAGGTACAAAGTACAGGAGCTGTCTGGTACTGAAGGAAAGCAGCCAGGTGCCCAGGGCACAGTGAGTACAGGCCTGAAAAGAACCCAAGGACCGTCCTTGCTAACTTTTGAAAAGGCTGAAGTTTACTGGTTCAGGTTTTTACCTTCGCAATGGGGTCCCCTGAGCGTTAGTCCACTTCCACTAGCTTCAAAAGGGTGGCTGCTCCCTGAAGAGACGTGTCCTCTATTATCTTTTCTACTAAATTTGGAGCATCCCAAGGCTCAGCTTGCACCCTACTCAAGTTAAATAGGCATCAAACAGCAAAAAGACATGTTCTTTCTGATTCTTGAGTTGAGAGACTGTGAACTGTTGTGTGCCAGCCTGCCATGGGCCTCACAGGGAATAGAACCTGGGATAATAAGAATACAGCCAACAGTGTTCATTTTTACATCAACGTTTCATTTGGTTTTAGTCATTGTCTTTTGACTAAAATGCCATTTTAGTTTTAGTTGTACTTTAGTCATCTGATTTGTTTTAGTTTTAGTCATATTTTAGTTGACTAAAATCTCCAAGTGCATTATAGTTGACTAAAATCGAATGGGTTTAGTTCAATTGTAATGTCTTATTTAAGCATTTCTCTAGAATTGCCAAACTCATTATATACTGCTAGAGTAAAAGGCTACAGGCACAGATTTAGCTGTATATATAACGTCTTTATAAATTAAACAAAATTTCATAAACAAACAAAAATATTGCTTTTTGACAAACAGAAGTGCAACTTTAAAATATAAAAAAAACCCATCACATGTTTAATGCCGCAAAAGCCTGTATCACATTGTGCTGAACGTACCCTGATCCTCCTTCCATTGCTATGTGGCTGAACAAAGTCAGGAGTAATAACGATTTGGAGGACCTAGTGCTTACCACCCAAAACAGGAGAGAGCAATATACTAAAACATGGTCATATTGGAACATGTATGAATATTCGGACGAGGGCAAGGCCTGTCTGGAGGATTGTTCTGGGGATTGAGGTCTTCCTGCCATTCTAGCTGACACTCATGCACGTCCCACACCCCTCCTTCCCCCGTTTTAGTGGGGGTGGGGTTTTATTTTATCCTCCCACCCCTCTTTCTTTTCCCACCTGTTTACTACTTCTCTGGTGCTTATAGGCATCTTTCTCCTTCCCCGTCTCGCTTTTCCCCTCCTTTCTTAAACACTTTGAAAAATTGGAGTGTCCATCTGAGTGATTTCCGCAACATTTGTTAGGGTTAGCCCCAGATTCTCAATGAGAATTTTCATTTGTCTTCTCTGGGCACCTGATGTTTCGCATATTCTATATCTTTCACTATGAGGCAATGTTGTCTTTGTTTGTATTCTGCGAGATACCGCTCTTATTATGTGAATGGGTTTGTATGCTTCTGCTCTGATTGATACTTTATTCTTTAAATAAAGAATTTGAAAAAAAACAAAAACAAGAACTGTAAACTCTATTGGTGGTAATGCCATTGCACATATTACCTGAATATAGTACCAAAATTAAATATTAAGAAAAAAAAAATAAGAAAAGTCTCTTTCTTATTTTTTTTTTCTTTTAGCAGCTTAGTAGATGCCTCCTACTTATTCTTATGTGGTAGTGCAGTGGTAATTTTGACATCAAATTTCGATTTCGTATTAGTTTAAAGTAATTGAAAAGTAAAATTTTTCAAACATTTTTTTTTCCTTCCTTTATCCCCATATATAGTTCAATAATGTTTTTAATAACATTTTTCATACATCAAACAAAGATACAAAATAAAGCATCATACGCAGCCTTTAAAGAAACAAACTTCTGTTCAGAAAAGGAGTGGGGGTATCATATGAAACAAAGCAGTATCCATTGCTGTGCAGTAACAATATGAATTCAATTTAGGCAATAGTTTCATGCCTATCCAACATTACACACAATAGGACTGAGAAGGATGGAAAGGGGCAAATAGTGTCTCCATTCTGTTAAAGTGGGGATTAAAACAATGTGAGAACTAACAGCCTTTGGGGCTTCATACTTACAACTACATTCAAGTAATTGGAGAATGAGGTCTGGAACTGTTTCCAAAAGATTCTTATAAGAGGTATAGCTTATAAATTATATCCAACTAGTCCATATTTTATAGTATATCTGAAAATGTGCCCTTTTGAGTAGTGATCTCTTCCATGAGTCAGATATCAACACGCAGTGCCCACTCGGCTACTGGGGGGTGGTTTGGTGGTCTTCCAGTATTTAGGGATCAGGCCTTTAGCTACATTTAGAAAGTTTTTTTCTTGCATTTGGGCACTGACATAGGTGTACAGGCATAACCCACTTTTAAGTATGCAATGGGGTTTATTTACTAAAGCTGGAAAGTGCAAAATCTGGCTCACTTCTGCCAGGGCCGTTATTAAGGCAGGGCAAAAGGGGCAGCTGCCCTGGGCCCTGTCATTGTTGTGGGGCCCAAAGCAGCTGCCTCATATTTGCCAACTATCCTGGTTTAAATTCTCTCATCTGTTGAGGTTTTAGTCCTGTGCTGTGTCCCAATATCTCAGTGTGAAGTGCTGCTACTAATGCTGCCCAGCTCTGCCCTATTGTTGTGTACAGATGACTCACCTGCAGACCCTGTATTTACATGTAAATTACCGGCATTCATATGTAAATAGCGACAGCATTCATATGTAAATAGCAGCGGCCAGCGGCATTGATATGTATATCATGCCCCCCTGAGGTCATATTCACAGTAATCTCTAGCAACCAATCAACAAGCAGAAATCATGTGCTGTAACCTCTAGCAACTAATCAGTAAGCCGTGATGTGTGCTGTAACCTCTATCAACCATTCAGTGAGCGGAAATGATACACTGTAACCTCTGGCAACCAATCCCAATAGCTGCCTGATCTGATTCAGTAAACTGATTTTGAGTCTAGCTGCTATTTATTGTATGTCTCAGAGGAGGTGGAGAGCAAAACTGCATGGGGGGGGGGCCAAGAAAAGTTTTGCCCAGGGTCCAATCAATATTAAAGACGGCCCTGACTTCTGCATAGAAACCAATGAGCTTCTAACCACAGGTTGTTCAATTAAGCTTTGGTAATAAAACCAGGAAGCTCATTGGTTTATATGCATAAGTGAGCCTGATTTTGCACTTTCCAGCTTTAGTAAATAAACCCCATTGTGTACTTAAAAGTGGGGTATGCCTGTATTGTGAAACAGAAGTAATCAATGATTCTGTGGAAAGTTCATAGTGAGGATACGCGTCGGGGAGGGGTAGGACGGAGCTGTCAGCAACAGAGGTAGATGAGGAACGACACACCGCACACCATACAAACGCTTGTTATATACAAACACTCTCTGGAAAGATTGGTGCACTCACGCACTCACGCACCTACATATTGTGAGTACCCTTCTGGAGGAAGTTTTAATATATTTTAAATAAATCCCTACTGTATCACACTATGGAGCTTTTTCTTTCTTGTATGTGAGACTATCTGATGACATCTGAGAGTGGTGGAGTTTATACCAGCATACCCTGTATGAGCCCAAGGGGTGGCTCCAATGCGTGTTTAGACACCGTTTAATTACCATGTCACACGCTTAGAGGTGAGCGCAAGCACAAGTGGGGGGTCACAGGAGAGCACTGAAGCATGCTAGATTGTGAACACCATTAAGGAGGAGCATGAGGAACACTGTTTTTTGTGGACACTACTTACTTGCACTTTAATCGTTGATATCAATGAATTGAACTTTTTAAATGTGGACACTTGATTTTGCACTTTGATCTTATATTTATAACCACATATATATATTGTTTTCTTGCATGTTGCACTTTATGGGATACTTTTATATAAGGATTGTATTCATTTTATAATTTATATATTACTAGCATTTTTTTTTTTTTTTTTTAATATTGAAATTTTGTAGTATAGTTTTACACTATATATGCACCTCCCAACTATTGGGATATATATGTTTTTTCAGCGCAGGCACGTTTATTTATATATTTTTTGGTGATATGAGTGGCTATATGAGAGCAAGAATTTGCTCCCAGTAAGGATGTATTTATGAGCATGACTACCAAATGTGTGATAAGGATCCTGAAACTATTCCATATCTCCAATGGAGAGGTGAGGTATGGAGATTCCATCTACTCAGGCTCATTGGGTCTCTGTACACCATCTTTTAATGAGTTTAAAATTGCTTTCAGAAATGTTAGCAATGAGAGAGGATGGACGAGTCAGTGGGAGAATTTAGGCTTGTTGGTCTACTGAGAGGTGTTGAGACAGTTCTCACTCCCAGTGAGCCAGAAAGATGGAGAGGTGAAGCAATATGGGCGAAATTAAGTTATAGTTTATGAAGGAATGAGATGTCATGAGCGGGTCCTTTCGAGGGTAAAAACAGTGGCTCCAGGGAGTAGAGTGTCATGGTACTACTTACAGTGAGCCCACAGGTAAGCAGGTGACATGGGATCCCCCAGGGCGTGGGATCTAAGGGCCAGCTGATATTCTGTCAGGGACCCCCTCATGAGGGTTTGGGCTTAGCTGCGTGCTGACCCCAGGTCATGACCCCCGGGTTCACCCTGCTCGCTAGGGAAGTACCAGAAGACACTGTCAGACAAGGATGGATGGATGAAGCAAAAGGAGACCCGGATAGCGAGCCAAGGTCAGGGCTGGCTGCAGACAATGTAATCAGAACAAGCTGAGTTGGTACACAAGAGATCAGTTCACAAGAGGTCAGGTTTAAGGCAGGTTACACAAAGGGGGCTCAGAAACAAATGTTGCTCAAGCAACCAGTAGCTGGTTTGAAAGGGATTTAAATAGGGAAGCACATGAGGGGCTGGACAGGAAGTAGCAGGAAGGAATCATATATTAGGCAATAGGTGTGGCCGGAGACACCCATAGCTGCAGAGTGCACAGAGCTTAACACAAGCTAGTGGAACAACAGGTGCCAGCCGGCCTACAGCAGTAAAGGTGAGATACAGATCAGCTCCGCAGCTGATCTGTGATAGTACCCCCCCTCTTACGAGGTCCCCCTACACATCTGGAGACTGGCTTGGGGGGAAATTTCCGATGAAATCTGGTCACCAGACTGAGACTGAGACATCAGTGGAAAGAACCCAAGACCTCTCCTCCGGACCATAGACCTTCCAATCAATGAGATAGAGTAGCCTCCCCCAGGAGTACTTGGATTCCAATATTTCTTTAATCTCATACTGATCTGAGGTATCAGCCACAGAAGCAGGGCGAGAAGAAGGGCAAGAGAAGCGATTGAGGACCAGTGGCCTGAGCAGGGAGACATGGAAGGCATTGGGTATCCTGAGATGAGAGGGCAGACGGAGCTTGAAAGCAACTGGATTGATCTTACATAGTTACATAGTTACATAGTAGGTGAGGTTGAAAAAAGACACAAGTCCATCAAGTCCAACCTATGTGTGTGATTATGTGTCAGTATTACATTGTATATCCCTGTATGTTGCGGTCATTCAGGTGATTATCTAATAGTTTCTTGAAGCTATCAATGCTCCCCGCTGAGACCACCGCCTGTGGAAGGGAATTCCACATCCTTGCCACTCTTACAGTAAAGAACCCTCTACGTAGTTTAAGGTTAAACCTCTTTTCTTCTAATTGTAATGAGTGGCCACGAGTCTTATTAAACTCTCTTTTTGCGAAAAAGTTTTATCCCTATTGTGGGGTCACCAGTACAGTATTTGTAAATTGAAATCATATCCCCTCTCAAGTGTCTCTTCTCCAGAGAGAATACGTTCAGTGCTCGCAACCTTTCCTCATAACTAAGATCCTCCAGATCCTTTATTAGCTTTGTTGCCCTTCTTTGTACTCGCTCCATTACTAGTACATCCTTCCTGAGGACTGGTGCCCAGAACTGGACAGCATACTCCAGGTGCGGCCGGACCAGAGCCTTGTAGAGTGGGAGAATTATCATTTTATCTCTGGAGCTGATCCCCCTTTTAATGCATGCCAATATTCTGTTTGCTTTGTTAGCAGCAGCTTGGCATTGCATGCCATTGCTGAGCCTATCATCTACTAGGACCCCCAGGTCCTTTTCCATCCTAGATTCCCCCAGAGGTTCTCCCCCCAGTGTATAGATTGCATTCATATTTTTGCCACCCAAATGCATTATTTTACATTTTTCTACATTGAACCTCATTTGCCATGTAGTCACCCACCCGATTAATTTGTTCAGGTCTTTTTGCAAGGTTTCCACATCCTGCGGAGAAGTTATTGCCCTGCTTAGCTTAGTATCGTCTGCAAACACAGAGATTGAACTGTTTATCCCATCCTCCAGGTCGTTTATGAACAAATTAAATAGGATTGGTCCCAGCACAGAACCCTGGGGAACCCCACTACCCACCCCTGACCATTCCGAGTACTCCCCATTTATCACCACCCTCTGAACTCGCCCTTGTAGCCAGTTTTCAATCCATGTACTCACCCTATGGTCCATGCCAACGGACCTTATTTTGTACAGTAAACGTTTATGGGGAACTGTGTCAAATGCTTTTGCAAAATCCAGATACACCACGTCTACGGGCCTTCCTTTATCTAGATGGCAACTCACCTCCTCATAGAAGGTTAATAGATTGGTTTGGCAAGAACGATTTTTCATGAATCCATGCTGATTACTGCTAATGATGCATGTCTGGAAGGCCACCAAGGAAAGGCAGATGCTCACAGGCCACTAAAAGAGGGCAAGCAGGCTCTGTGTCTACAGCCAACAGTGCTGGTCATGGACACGGTGCATCCTCAGCACATGGCCGTGGGGCACGCTTGTCCTTTTTTCGACAGCTGGCCATGTTGAGCCACAACATGCAGAAGAGTTGGTAGAGTGGATCACAAAGCTGTCCTCATCCTTCTCATCCTCTCCCACCCAGGCTGAGAGAAGTTTGGCTGCCAATGCAGCTGCCAAAGCGGCCTATTCTATTGGCTCAGTGGCATCAGTCACTCCTTCTCTAGCCCCACAATCATGTCCTGAGGAGTCCCCTGAACTGTTCAACCCTAGTGTCGGGTACATGCTGCAGGAGAATGCGCAGCATTTTGAAGGCTCCGATGATTGTACCCAGGTTGAGGATGAAGGCAGTAACATGTGCCCAGAGAGAGGGGGTGCCCAAGAACTGGCAGTCATGTTCTCCCAGCTGCAGCATACTGCCAGGTTTGCTCCAGTGGCGAGGAGGGAGGGGATGATGAGGTCACTGACTCTACGTGGGTGCCTGATAGAAGAGAGAAGGAGGAGTCACATCTCCAATAAGGCAGGATGCCCTCCGGGGCCAGCTTCAAGACAGCCAACCAACTGCATCACACCGCAGAGCTCCGCATTTGCAGGGCGCTGCTGACTCTGCGCGTTTTTTCCAAAGTTCTTTGGTGTGGGCCTTTTTTGAGATGTGTGCAGCAGATCACACCATTACTGTTTGCAACATATGTCTGAAGTGTATCAAGCGTGGCCAAAACAGCAACCGCTTGGGAACCACATGCTTGACCAGACATATGTGGAGCTCCCATGCAGTCCATTGGCAACAGTACTTAAAAGACCCACACCAAAGAACAAGGCGGACCTCTCCTTGTTTCTCATCAGCTGGGATCTCCAACCCCACTATATCTTCAGTCCTCTCAGAGACCTGCACTGAGAGGAATGAAGGTGTAGAATTAGGTGTCCCAAGCACTTGTGGGCAATCTGCTAGCGGTACACCTAAATCTGATTGTAGCAGGCACATTTCCATACCCCAGTTGCTAAACCATCAAAAGAAATTCGGTCCCAGTCATCCACATGCTCAGCGGTTGAATGCTAGTTTGGCTATGCTGCCAGCACTGCAACTGCTGCCTTTTCAGCTGGTAGACTTTACCCTTTTTTTGAGAATTTGTGGAATTTGTGGTACTTCAGTGGCAGGTTCCCAAAAGCCTTTTTTTTCTCAGAAGGCCATTCCGGCTCTCTACAGGGACATGTGGACAGAGACGTTACCTTTCTTTCACGGAGCACTGCTGGCAGCTGGCAAAGATGCAGGACAGGGTGCAGTAATGTTCTGCTACCACGCCTCCAAAATGCTGGTAGTGGTGATTCTACCACACCTCTCTCCTCCACTCCCTCCTCTTCTTCTTCCTCTATGGCCTCTTCCTGTGCAGATTTGTCCTCGGAACCAGCGGTGCTCCATAGGCGTTCTACTTAAGCACTCAGGCAAAAAGATGCCACGCGGTGCTTGAGTTGGTCTGCTTAGGGGACAGGAGCCACACTGGGGCAGAGATTCTGGCAGCTCTGCAGGGGCAGGTTCAGAGGTGGATGACACCACGCCAGCTTCAGCCAGGAATGGTGGTTTGCGACAATGGCACCAACCTCCTCTCCACCCTCCGACAGGGACACTTGACCCATGTTCCCTGTTTGGCTCACGTCCTTAATTTGGTGGTGTAGTGGTTCTTGTGCAGGTACCCGGACTTACAGGATCTCCTGTGGCAGGCCAGGAAAGTCTGTGGGCATTTCATCTGGTCATATAATGCCAGTGCTCAGCTGGTTAACCTTCAAAAGGAATGCAACCTGCCCAAGAACCGCCTCATCCGTGACATGCCCACCAGGTCGAACTCAACTTTGGCAATGCTGCAGCAGCTGCACATGCAGCAGAGGGCCATCAATGAGTACCTGTGCGAGTATGGCACCAGGACAGGGTCAGGGGAGCTTGGCTTTTTTTGCCACATCAGTGGCTAATGATCAAGGATGCATGCACTGTCCTGTCACCATTTGAGGAGGCCACGAGGATGGTGAGTAGTGACAGTGCATGCATCAGTGATACTGTCCCTCTTGTCCTCCTGTTGGATGACACGCTGCATGGAATAATGGACAGAGAACTTGAGGCAGAACAGAAGGAGGAAGAGGAGGACTTCCTTATCTCTCAAGGCCGCCTATATCCAGACAGTATTCCTGCAGGTCCGCCTATCACACAGGAAGAAGAAGAGGAAGATGAGGATTGTGTCAGCATGGAGGTGGAGCCTAGCACTCAGCATCAGCAGCAGTCTACAGGGGATCATTTACAGTCCCCAGAAACCCATGGACTTGTACGTGGCTGGGAGGAGGTGGCTGTGGATCATGTTGTCCTTAGTGACCCAGAGGACTCCGGACCGAATGCCTCAGCAAACCTACACTGCATGGCCTCCCTGATCCTGCAAAGCCTGTGGAAGGACCCTCGGATTTGTGGTATCACGGAGAGGGATCAGTAATGGCTGGCAACCCTTCTTGATCCACGTTACAAGGGTAAGGTTGCGGAACTTATCCCGCCTTTGCAGAGGGAGTAGAGGATGAAACATCTTCAGGAGGTCTTGCAGAAAGGTTTGTGCGATGCATTTCCAGAGCTTGGGAGATTACAATTTCCTGGTCCTCCTGGACAAGGTGTTGCTGAGGCTTCGGTCAGTCACAGAAGGAGCGGTGGAGAAGGTGGCTGTCTGACCAATGCATTCAGACAATTTTTTAGTCCGCAGCCCCAAGGTCTGATCAGTTCCAGCAACCATCGCCAGTGTCTGATTTACATGGTGCAGGAATACCTTGGGGCAAGATCAGACTTGGAGACCTTTCCAACTGAAAATCCACTGGGTTACTGGGTCTTGAGGATGGATCACTGGCCATAGCTTGCACGGTATGCAATTGAGCTACTGGCCTGTCCTGCATCCAGCGTTCTATCTGAATGCACATTCAGTGCTGCTGGAGACTTTGTAACCGATCAAAGAGTGCGCCTGTCCACAGACTCGGTTGATTGGCTCACCTTCATAAAAATGAATCAGTCTTGGATCACCAGCTACCAAGCACCTGATGCTGATGTAACTGATTCATTTTTTTTATGAATGTGAGATCCCTTGAAGACTGCCTATGCTGATGCTGAGTACCTGTTATGCTTAGTGACTATCCTATTCCCCCTCAATGTTCATGTTGATAGCTTCTAAGAACATTTTTGGTTCTGGGCACCACCACCAGTGCCTAAAGCCCAATTTTTCTGTCTCTGTTTAACAGGGGCGTGTAATTACAATTTTTTGCTGTAAAATTTTGCCGCAGGGCTCATTCCTGCGCTCAAATAGAGTATCTGGGAGGGGTTGCAGTGTTGTGGCACCACCACCGCCACCTAAGGCCCAATTTTTCTGCCCCTGTTTAACAGGGGTGGGTAATTACAATTTTTGATCTAATATTTCGCAGCAGGGCACGTTCCTGCGCTCAACTAGAGTATCTGTGAGGGGTTGCAGTGTTGTGGCACCAGCACCAGTGCCTAAAGCCCTATTTTTCTGCTCCTGTTTAACAGGGGCGTGTAATTACAATTTTTTGCTGTACTATTTTACAGCAGGGCCCGTTCCTGCGCTCAACAAGAGTATCTGTGAGGCTTTACAGTGTTGTGTCACCACCACCACCACCGCTGCCTAAGGCCCAATTTTTCCACCCCTGTTTAACAGGGGCACGTAATTACAATTTTTGATTGAATATTTCACAGCAGGGCTAATTCCTGCGCTCAACAACAGAATCTGTGAGGGGTTGCAGTGTTGTGGCACCACCTCCACTGCCTAAGACCCAATTTTTCTGCCCCTGTTTAACAGGCGCATGTAATTACAATTTTTGATCTAATATTTCACAGCAGGGCCCGTTCCTGCGCCCACCAAGAGTAACTGTGAGGGCTTACAGTGTTGTGGCAACACCACCACACCTCCACCAAAGGCCCAATTTTTCTGACCCTGTTTAACAGGGGCATGTAATTACAATTCTTGATATAATATTTCACAGCAGGGCCCGTTCCAGTGCCCACCAAGAGTAACTGTGAGGGCTTACAGTGTTGTGGCACCACCACCAAAGGCACAATTTTTCTGCCCCTGTTCAACAGGGGCATGTAATTACAATTCTTGATATAATATTTCACAGCAGGGCCCGTTCCAGCACCCACCAAGAGTAACTGTGAGGGCTTACAGTGTTCTGGTACCACCAACACCTAAGGTCCAAATTTCTGCAGAGTATATAGGGCAGGCCGAATAGTATATACAGGTGGTCTCCTACTTTCAAATATCCGACTTACAAACGACTCCTACATACAAACGGAGGGAGACAACAGGAGGTGAGAGGAAATCTAATATTTCACAGCAGGGCCCGTTCCAGCGCCCACTAAGAGTAACTGTGAGGGCTTACAGTGTTGTGGCACCACCACCACCAAACGCCCAATATTTCTGCCCCTGTTCAACAGGGGCATGTAATTACAATTCTTGATATAATATTTCACAGCAGGGCCCATTCCAGCGCCCACCAAGAGTAACTGTGAGGGCTTACAGTGTTGTGGCACCACCACCACCAAAGGCACAATTTTTCTGCCCCTGTTCAACAGGGGCATGTAATTACAATTCTTGATATAATATTTCACAGCAGGGCCCGTTCCAGCGCCCACCAAGAGTAACTGTGAGGGCTTACAGTGTTCTGGTACCACCAACACCTAAGGCCCAAATTTCTGCAGAGTCTATAGGGCAGGCTGTATAGTATATACAGGTGGTCCCCTACTTTCAAACATCCGACTTACAAACGACTCCTACTTACAAAAGGAAGGAGACAACAGGAAGTGAGAGGAAAACTACCTCTAGGAAGAGAAATTATCTCTTGTAAGTGTTAACATGGGAAAAAGGTGTCTCCACTAATGCTTTATCACCAATCCCTAAAAATCCCCTATAATTTTCAAAATCCAATTGTCATTGGGACAGAAAGTGAGGTGAAATCTTCTGAACAGGGGCACAGACAGCAAAACAAATGTTACAGGGGTGATGATAACCCTTCCCTATGTTATCCAAAAAGCTTAAAAATAGATTTTTTGGCTGGAGTCACACTTAAAAAATGTACCTGTTCCAAATTACAAACAGATTTAACTGAAGAACAAACCTACAGTCCCTATCTTGTTTGTAACCCAGGGACTGCTTGTATACTGCTGTACTGCTGTTCAGAGTATATAGGGCCTGGGGGCCCCACGCCTTTTCTTTTTTAATTTGGGTGCGGGGTTCCCCTTAATATCCATACAAGACCCAAAGGGCTTGGTAATGGGCTGGGGGGGGGTTTACCTAATGCCGTTTTTCTCAATAATTTCCATCCATATTGCTGGGACCCGACATTACATTACAGCCGCAAGTAGTTTTAAATTACTTTTATTCCTTTAGAAATGTCATTTTGTGCAGGGACTGTTCTAAACAAGGGAAACACGCGCCACTTTTATTTTTTCACTTTAAGCATCATTAAAATCACTGCTCCCGAAAAAACGGCAGTTTTTAAAACTTTCTTTTACATTGATACATGTTCCCTGGGGCAGGACCCAGGTCCCCAAACCCTTTTTAGGACAATAACTTGCATATTAGCCTTTATAATTTGCACTTTTGATTTCTCGCGTTCGAGTCCCATAGGCTTTAACGGTGTTCGAATGTTCACGCAAGCTTTTGGTCCATTCGCATGTTCTGGATGTGAACCCAACCGGGGGGGTGTTCAGCTCATCCCTAATCTGTACATAGGACGACAATAAGCCGTACGCTCCATAGACTTGGGCTTTATGGCAGAGTGGCCAGAAGAAAGCCATCACTTTCAGCAAAAAACAAAATGTCACGTTTTGAGTTTGCGAAAAGGCATGTGAGAGACTCCCAAAATATATGGAGGAAGGTGCTCTGGTCTGATGAGACTAAAATTTTACTTTTTGGCCATCAAAGAAAACACTATGTCTGGCGCAAACCCAACACATCACATCACCCAAAGAACACCATCCCCACAATAAAACATGGTGGTGGCAGCATCATGCTGTGGGGATGTTTTTCAGCAGTCGGGACTGGTAAACTGGCCAGAGTTGAGGGAAAGGTGGATGGTGCTAAATACAGGGATATTCTTGAGCAAAACCTGTACCACTCTGTGTGTGATTTGAGGCTAGGACGGAGGTTCAACTTCCAGCAGGACAATGACCCCAAACACACTGCTAAAGCAACACTTGAGTGGTTTAAGGGGAAACATGTAAATGTGTTGGAATGGCCTAGTCAAAGCCCAGACCTCAATCCAATAGAAAAATCTGTGGTCAAACTTAAAGATTGCTGTTCACAAGCGCAAACCATCCAACTTGAAGGAGCTGGAGCAGTTTTGCAAGGAGGAAAGGGCAAAAATCCCAGTGGTAACATGTGGCAAGCTCATAGAGACTTATCCAAAGTGACTTGGAGCTGTGGTAGCCGCAAAAAGTGGCTCTAGAAAGTATTGACTTTAGGGGGTGAATAGTTATACACATTGACTTTTGCTGTTATTTTGTCCTATTTGTTGTCTGCTTCACAATAGAAAAAAAAAACATCTTCAAAGTTGTGGGCATGTTCTGTAAATTAAATAATGCAAAACCTCAAACAATCCATGTTAATTCCAGATTGTGAGGCAAAAAAACATGAAAAATGTCAAGGGGGTGAATACTTTTGCAAGGCACTGTATGTGCATTGGCATTACTGCCAATAGAGTTTACAGTTTTTTGGGGTTTTTTACATTAAAGTTGCACTTCTTTTTGTCAAAAAGCAATATTTTTTTTTGTTTATGAAACTTAGTTATAAAGATGTTATATATCACAATGACTAAATCTGTGTCTGTGGTGCCTGTTCAACCTTAATACCAGAAATAATAACATGTTCTAAGATTTTTACTCCAACAATATATAATGAATTTGTAAATTCTAGAGAAATTTTTAAATAATGCATTACAATTTAACTAAACGCATTAGATTTTAGTCAACTAAAATGTACTGGAGATTTTAGTAGACTAAAATACGACTAAAACCAAAATGGCATTTTAATCAAAAGACTATGACTAAAACTAAATCGAAATTTGACTTCAAAATTAACACTGCCTCCCACACTCCATAGACATGTTAATTGTCTCCTGTCTAAACTAACATGTGTATGAATGTGAGTTAGGGACCTTAGATTGTAAGCTCCTTGAGGGCAGGAACGGATGTGAATGTAACTGTATCTGTAAATTGATGGTGCTATATAAGTACCTGTAGTAATAATAATAATGCCTCTCTATTACATGCATTGCCTCTTGCCTCTCTCTCTACACACATGGCTCTCTATTACACTAGGTTATTCAACCTCTCAATAGTATGCAGTGACTTATGCCTCTGTATTACATGTCTTACCTCATTCCTGTACATAGCTAATTGCATTTTATGGAGCACCTCACGTCTGCTTGTTGCTCAAAGACAGTGCCCCATGCCTCTCCACTACATGCAGTGCTTCATACCTCTGTATTGCACACTGTCTTCCATACAAGAGCATCAGAACTGGACCACGGAGCAATGGAAGATGGTGACCTGATCTTATGAATTCAAGAATGGTTTGAGGAACACAATGATGAGTTTGAGTTGTTGACTTGGGCTCCTAATTCTCCATATCTCAATCCAATCAAGCATCTATGGGATGTGCTGAAAAAAAACAAGTCCAATCCATGGAGGCCCTACCACACAACTTATAGGACCTAAAGGATCTGTTGCTAATGGCTTGGTGGCAGATATCACAGCATACCTTCAGGGGTCTAGTGGAGTCCATGCCTCAACAGGTTATGCTGGTCAGGCTCTACATATACTTTATAAGCAAAATTTCTATGTTTGACTGGAGTGTTTGATGTGAACCTTTATGTTAATGTTAATGTTATCTTAAAGGAATAGTAAAATCAGAAGGTTTTTTATCTTCATGCATCCTATGCATGAAGATAAAAAGCCTTCTCTTTGCAGCAGCCCCCCTCGGTCCCCCTAACACTTACCTGAGGTCCCTCTTTATCTCGGGATGTCCACGAGTGTCTCAGCCATCCGAGATTCTCCTTCCCGATTGGGTCAGACACAGCAACAGTGCCATTGTTTGTTGCTGCTGTCAATCAATGTTAGCTAGCCAATCAGGAGAGAGAGGGACTTTACAATCACTTTAATGTTAAGGGATTGATGATGCTATTTCTTGACTAAATGCCTGAAAATATTTGCTTAACAGTATTTGTCAGTGTTTATTTATTTATTTATTTATCGGTATTTTATGTCTTAAGGCATTTTGATGATCTGCAGCCTCAGCCAGAATTCTGATCAAATAAGAGTAATTAAATGTTTATATATTATATCATATCATATTATATTATATCATATCATATATCATATCATATCATATCATATATTATATTATATTATATTATATTATATTATATTATATTATATTATATTATATTATATTATATTTTATGTGTTTCTTGTGTGATACAGGAAATTGTTGAAGTCAGTCCTGTTTGCTGATATGTTCTGTCACCCAAACCTTCAACATTCCTCAGGTCTGATACTTTCTCAACATCTGCAAAGTTTTCAAGACAGCTACCTTCATCTCTTGGTTCCGAAGACAGTATATGATAGGATTTATGAGAGGAGTAACCACACAGTAGATGACAGAAATCACTTTGTCTATTGTAAAGCGGATGTGGGTGGTGGGTCGAATGTACATGAAGATGATAGTCCCATAGAAGATGGACACCACAACTAAGTGGGATGCACATGTAATAAAAGCCTTCTTCTGCCCTTCAGTTGATTGGATCTTTAGAACAGCAACGACAATGAAGGTGTAGGAGATCATGATCAGAAAGAAACAGCCAAAGATAACACTCCATGACATAACCATGAAGGCAAACTCACCTTCTGAAGTGTCCTCACAAGAGAGCTTCACCAAGGGGGCATAATCACAAAAGAAGTGGTCTATTAAATTGGGAAAGCAAAACCTCAAGGTAGAGATCCAGACAGCAGATGGGAAGGCAGCCAGGAGACCACCCACCCAAGCACCAAGAGCCAGTTTCAAGCTGGACTTACCAGTCATCAGTGTTGGATAATGCAACGGTCTGCAAATGGCCGCATAGCGGTCGTAAGCCATCACAGCAAGAAAACAGTTTTCTGAAGCCCCAAAGCTGAACAGGAAATAAAACTGAACAAAGCATGATGATGAAGAGATTTTTTTGTATTGGGTCAGCAATGCATTGAGCATTTTAGGAACAGTCACTGTGGTGTACAAGGCCTGCAGCATGGAGAAGTTGGCCAGAAGAATGTACATTGGTTTGTGGAGATGGCGATTCAATACCACCAGTGTGACAACCATGAAATGGGCTGTGATTGTGAAGACATACATGCTGGAAAAGAGAGAGAAGAGAAAAAGTTCCACCTCTCGCAGGGTTTCAAACCCAACGATGATGAAAGTGGTAGCAATGCTGCGGGTCCCATTGTCAGCTTTTGGCATTATCCTTGAACAGTAAAAATCAGATATTTTAATTTTATTTAACACTTCAGTCCACCCAGTTTCAGTGTTTGGTGGGTGCAGGAGAGTTAAACCCCATGAAAGTCTCTTTTACAGCATTAAAAGTACGTAAAAGACAGTGCTGGACCTATATGCAGCCTGGTATCCCTGGAGGTGACCTATGATAGGGTGCTCTTCAAAGGGATCCCGTGGGAAACTAGGGTGAAGAGAAGGGTACTCCTGTTGGGAAATCGACTGCTCTGCAAGGTAATTGTAGAGGAGATAGGAGATGCACTCAATATGCAGGGACATCACACTTCAGGCTTTTATACAACAGATTTATTAAAGTTCGTAGTTCACAGGGTACAAATGGAGCCAACGCACTTTGGGGGAAAAAGCACCCTCCTTATCATGGCTACAATAAAATAATTAAAACACATCATAGATATTTCATACTCACATTAAAAAGTAAAAAATGTAGACAATAAAAGTAAAACATTTAAAAAAATGTAATTCAAATAATTTGCAATAAAATTCTAAATGTTCACAAAAAAATTGCATATATTCACAGGTGTATGTAGCCTTTTGCATTAGGAAACAGGCCCAAAGTTCAAACACACATGCAATTGTGTGTGTGTATATAGAGTATATCACTCATTGTGTTCATTCAGAAAAGGAAGGCGCCGATGAATTACATTTTTCCTGGCCCCTTCCCCAGACTAAATTGTATGATATCGAGATAATTCATATAGTGGTGTACGATTTTGGAGCGGGTGTCGCTAATGTACCATCTCCTAGGTATAGCGTGTGAGAGGTTTTGTATATGTGGCACAGCCACATATGGGAGCTTTAGAGAGGCTATTAGGAATGAAATTAAATAGAGACTGCGACTAACCTGAGGTGGTGGATGAATTAACAACTGGCCTGGAACTGGGGATAAGTTGTTGCTGGACCTCTTGTGAGGCTGTGGGTGATAAGAAGCAATGTCAAGCATGGGAATAGGCTGAGGACTCTGTTTTTGAGATCTCTGAGGGGAGTTCCTGGGTCTGCAAACTAATGTCAATTATGGTGGCTCCCGTTATCAATGACATTTATTTTAACATAACATTTAACATTTATTTTATATTATGTTTTATATTATGGGGAATTTAACAGGAGGAGCTGGAGCACACAAATGTGGACAGAGACACCCAAAACTTCCAGGTGGACAGGAACAAAGTCCGCAATTATGACGGAAGGATCTCACCGTTGAAGCACCTGAGATAGGGAAAGCTAGGACTTGTTTTAATTGTTCGTTACTTGGCTTTTATATCGTCATGATTTGTAAAAAAGGGAGGAATGTACAGTATTCCTAATGAAGGTAGGAAAAATGTGTGCTCGACAACTAGTCAAGGAAAAGCCACCTGTTTGCCTCTCCCGTGTATAGACACATGGCGCCTGTCACTAGCACAACAATTTTAGCTTTTCTAAGACCTTGCTGTAACATAATTTTATTACCTGTTGATCCTGTCATTAGATCAGTTAAAATGTCACTTCCTGTAATAGGGTGACATTGCTATTTATTCTGCAGTTAATCACACAGCAGCATTGCCATTAAGTGGACAGGGTAGTTTTAGATGAATATAGGAAATAATATTCTAAATAATAGAAGGCATACAGGAACTCTAGCAATTGATGTATCCATATAGGATACCAGTCCCGAATACAGGAGAATACTGACTGCCTTATATCAGGATCCTCATTGTCCTAGTTTGCAACACCAGCAACACCAGGCTGTGTTATTCCCTTGGCTACTCATTATATCCTGGCCAGGGATTGTATGAAAACAACATTTATTATTATAATTATGTCTTTGGTGACCTTGATTTAGCTGCATTATTGCACAGTTTTCAAATTCACAATTTTATTAGTAGATGCCATTGAGTTTCCTAAGAAACTTTACATCATAAATCACACTATGACCCAGGATTTTGTAAGTGTGTATGGTCATGGAGAGGCTTTTATGGAATTTGTGTACCCAAAGCAATACACCTAATTCCCTTCCCTCAAGAGTTTCCTCAACTTGTACCCATTGTTTCTGGTATTTTCTATTCATCCAATCTAAGGGTGATTCCATTTACTCCCACTTTGTCCAATGGTTGTATAAAGCAATGATTCTAGATAGACATGTGCAGAACGAAAACATTTGATTCATTTTGGATCGATTGGTTGAGTCACTAAATTTGTTTTGTTGCATTCGAAACAAAATTAATTTTGTTTTGTTTTGTTTCTTTTATTCACTTTCAACCAGATTCTAATTTTTCCAATGGATTCAAAGTATTGGAATCAAATTCAAATCGATTTTGTATCGAGAATATCAAATCAATCTGAATTAATTCTGAAGAATAGCTGGTTTAATTCTGTTTGAAATTCGAAGGTGGTTATATTCTTTATATTTATTTTATTCTATTCTATTTTATTCCAATCTATTCTATTTTTTTATTATGTTCTATTTCTTCTATTCTATTCTATTTTTTTTTCTATTCCATTCTATTCATTTTTTCTTTAAATTTTTATTCTATTCTTTTTTTTTCTATTCTATTCTATTCTATTCTATTCTGTTCTGTTTCACTTTATATTCTATTCTTTTCAAAATTTGAATTTCGGAAGGCGGCTATATTCTTTTTATTGTATTCTATTCTAATCTATTCTATTTTGTTCTATGCTTCTCCATTATTTTCTATTCTATTCTATTCCTTTATTTTCTATTCTATTCTATTTTTTCTATTCTATTTTATTATTTTATTTTCGATTTCATTCTATTCCTTTTTTCTTTTCATTTTTATTATATTCTTTTATTTTCTAGTCTATTCTATTCTGTTCTGTTTTACTCTATTCTTTTCTATTCCAATCTTTTTTTTTCTATTCTATTCCATCCTAATCTATTATATTCTAATCTACTTTTTTTCTATTATATTCCATTCTTTTGTATTCTATTCATTTATTTTCTATTCTATTTTGTTTAATTCTATTCTATTCTTTTCAAAATTCGAATTTCGAAAGAGGGCTACATTCTAACACTTTGTCTTTAAAGGAATTCAGCAATAGTCAGCAATATGTTTATATTTATAATTTGTTTATTGAATTTGATTTGGTTTTCAAATTTGATTAAAATTTTCAAATTTTCATTATTTTGGATTAGTTTAAATTTGTTACTGTTGTAATTCGAAAATTCGCATACATCTATATCTCTGAATAACGAAAATGTTGTCCGCATTTCGATACGGAACGACCGCAAATGTCTAATGCCGTGTACACACGAGCGGACTTTCGACGGACTGAACTCCGAAGGACTTTTCGACGGACTTTCGACGGTGTTCCGATGAAACTGACTTGCCTACACACGATCACACCATGGTCCGACTGTCTAGAACGCGGTGACGTACACCAGGTCCGACGAGACTATAAAACGGAAGTTCAATTGCAAGTGCGCCACCCTTTGGGCTCCTTCTGCTAATGTCGTGTTTATCTCGTGTTAGTAGAAGTTCGGTGAGAGAAACAATTCGTGCTTTTCAGACTCGTGTTTTTTCAGATCGTTTAACTGTTGTTCAGGTTGTGCTTGTGGGGTTTGTATCTGCTTTTCAGTGCATGTAGTCAGTTCGCATTGGTTTATTCAGTGCGTTCTTGTCCGCTGATTTTCAGCTCGCTCTTCAGAGGCCTTGCTGTTCTTCAGTGCATTCTGTTAAGTTCATTCTGACTAGCCAACCGCTTTGAAGACATGTTGCGTGTACGTTCTCCTCATAGAGTTCGTACTTTGCTTGGGCTTGGTGTTGTAGTTCATTTTTTGACCCAAGCCCAGTCTATGAACAGGGTGGGGAGGAGTTCAAGGACGAAGAATTGGTTGCTCCAGCGTGACCAGTTCTCTCACATGCCTTTGTTGCGTGAGATCCGTGAGAATAATCCTGACAATTTAAGGAACTTTCTCAGGATGATGGACCCCGTTTTTCACCGTTTGTTGGCTTTGCTGACCCCTTATATCAGCAGGCAGGATACTTGCATGAGGCAAGCCATCACTCTGGAGCAGAGGCTAGTCGTCACGTTGCGGTACTGGGCGACTGGGAGAAGCCTGCAGGACCTCAAGTTCTCAACAGGCATCTCCCCCCCCCAGGCTCTGGGGATCATTATCCCAGAGACCTGTTCTGCTATCATTAAGGTCCTGCAGAAGGACTATATTAAGGTAAGATTTATCCTTTAACATCACATTTTATTCTATTTAATGTTTTCTAATGTATTGTATTACTTTCCTCAATCCCTAATTACCATGATTGCAATATGCTGTGAATGTCCCCTTTGTCCTCATGCATGCTGTAATCTTTTAATGCTCCTTTTTTGTCCTTCATGCATATTTGCCTTCACTAACCTCCCCAGCATGCTATGCTGGGCCCATATCCACCTAGTTTAGTCACTTAACAATGTATTTTGTCAGCTCCATTGTAGTGCTTTACCCTAAACACCCCCTAAAATGTGTCCAAATGGTCTGTGTGTCCTTAAATTAATTTATAAGCCCCCCCTTAAAATGTGTCTAAATGGTCTGTGTGTCCTTAAATTAATTTAAGCCCCCCCCCCTAAAATGTGTCCAAATGGTCTGCGTGTCCTTAAATTAATTTATAATCCCACCCCTTAAATTTTATCAATGGGCCATCAGAGAGGGTGAAGAATCTGATAAGTGGGCCTTATATTTTAGTCTTTAAATAATACTTAAAATAAATGTTATACTGATGTTGGGCAAGAATGTTTTTTGTGTAATGTGCTTGCAATGTTATGTGCAATAGTACTTATATTTTTTTTCTTGTTTGACTCCCCAGTTTCCTTCAAAGCCACAGGAATGGCACACTGCGGCATCCCATTTTGCCACCTGTTGGGACTTTTCCAAATGTGGAGGGGCTATAGATGGGAAGCACGTCCACATCATGCCACCACCCCATTCGGAGTCATACTATTTTAACTATAAGGGGTTTCATAGTATCATGTTAATGGCGGTGGTGTCGGCACAATATGAATTTCTGTATGTGGACGTGGGGAAGAATGGCCGGATGTCGGATGGAGGAGTCTTCACCCAGACGGAGTTGTACCAGCGTCTCCAGAGTGGTGGCCTGGGATTGCCACCTGATGCGGATAATGTGGAAGGACTCCCCTTTGTATTCATTGCAGGTGAAGCCTTCGGTCTGGGCGAGCACCTGATGAGGACTTTCCCCCAAAGGACCCTCACCCCGGAGAGGAGGGTTTTTAACTACTGGCTGGCCAGAGCGGGAAGAGTTGTGGAGAATGCCTTCGGGATAATGGCCAGCTGGTTCCGCCTGTTTCTGACAGAAATCCATATGGCGGACTACAAACTTAATCATATTGTCCTAGCATGTTGCATCCTGCAAAGTCCAGAGAATCAATGTGGGAAAAGAGATATCACCGCTCCAGGAGTGTTCAAACAGACAGGAAGTAAAGTACTCCTCGGTTCGGAAGCCGTAGGTGCTGGCAATTGCTAGATAGCAATGGATAAGAATAGATTCTGAACAGCCGCACTCTTGAAAAAATAGCTTTGTTTATTGGAAAAAATTCACATCAAATCGAAAATAACAGCAGACAAAAAGAGCTGACGTTTCCCACTAACGTTAGTGTGAAACGTCAGCTCTTTTTGTCTTCTGTTATTTTCGATTTGATGTGAATTTTTTCCAATAAACAAAGCTATTTTTTCAAGAGTGCGGCTGTCCAGAATCTATTCTTATCCAATTCTGCATCCTGCACAATTTTTTAAGAAAAAATTCAAGAAATTAGCTTGAACCATTGGGCCTGAGGCCGAACTTACAGAGAATCCTCTGACGGACCTGTATACTGGCTGTACTGGCTTGGCCCCCCAAAGCGCTCATGAAGTTAGGGAGAAATATGTTATTTTTTTATAGGTAGGAGGGCCATTGCAATGCCAGACAATGTCTAATTTTTATCAATAAAAAAAATGATCAGATAAAATCTAGAAATGTATTTATTGCTTGCTTTTCTTTTTTGCTGTCTCCTAGGTTCTCCTAGTGCACTTGTAGTTGTCACTGTAAACACCAAATAACTTACAAAACTGGTATTGAGCATTGAAAGAAGAAGCCACACATTATTGATTAGCAAACTTTTTAATCTGTGCACATTCACATGTGCATTTATATATATATATTTTAAATATACCGGTATATATTTTTTTTAACAAAATTTTTTTTTTGTTTTAAAAAACTTTTTTTTTTTTACAAATAGGCATTTCTAAAACATAACATACACACAACTCTGGAACTTACAAAGTTCAACATCTATAAAAGGAAGGCAATATCAGGCATTATAGTGTCAAAAATATCTTGATATTGCCATCAATCAGATGGGGTGATGCCACCCCTGTAAAAGCCAAATTTTGAAGATGCACACAAATTGGGATTCCAAATGGGTAATGTCAACATGTGCTATCTCCCATCATGGGGGATAAATGGACGTGTTTTGTGGGTGAAATCCCTTCCTCTCACCTACTAGCGTTATGAGGAAGGGGTTGCACCCCCAAATGCGTACATTGAGATCCCCTGATGGCAGAGAGCACATGTTGACACACCATATGCATCTTCAAAATTTGGCTTTTAAAATTTTTAAAAATTAAAAGCACAGAATGTGGTCATCTAAAAAGGAAATGAAGAACATGATCGATTTTGTTTTAGGAAAAAGGGATTAGATTCTCCCCAAAACATCAATCATGTTCTTCATTTCCTGCTGCATGTTGTCCAACCAATTGCGCATGATGTCCATGGCATCAATCTCCCCATTCCAGGCCATGATCTGGCCAATGAGTCTTTGGGCGCTGTCGCTGGTAAATGGTTCCGCCGCTTCCCCTTCCAGAACTAGAACATCAGAACATCACCTAAAATTGATGACAAAACATGTATTTAGAAATATGCAGGCATACATAGATTACCTGAAGCTGGGGTGTCAGACACTCACCTGGTGGGGTGCACATCTCGCCCACTTCCTCCACCTCTCCTTCCTCCACATCCTCGGGGGGGGGGCTGGTGCCTGTAAATGGTTCCACCGCTTCCCCTTCCACAACCAGAACATCACCTAAAATTGATGAAAAAACATGTATTTAGAAATATACAGGCATACATAGATTACCTGAAGCTGGGGTGTCAGACACTCACCTGGTGGGGTGCACATCTTGCCCACTTCCTCCATCTCTCCTTCCTCCACATCCTCGGGGGGGCTTGGGCTAATTTGCCAATTAGGTTGGTGATGTCAGGGGTATCTTCTGACTGCTGTCTGAGTCTTTTCTTAGCACACAGATATTTGAGTCGAGAAATAGGAATATGAAACATTGCTTTGAAGTGGTGTACAATTGTCTGTTTGGGCAGAGATCCAAGTTGAAGACATGATTAAAAACCCCTTTTAACCAAGCTGGAATACTTACCTTTTTTTGGCCAAGTTTCAAAGATAGAGACACCCCAAGTATCCACTGGAGCACCTGTGTGGGTTATCCTAAAAAATGTATTCTGGTGTCCCACACTAGAGCTCCTGAGTCCAGCTGTGTAAACAACTGCCGGGTTTCCTCTCCTTACATTCCACTGAATGAAGTTTGCTATTCATTTTAGTTTCAAAGACATCTAGACAACAATGTCCTAAACTTCTTTTAATAAGACAAATTAGCAAAACCAAAATGTTGTTAAACCCTGTATCAACTAAATACACCGTATATAATTTCAAACAATGTTTTCTACGAACGATGTTTCCTACGAATGATTAGTGTGTCCACGAACATGAAGGTAGCTATTTACAACTGTACAACAGTAAAGAAGAAAAGCACATGGACCAGCATGCAAGTTAATAATCAGAATAGGAAAACACGACTTACAGTACTTACTTTTTTGAAGCACTTTCTTTATTCTTCTGTACTGATCTGGCTCCCTGAGTTTAAGGTCGGACCAGCGTTCTCTTAATTGGTCTTTGGAGCGTCTTACCCCAAAATTCTGCTGCAGAGTCTTCACAACTTCAGTCATGATTTTGGCCTTGCGCAAATTCGGCTGGGTGTACGGTCCATGGTTCCCATCATAGTTGTTCCTTCGCAAGATGTCCACCATCTCCACCATCTCTTCAAAGGCCATATTGGAGGCCTTAAATCTCCTCTTCCCAGATCAGGACATTTCGGGCTCAAGGCTTTCCTCGTTATTGGAATAATTAACACACACCTCCTGTGTCTCCGCCATGTTGCTCCTACTGCGCACCGTAGAGAGAAGGGGTGGGGAATAGTCATGAAAAAGAACATCAGGGGCGGGTGACGCAGGCGGAGTTTCATGCATGCGCAATGTATATAAGGCTAACACGCATTTGCCGTACGCACGTACGTTCTGTGCGTAGAGAAGGGGCGGGGAATATTTGTGAAAAAAAGAATGTCAGGGGCGGGCGACGCAGGTGGATTTCACGCATGCGCAGAGTATAAAAAGCTAACACGCATGTGCCGTACATGCACGGAGGAAAGAGGAACGGAAGTTGCGAGCGTCCGAAACAAGGGTAATTTGTTTTTTATTATTTTGGGATAACAGTGGCCTATACTGCTTAAAGCCTGAGGCCTATGTTGGGATAAGATTATGAGAGTTTAGGCTAACATTAGTGTTTTTGTCTTGTGTGCTGTCTTACAGAAAAAATGAATAATAAGTTTAAGGACCCTGAATTTCTAACCCAATTTATTGACAAGTACAGGGAGATGAGGAATCTGTGGGAGGTCAAACACAGTGCATATTACAATAAACCAGTAAGGAAGGCAACGCTGGAGAGACTTCTGGCATTTGTGCAGACTTTGATCCCAGAAGCAACCATGAAGATTTTGGAAAGTAAAATTGGGATCTTGAAGAATATGTATAGGAGGGAGCATAACAAAATCCAGGCTTCCCTGAGATCAGGAGCATCAGCAGATGATGTGTATGTACCCAGGCTGTGGTACTTCGAAAAACTGCGTTTTCTTAATGACCAGACTGAAGCCAGGGAATCTCTTTCGACCCTTCCTTCCATCCTTCCCTCCACCCCAGCAGAGGCTGATGATGAACAACCTGGGCCTTCCATCCTGGAAGAAGCGGATGCGCCCAGCTGGAGCCAGGTATATTATTTTTAGACACATTTAGTGTCCTAATATTAATGATGTTAACTAGATGTTATAATTTATTAACTATTAATGTTTTTTTGCAAAAAATTATGTATACATATCAATTGACAGTAGTGGCCAAAAATGTTTGTCACCAGCTTGAAAAAATGCTGGGGTCAGAATGATACTCTTTTATATGTATTAACATTGAATTTGCAAATCATGAGCTGAAAATTGTGTGATTGATGAACCAAAAACTAAAAATGTCCCTTTTTTATACACAGGATGAGCTCAGCCAGGAGGAAGGTGTGGAAAGTGGCAGGCAGGAGGAGGCTGGGCCCAGTGGCAACCAGGAGGTGGCCCTGCCCAGTAACAACCAGGAGGTGGGAGGGCCCAGTATCAGCCAGGAGGTGGGCGGGCCCAGTGTCAGCCAGGAGGTGGCCGGGCCCAGTAGGAGCCTCACCCAATCGCAGGGGCTTCCCCTCCACCTTCATACAAAAAGGCCCAGGAAGGGGACGGTGACAAAAGAGGCATCACTGCGCCTCATTAGAGAAGCTACGAATGTCCTCACGAGCATCCCCAACGCTGAAGAGGCCTATGGCTGCTATATAGCGACCAGGTTGGTCGAATTGGAGAAGGCCCAACACCTCCTCTGTGAAATAATTATTTTTGATGCCCTTCACAAGGGGCTGAGGGGCGAGTTAACTGTCAACAGCCAAATATATGAGCAAGCCCATCCTCCTCCTCCTCCTCCTCCTGCCACAAGTCCACCACCAGAGCCACAGCCTCCATGGAAGGGTGCAGGGAAGGGTGCAGGGAAGGCTGCAGGGCAGCATGGAGGGAAGGCTGCAGCGAAGAGAAGAAAGTGATGACCTGGGTTCAGTCTGGTCTGAGAGAAGACGCAGGCTGGTGTAGTACCACAGCCTAGGGACATATATGTCATCTGCTCCTGGTCTTGATCTCTCAGTTTCCTGGACCAGATTGTGCTCTCTATTATATGGACTCCTCAAGATCCCAATTTTCTTTTCCACAGACTTGATGTGTGCCCTGGGGCCAAAAGGCTTCACAAATTTCAAAAGTTTCTCCAGCGTTGCCTTCATCTTTATTTTGTTAACCAGAATAAATGGATATTTTATTTTCTGAAAATACTTATGGATAATAAGAGTGCTGCGCAAATAAATTGTCCATTCAATAAATGTAGGTAGGAGATGAGATCACCAGTGGATAGTCAAACGCCTAGAGTAAAATCAGAGGTGACTATAATCCCTTCACCATATAAGGATGGCCCCTCACCTGCAATCTTCGACCTGAAACAGGTCACACAGCATAAAAATCATACACAGGGTAAGCTGAAACAGGCGATAATTACTTCTCATAAAGTGCTCCCACTCTCATCAGATGGCATAGATAGAATATGTAAATAAAGCATAAACAATATAGTGCTCTCCGCATATACTTTAATGTTAAAATAAGAATAAAAGTATTGCACTCACAAATCCGAGCACTCAGAACCGAGTGCCGGCTGGATGGCGTGTGATCGTATACAGGCTGACAGCCGCGGGTGACGTCATGCGCTCCTGGCCCCCGTACGCGTTACATCCTGTGGGCGGGACTTCATCAGCGTGGGGCGGGATACGCAACGACGGCCCGCATTGTTGATAAGTAGTGTCATGGTGACCAATGCCCCAATCACAGCGCTGGTACAATTATCCAGAGGACGCGAGCCCGCACGTCACTCCAGCTACACCTACTAAATAGTACAATTAAATAAAAAGATTAAACCGCTCAACCTCTCAAAGAATAAAGGGGCAGTGAATAATACAAATAATTCTTCACAGCCCAGATAAAAGACTCTTATATGGCTATGAAGGGATTAGAGCCTAAGAATATCTCTGGAAAGAGAAACCCCCCACACACTAGAGAGGGAATCAGAGCTGGTTAATCATCCCTTACTTAAAGGGAAAGGTTAAGCAATTCGATTACTCGAAGTCGCAAAAAATCGCATACACAGATAAAAACAACAACTAATAAAAAATATGACAATCAAACCGCGGGTATCACCTGGATACGATCACACTTACATAACCCATTAAACATAAACACAAACAAAAAAACCCGAATTAAATGTAATAAATCAAAAATCATCTGTTAGAAATAAAGCAATTTAAATCAAAATCAACGTTCATACCAGCCAGAGATAAGACCTTGGTCTCATAGATCCAGAAGGATTCTCTACGGCTAACTTGTCGGATATAATGACCACCTCTCCAGTGGCGAGGGACCTTTTCAATCCCCCAGAATTTGAGACATTTGGGGTCTCTATTGTGGCAGAGGTGAAAATACCTGGACACACTGTGGGTTTTTACCCCCCGTTTGATGTTACTAATATGTTCGCCAACCCTAACGTGTAAAGCCCTTGAGGTGCGGCCCACATACTGGAGTCCACAATCGCACTCCAGCATGTAGACCACCCCCACCGACGAACAAGTAATAAGACCTTCAATTTGGTATTTTTTATGCGTGCTGTTTGAAACAAACTCTTTGCGCCTTTTAATATTCCTGCCTGTGTGTTTTTCTTCAAATGGTGAATGGCTTTTAAAAAATACAGTATCATTCATGAGAACAGGAGAAATAATCCAGAAATCTGTTTGTGAGAACTCTGTTTGAATATGAGCAGCAAAACAACTTAGCTCTTCTAGCATCATAAAGAAGACAATAATGCGCTGCATTAAACGATCACAGAATTTGCAGCGTGAGGAATGTGCTAGCTACAATACGAACGCTAGTTTTACCAGACCGAGCGCTTCCGTCTCGTACTTGCTTCAGAGCATGCGTCTTTTTTGGTCCGTCGGAACAGCATACAGTCGAGCGTATTTTTCGATAGGAACTGGTTCCGGCGGAGTTTCGGCGGAAAGATTTGAAACGTGTTCTATTTCTAAAGTCCGTCTGGTTTTTCGACAGCAAAGGTCCAATGAAGCCCACACACAATCTAATTGTTCGGCGGATTCGTTCTGTCGGAACTTTGCTGTCAAAGTCCAGTCGTGTGTACACGGCATTATACTAGACAGCATATTCGATCCAAGGCCCATATGATACATAGTTAGTCTCAGGGCCGTCTTTAATATTGATTGGACCCTGGGCAAAACTTTTCTTGGCCCCCCCATGCAGTTTTACTCTCCACCTCCTCTGAGACATACAATAAATAGCAGCTAGACTCAAAATCAGTTTACTGAATCAGATCAGGCAGCTATTGGGATTGGTTGCCAGAGGTTACAGTGTATCATTTCCGCTCACTGACTGGTTGATAGAGGTTACAGCACACATCACGGCTTACTGATTAGTTGCTAGAGGTTACAGCACATGATTTCTGCTTGTTGATTGGTTGCTAGAGATTACTGTGAATATGACCTCAGGGGGGCATGATATACATATCAATGCCGCTGCTATTTACATATGAATGCTGTCGCTATTTACATATGAATGCCGGTAATTTACATGTAAATACAGGGTCTGCAGGTGAGTCATCTGTACACAACAATAGGGCAGAGCTGGGCAGCATTAGTAGCAGCACTTCACACTGAGATATTGGGACACAGCACAGGACTAAAACCTCAACAGATGAGAGAATTTAAACCAGGATAGTTGGCAAATATGAGGCAGCTGCTTTGGGCCCCACAACAATGACAGGGCCCAGGGCAGCTGCCCCTTTTGCCCTGCCTTAAAAACGGCCCTGGTTAGTCTGGTTGAAAAAAGACACAAGTCCATCTAGTTAAACCAATAAATGGGAAAAAATTGTACAATCCTTTACCCACAGTTCATCGAGAGGAAGGTAAAAAAAAACAGCAAAGCAAAGATCCAATTTGCTACAGCAGGGGAAAAAATCCTTCCTGATCCTACAAGAGGCAATCAGATCTTTCCTGGATCAATTTTTAATGTTAGTATCCAGTTATATTATGTACACTACATCTGTTTTCCTCCAAATGTAAAGAGTGCCCCTTTGTCCTCTGTGATGATCTTAACTACTTCAATACAGGGCACTTACACCCCCTTCCTGCCCAAGCCAATTTTCAGCCTTCAGCGCTGTTGCTGTTTAAATGACAATTGCGCGGTCATGCTACACTGTACCCAAACAGAATTTTTATCATTTTGTTCCCACAAATAGAGCTTTCTTTTGATGGTATTTGATCACCTGTGCATTTTTTATTTTTTGCTAAACAAATAAAAAAAGACCTAAAATTTAGAAAGTAGAAAGTAAAATAGGCCATTTTTACTGGAGTCACTTTGTAACAGGCTTTGTGACATCATAGCATTTCAACACTGGTGCGGAGGTGATCAAGTATTTTATATCCTCTACTGCCCGGTCATGCTTGGGAAGCCAGTTCCAAACCGCATCTTTGTCCAGAAGTCGCCTTAATGGCCCACACACATGGGCACAGTAAGGCTGCATTGAGGGGAACAGTGAGGCTGCTAATATGGGCACAGTGAGGCTGCTAACATGGGCACATTGAGGCTGCATTGAGGGGCACAGTGAGGCTTCTAACATGGGCACAACGAGGCCACTAACATGGGCACAGTGAGGCTGCTAACATGGGCGCAGTGAGGCTGCATTGAGGGACACAGTGAGGCTGCAATTTATGGGCACAGTGAGACTGCAATTGACAGGCACAATGAGGCTGCATTGATGGGCACAGTGAGGTTGCAATTGACAGGCACGGCTGCATTTGACGGGCACAGTGAGGCTGCAATTGATGGGCACAGTCAGGCTGCATTTTATGAGCAGAGTCAGGCTGCATTTGATTGGCACAGGCAGGCTGCATTTATTGATGGGTACAGTCGGGCTGCATTTATTGATGGACATAGGGCACAGTGAGGCTGTATTTTATGGGCACTGGTGAGGCTGCATTTGATGGGCACAGTGAGGCTGCATTTGGTGGGCACAGGTGAGGCTAAATTTGATGGGCACAGTGAGGTTGCAATTGATGGACACAGTGAGGCTGCAATCATGGGCACATGAGGCTGCACTGAGGAGCACAGTGAGGCTGCTAACACAGGGACAGTGAGGCTGCTAACATGGGGACAGTGAGGCTGCTAACATGGGCACAGTGAGGCTGCAATCATGGGCACAGTGAGGCTGCTAACATGGGCACAGTGAGGCTGCTAACATGGGCACAGTGAGGCTGCTAACAGGAGCACAGTGAGGCTGCTAACATGAGCACAGTAAGGCTGCAATCATGGGCACAGTGAGGCTCCATTCATTGGCATAGTGAGGCTCCATTCATGGGCACAGTGAGGCTGCAATCATGGGCACAGTGAGACTGCAATCATTGGCATAGTGAGGCTGCAATCATGGGCACTGGTGAGGCTGCATTAATGGGCACTGGTAAAGGCTGCATTGATGGGCGCTGGTGAGACTGCATTGAGGGGCACTGATGAGGCTGCATTGATGGGCACTGATGGGGGCTCTTTCCAACACAGACTCTCAAATGGACACAGAGAGGACCCACACACACGCATGCAATGTCATTACGCGTTGCACTTGGCCCGCTGCAAACCTAGCTCTACCAACCCATATAGGGCAAAGGCCGCTGTCTCCCTCCAAGTCACTCTCTCACCTCAGAAAACAGTGCCTGGAATGGCAGAAGAAGAGAGGACACACCTGCCAGCAACAGAGGATGCGGCAGCCAGTCAGCCACTGAGGACGTGGGAACCAGCCACAGCTACAGTACTCATAGTTAAGGTAAAAGGAGCGCTACACAGTGACAATTTTATTTCTACTTTGTGAGAGGTTGGGGCAGGGGTGAGAGTCATGGTTCAAGGAGGGTCTCGTGAGGACTATAAAGAATGAAGGTGTTCACTGTACATTCTATTAGAAAGAGACCCCCCTCCAGGTCCCATTAGACTCCCTTGTTGTCTCTGTAGTGTTGGTAGATTTTCAATCTACTGCTTATAGGTAAATTTAGTGGGTTATCTGTTTATACATAGTCAGATTTGCCTCTGTTCCAGCTTGGCTGAGTTGCATGTAGTTTCACACTTTGCCTGTAGGTGTCGTTGTCACCATGGGTCGGTGTTGGAAAGGCAACACGTTGAAGTGTATGAGTGCTCCTCTGTCCCGGAGATAACTCGGTGGAGGTGATCCTCCGAGTTGCATTCTGGGAAAGGGTATTTATGGGACAGATGCCATGTTTTGGGGTTCATTTTCGTTCCACCTGCTGGCCCTCCTGGCCGACATGTATGTGCTAGGAGTACTGCCTCACGGTCCTCCGATCGGGAGGCCCACGTCGCTGCAGCGTGTGGGTGGGCCCAGAAGCCTGTCTGGGGCCTACCACAGCAGCAAAGGAATGGTCCTGGGCTGTCTGTCCTACGGGAAGAAGCTGGACAACTGAGAAGATCCCAGGGGAGGACCCATCATGGAAGGATCACGCAGAGTGCTGGTCTGGAGAGGGGCCTGGTGACTCAGTTGGAGGACGCATCCTAAAGTAATCCTACCGTATAGTACTGCCGGGTCGGCTTAAAGGTTTTAGTGCTGTGTTTGCTGTTCATCGTAAACCATTACATCCTGTGGCAGAGGATCATACGGGTTTTGTTCCAATCAAGTCTGTGGCAGAGACTTTTGTTCGTGCTGCATACTGGCTGCTAGGTTAGTGAGAGAAACCTATCCAGGCGGGCAAAGATTCAACTCTAAAAAGAGAGTACATTCATCTATAAGCTTTCAATTCCTAATACTACACTAAGAAAAGGTATTTGAACTTCCCTACAACTCTTCTTCTACCTCTTCTACAAGTGTCCGGTGCCTACACTGTCTGGTATTAAACTCAACGGGACCCTAGACCCGGTTCTGGTGAAATAGAGGTAACGAAGAGGACGGTAACAGCCCGCTTTAAACCAGCAGCTCCACTGAGAGTAATTGCTACATGTGGGGGCGTCGTCCGGGATTGTTAGCCGTCAACCTCTCGCAACCCTGAGAAGTATTTCACCAGGAGTTTACGTTGGAATAAGTTTCTGGACTTTGTCAATTTTTGGGGAGAAGAAGGGGTTAAAGTGCAGGACTTTATTTCTGACTGCATAGGTTGTGGGTGAGAAGTAAAAGCCCGGGAGCTACGTGATCAGAAGAACAAGTGGGAGGGGCCTGACCTACTTGTTGGCGCGTGGGACACGTGTGCCAGAGGAGAAGAGAGGCCTCGTGATTGTGCTGAGAAGATCAGAGTGCAGCCATGTCTTCTTTTCTATTGATACCGCCAATTATGGGACCTAAGACCTTCCCTACAAGTACCGCTGCAGGTGCTATGCTGACCCGGACCCTGCTGACAGATACCGGCATTCGTCTGAAACTGCAGGGGAGGTTTGTTCTCTACACAGTTGGAGATATTGAAGGGCTGGGCATGCTTTGCCACAAGTGTGAAGGACTGGCCATATATCTCCGTCCATTTGTTCGTTGTTTGCAGTGCGGAGAATATTTGTTCATAGTGGAGCTACCTACCATGTCGCCCCGTGCTTATCATGTGGACTGGGCTACAGGTATCGCCACAGTGGAAGCTGCTACCATTGCTGTTGGAGAACAACAGGCCGTGATTTCACCTGTTACTACCGAGAGTGTTCCTGAGGGAGATACCTCTGTCACTACTTCATCAGCGGATATCACTTTTATTTCCATGTCTACTACACCTATCCCCATTGCACCTGTCCAGAGGAAGTGTCAGAGAATCATCACAAACGCTCGTTCCCGGGTGCCAGCCGGACGTACGGGAAGAACGAGCGAGCCCCGGACTAGGTACGCACGCGGTGCGATCGTACGAACGAGGGCACGTCAGCGCGTGCACGCTCGCACTCCAACGAATCACGGCGCAAGGCGCCCTATTTAAACGATCAGCAGACTAGCATCAATGCTGGATTGTCTCAGCTCGTTCCTGAACCCTTGCTGTTGCTTTGTTTACTTGACCCTGATCTTGAACCTCTGCTTACCTTGACTACCCTCTCGGATCACCCCTACATCTCTGCCTGCCTTGCTTCCTGTAATTGAACCCGGCTTGGACTCCTGACTACGGCTCTGTCTCCTGATTCGGTTCCCCGCTGCCAGTTTGTTGCCAACCTCCGCAAAGTCCCTGACCACGTCTCTGCCTGCTGATTGTGTACCTCGTTGCCAGCACGTTGCCAACTCCTGCCTGCCGTGACCCTGCAAGTTCCTCTGCTGGACCTCTCCTGCATCCATCCAGGGATCAGCACCTCAGCTTCCTACCGAAGACTTCTGGGCTTCTGATCCTGCCAGCAGGCACCTGCACCCTTCCGCTGCCCTAGCAACCCTGTCTCAACCTCCAGGGACGCTAGGACCGGGACCGTGCACGAGGCTGCCCTCGTCATTTCAGACTCCGCTGTAAGGTACGTGACAGTACAATCCAGCCAAAATGGAGTCTGAAAGGGGGGCCTCAGCTATGGACGCTCTGTGTCAACAGATCGCAAATCTCACCCAAGCAGTTCAGGGCCTGCAAGATGGCTACCAGCGACTTGAACAACGAGTGGAATCTCTCTCTCCAAACATCTCAGCACCTCAGGCCACAGTACCTGCATCATCAACTCCAGTTTCTACACCCACAGTAGTGGTGCCACCCCCAGAACCACGAGTTCCTGCCCCGGAGAAGTTTATGGGTGACCGCAGCAAATTCCGTGCTTTCAGGAATGCCTGCCATTTGTACTTCTTGCTTCAGCCCCGCACCTTTTCTTTGGAGAGTACCAAGGTGGGGTTCATCATTTCATTACTGCAGGGAGAACCTCAAACCTGGGCCCATCATTTACTGGAACAAGCCAGTTCCTTGCTGGTTACCATGGACTCTTTTTTGGATGAAATGGCCAAACTGTATGATGATCCCCAGCGTACTACCACAGCCGAGGCCAGCCTCCACACCCTCCAACAGGGTCGTAGGCCCGTGGAGGACTATGTTACAGACTTTAAACGGTGGAGTACTGAAACACATTGGAACGACGCCGCTCTCCGTTTTCAGTTCCGTTTAGGGCTTTCGGAGGCACTCAAGGATGAACTAGCTCGTGTGGGGATCCCCGATTCCCTCGAAGGACTAATCCAACTGTCAATTCAGATCGATCGCCGGCTGAGGGAGCGAAGATCTGAAAGGACCAGCCAGTATCGGCCCATGTGGATGCTACCCAGAGTACCCAGTCGCCTACCTACCTCCACACCCCCACTGTCTGCTCCTACCACTGAACCTCCAGAACCAATGCAGTTGGGTTTGCTTCGTGCACCCTTGACTCCGGAAGAAAAACAACGCCGTCGTATGAATAATCTTTGTCTCTACTGTGGGGAAGCCGGTCATTACGCCAATATGTGTCCCAACAAGACCCGTAAGTGTGACTCTCCTCTTCTTGATCGTTATGCATTAACTCTAGCAAGAACAACTCACATTGCTGTTCCTGTTTCTCTACAGCTTCCAGAAGGGGTGCTTCAGATCCAGGCCATAATTGACTCCGGTGCCTGCAGTTGCTTCATTGACCGTGCCTTTGCCCTGCAACACAACATCCCGCTGCGATCAAAGCAACATAAACTGTTTATCCGATTAGCTGATGGGTCCAACATCAAATCTGGGCCTATCATCCAAGAAACCCAACCTTTGCCTGCCGACATCTTACCCAATCACCAAGAACTGTTGTGCCTGGACGTTATATCCTCACCACTTTTTCCGATCATCTTAGGAATGCCATGGTTGCAAGCACACAACCCACAGATAGACTGGACAACCGGCCAGGTAGTCTTTCAATCCTCCTACTGTCTCAAAAACTGTCTCCAGATCCTCCCCACCACAGCTCAAGTTATTGGGTGCCTCAAATCAGTATCCGAATCCCAAGACCTTGTCCCATCCGTGTACCATGATTTCTTGGATGTTTTCGACAAGCAGAAAGCTAATACTCTTCCCCCGCACCGGGCCTACGATTGCCCAATTGAACTTTTACCAGGGGCGGAAATTCCATTTGGGAGGATCTTTCCTCTGTCAGAGCCTGAACTCGCAGTCCTAAAAGACTATGTGAATGAGAACCTCAAGAAGGGGTTCATCCGTCACTCAACATCACCAGCCGGGGCAGGAATATTCTTTGTTGAAAAGAAAGACCATTCGCTCCGTCCATGTGTGGATTACAGAGAGTTAAACCGGATCACCGTTAAAAATCGCTACCCCTTGCCTCTGATTCCAGAATTGCTCCAGAGACTCCGCTCTGCAAGAGTCTTCACCAAATTGGATTTACGAGGTGCTTACAATCTGATCAGAGTCAGGGAAGGAGACGAGTGGAAAACTGCCTTCCGGACTCGTTTTGGCCACTTTGAATACCTCGTCATGCCCTTCGGATTATGCAATGCTCCAGCAACCTTCCAGCATTTTGTGAATAATATATTCAGAGACTTTCTAGATCTATTCATGATCGTCTACCTAGACGATATCCTAGTTTTCTCAGCCTCTCTAGATCTTCACCGTGTCCATGTGAAACAAGTCCTTCTGAGGCTAAGACAGAATGGACTCTATGCCAAGGCCGAGAAATGCGAATTTGAACGACAGACCATCCACTTCCTCGGACTGGTGATTTCTACAGGAGGTATGGCAATGGATCCTCAAAAAGTCGCAGCCATAACGTCCTGGCCACCTCCCACTGATAAGAAAGGGGTACAACGGTTCGTCGGCTTCTCTAATTTCTACAGAAAGTTCATTAAAAACTTCTCTGGTATCATCATGCCCATCACCCAGCTCACCAAGAAACAGAACCGTTTTCAATGGTCAGAGGCAGCCCAAGCTGCTTTTGATAAGTTAAAGGGACTTTTTACCTCAGCTCCGTTATTAAGGCACCCTGACCCCGCTCTTCCATACATCCTGGAGGTGGACGCCTCAGAAAGCGCCGTAGGGGCCATCCTGTCCCAGCGCCAAGGACCCAAGAATCTAATGCACCCTGTGGCCTTCTTCTCAAAGAAGTTGGGACCTTCAGAGAGGAACTATGATGTGGGGGACCGAGAACTGTTGGCAATCAAATTGGCTTTAGAAGAGTGGCGGTACCTCTTGGAAGGAGCAACACACCCAATACTGATCTTCACGGATCACAAGAATTTGGAATACCTCAGGACCGCCAAACGCCTCAGGCCCAGACAAGCAAGGTGGGCTCTTTTCTTTTCACGCTTTAACTTCCACATAACCTACCGGCCTGGCTCCAAGAATGTGAAACCTGACGCGTTATCGCGTATGTTTACAGAAGTTGAAGTTCCACCTCAAACTGATACTATCCTGCACGCTGGAAATTTTCTACTTATGCAAACCGACCTAATGTCACAGATCCGTCAAGCATCCAGGGAAGTCTCTCTGTCTCCGGATACAGACCTTCAGGAGAACGATGGGGTCTATTGGCGGGGTAATAAAATTTTCATACCACAGAATTTACATGCTACCATCCTACAAGTGTGTCATGACTACCCACTAGCCGGCCATTTTGGGGGATACAAAACCATGGATTTGATCCAGAGACATTTCTGGTGGCCTAGTCTAGCAAAGGACTGCAGGAAATATGTTGGCTCATGTTCAATCTGTCTCAGGAACAAGAACAGCAAGAGCAAAGCATGGGGACTATTAAGACCTCTACCCATTCCTGAGAGACCCTGGGATAAAATCGCAATGGACTTTATCGTAGAGCTCCCTCCATCAGAGGGGTTCTCATCTATTTTTGTAGTAGTAGACCGCCTCTCCAGGATGTCACATTTCATCCCTATGAAAGGGACCCCATCAGCAACTGAAACTGCTAAAGTCTTTGTTAAAGAAGTTGTCAGACTGCATGGAATCCCTAGTGACATCGTCTCGGATCGAGGAGTACAGTTTACTTCAAGATTTTGGAAAGCACTGTGCGAAGCGCTGGGCATCAAACTCAACTTTTCTTCGGCTTATCATCCCCAGTCCAACGGACAGACTGAGCGTACCAACCAAACGCTGGAGCAATATCTGCGTTGCTTCACCTCCTTCTCCCAAGAAGATTGGGCCTCACTTCTGCCGCTGGCAGAATTTGCATTTAACAACTCTGCTCATACTGCCACCAACCAATCCCCCTTCTTCTCCAACTACGGGTTTCATCCTTCCTTCTTGCCTACATTGATTCCGGACTCTCCTTTGCCTGCAGTTCAGGACAGATTAAATTTCTTTGCTACCAATAACCAGGTGTTAAAGGATACCATTGCCAAAGCACAAGAGGCTAATAAAAGGTTCTTTGATAGAAAGAGGAGGGGAGAACTGGATTTGAAGGTTGGTGATCGTGTGTGGCTGTCAACTTTGAATCTAAAACTTACCTGCCCATCCAGGAAATTGGGACCTAAATACCTAGGACCCTTTCCGGTCAAGAGAAAAATTAATCCAGTGGCTTATGAGCTCGAACTTCCCGACTCCTTTAAGATTCACCCTGTGTTTCATACCTCCTTGTTGAAGCCTGATGTGGTTAATCCCTTTCCTGGTCGTGAAAGAGGGCCCCCAGAGGCCATAATGGTAGATGGGGAAGAAGAGTTCGAAATTGAGACCATTGTAGATTGCAGGAGAAGGCGGGGACAAAATCAATATTTAATTAAATGGAAGGGTTTTGGTCCAGAAGAAAACTCCTGGGAACCAGAAGCGAACCTCCATGCCCCAAGACTCATACAAGCCTTTCATCGTGCTGATCCGGAAAGGAGGTCTCAGGTGGGCATCCGGAGGCTGCCCTTAAGGAGGGGGCAATGTCAGAGAATCATCACAAACGCTCGTTCCCGGGTGCCAGCCGGACGTACGGGAAGAACGAGCGAGCCCCGGACTAGGTACGCACGCGGTGCGATCGTACGAACGAGGGCACGTCAGCGCGTGCACGCTCGCACTCCAACGAATCACGGCGCAAGGCGCCCTATTTAAACGATCAGCAGACTAGCATCAATGCTGGATTGTCTCAGCTCGTTCCTGAACCCTTGCTGTTGCCTTGTTTACTTGACCCTGATCTTGAACCTCTGCTTACCTTGACTACCCTCTCGGATCACCCCTACATCTCTGCCTGCCTTGCTTCCTGTAATTGAACCCGGCTTGGACTCCTGACTACGGCTCTGTCTCCTGATTCGGTTCCCCGCTGCCAGTTTGTTGCCAACCTCCGCAAAGTCCCTGACCACGTCTCTGCCTGCTGATTGTGTACCTCATTGCCAGCACGTTGCCAACTCCTGCCTGCCGTGACCCTGCAAGTTCCTCTGCTGGACCTCTCCTGCATCCATCCAGGGATCAGCACCTCAGCTTCCTACCGAAGACTTCTGGGCTTCTGATCCTGCCAGCAGGCACCTGCACCCTTCCGCTGCCCTAGCAACCCTGTCTCAACCTCCAGGGACGCTAGGACCGGGACCGTGCACGAGGCCGCCCTCGTCATTTCAGACTCCGCTGTAAGGTACGTGACAGGAAGGTGGGATTTGTGAAGGCTTCCCGCGGCCGTGGTCAAGGCCTACCCTAGAGACCACCCGAACCGGAGCCGGAGAAATACATGGATCCAGAGAAGTCCATGTCAGGAACGGGTGAGAGATCAAAGGGGGACATATCTGGGACTCTTTGTAAATATTTGCCAGCAGAAGAGTTGAGAGACTCGGAGATAGATTCCATGTCAGATCTCTCCTGTGATGATGATTTGTTTGAGACAATGTCACAGGAACTATTGTGGGCCCAGGGAAGATGTTGCTTCTGCCTTGACTTTCTCAGAGTGGACAGCCATGGATTCTGGGAAGACATCACCTTGTGTGGAACCGCACAGTACTACCAAAGAGACATTGTCTAAAATTGCTAATTTGCTTCCGACACCCGTCGGGTCTATGGTGAGTAAATCACCGAACTCTTGTGTGCCTCCTGGTTTGGGAAAAAATAGATCTTTGCCTAAACTTGCACGTTTACAGAGAGTGCTTACCAAACGTGTTGCCACAGAATATGGTCTGGAGTTTCCCTATGTTACTCAGGAAATTATGCAGGAAATTGAGGCCAACCGAGAACTGTGATACAGTGAAGCTGTTTGGGACTATTTGTCTGTGCCAAAACCTTTTCGGAAAACTGGATATTCTGTTGCCATGGATGAACGCTTCAGTGGATGTTTCCTACACTGGAACTATGGTCGGCACATCTATGCTGACAAAGTGGTCATTTGCAGACCTGGAAAAGATGATATTGTGTACTTTATCACTACAGTGGATAAACTGGGAAAGAAACTGACATTGCCAGATCCTCGGTTTTATTGGTGATTATGAACAAAGAACTTTGGGGTGTATAGTTAGAGAGTGTCAGTGTTTAGAGATCTTTGTGGTCAAGAGATAATGTTCATCTCAGCGTTTCTAAATCCAAAGACTCTTTGCTAGCTGGATTTTCTTTATTGAAAAGGATGTGATTTACTTAAAAATAGGGATGGGCTTCTCAAGTTACTTCAGTTTGTTTCATTAAAAGGAAAAAATATGCAGGAAGAGAGTGTCATTCGTCTTTTGGAATGAGACTTTGCTCCTAAACTGTTTAGTGAGGGTACTGTACATATTTAGTGTGTGTTTTGCTTTGGTTTTTTTTCAGAAACAATTGGATCTCCTATCAAGCTGTTAGGCTTTTCAGCTATATAGATAGTGGGACTTGTAACAGTTCTAAATGTGTTTTCTTTTACGGATGTAAAGGTGTTGTTTTATAAATGTTAAAGCAGTGATATTTCTATACTGTCTTTTCTTCTCCTTCATCCAAGTTTTAAGTTCAAATACCTACTCTCCGGCTTGGGAGTTATTTTTACAGACATTGAGGACAACGTCTATTGTAGTGGAGGGAGTATGTAGCGCTGGTAGATTTTCTGGTGAAATAGAGGTAACGAAGGTGACGGTAACAGCCCGCTTTAAACCAGCAGCTCCACCGAGAGTTATTACTACATCTCTAATGAACATTGTTAGAGAGAGACCCCCTCCAGGTCCCATTAGACTCTGTTGTAGACTTTAATGGGGGCTGGAGGGGACGCTTTCTAACAGACTGTCTAATGGACACTGTTAGAGAGAGACCATACATTTGTACATATTGTATGATCATAAACTGGAATGTCCAGTCTACATGGCCAAAGGACTTTTCATTATCAATGAATAGGAGAAGTATGGGTGTCTTGTGCAGTTTTGCATCATGTGTGGTTATCATGCCTCTCTCTTATATGCTTTGCCTCTTGCCTATCTCCATTACACACAGTGCCTTTTGGCTCTCTATTACACACAGTGATTCACACCTCTCTATAGTATGCAGTGATTCATGCTTTGGTATTACCCATCTTACCTCATTCCTGTTGATTGAATGCAATAGCTAATTGTATTTTATGCAGTACCTAATGTCTGTTGCTCACAGTGTCCCATACCTCTCTACAACATGCAGTGCATCATACCTCTTTATTGCACAGTGTCTTCCGTGCCTCAGGTCGGGATTTACTTAAAAATGTAGGATACCAGTGCACTCACCCAGCAGACCTAACCTGTAGTGTCCAGGATCTAGCATGGGGCTTTTTTTTTTTTTGAAAATTATTTTTTTTGAAGTTTTGTTAAAATGTAGAGGTGGTGGCACAACCATGCCACCTAACACTGCCACACAAGGCCGACACAAATAGTACATTTTTACATTATACCTCTGTCTAAAAAAACAAAAGCCAACTATCTATACTAAAGAGAATAAACACCCCAGAAACCTCCCCCCCCGCATTCAGCTCCATACCTTCATCTCAAGGGTCCCTTAAAAAGAATCGACCAAATAGAGACTAGTGTAGTAAAGAAGAGGAGACTGGCGAGCTGAAAGAAAAACATCCCTGCTGTTGTACTAAAAACAGAACAAACAAAAAGTTCTAGTATGCAGCCTGTTCCTGGAACCATAGCAATCAAAAAGGAGCACAACTACTGTGTACCAAAGTCTGACCATCTGTGTTGACATGCTGTGCTTCTTGTGGAGACTCCATGGGAACCAGGAAAAAGCGCATTGTAGCCACACTCATAAACAACGCAATAGGAGGCTCTAAAATTGTCAGGTATGGGAGCAAACCACAAGAGGTATGTCTTAGGGGTAAAGTAGCTGGAAAGCCATATTATTACCAGCAAGAAAAAACAAAAAATAAAAAACAACAAGAAAAAGAAGTATACAACCGCTGGGCGGGTATTGAGGCATAACCTGTTCAGAGTATGGATACGGCTAACTGTGAAAGGTATGAGATTACACCCGGGCAGTGATCTAGAAAGGCGATTATGGAGCCATATCAAGCATATACTAGCTGCCTCAGGGTTATCAAAGAACTTTACCATGCCATTATGTTGTATTCAGAGCCTGCTGGGATGGAGCATGCTGTATTAAAGGCCCTCGGTCCTCAACCTCTTTCAGACGTCATTAAAGGAGCGGCGTTGCCTCTGGGTTTCAGCAGAGAAATCTGGAAACATCAAGATCTTTGTATTCTCAAACTGGAGATTGGGGTGTCTTCTGGCCTTGGTCAAGATCTTGGTCCCTATAATTCAGGAATCGCATCAGGAATGGCCGGGGGGGGTTGCCTGGGGGACTGTTGCCGGTAGGGACTCGATGGGTCCTCTCCACCACATAGGTTGGCGGGCAGATTGTCAAGTGTTAATAACTGGCTTCACACCCTCAACCCCCTCTGGCAGCCCCACCAACCACACATTGTTCCTAAGCTGTCTGCCTTCCACATTATCAGCCCGGTTTTGTAATGCCCTTACCAGGTCTTGCAACTCGGAGAGTTGAGTGCCCTTGGAGTGTGTAGCATCCTCCACCTCAGGTTTGCGATCCTCTGCAGTTGTCAGTCTGCCCCTAATCTTGTCCAAGTCATGCCTTATTAATGTGCACTCAGTTGCCCACAACACCATGTGTGGATGACTGACACATGAGCATGGGAGGCGCCCACTGTCATCAGGGGGTGCGTGGGCACAGACACTCCCCTAAATCATCCGGAGGACACAATACATCCAGCCACGCTGACGTCACGCGTCTGGCACATATACATGGCGCCAATGTATAAGTGGCCCCACCCGCTCAAAAAGCAGGGGGGGACAGCGGGAGACAAGAAACCTCCTTTGGTATCTATTTGCCAGCTACACTGCCGGGTTCCCTTACCCCCAATGGCGACGGCAGCACCCGACAGCTGATGGAAACATCAGCTGCGGTGCCGACATCGCTAGACTCCAGGAGAGGTAAGTGTCCTATTATTAAGTATGTGTAGCTGCTGGCTTTTCATTTTTGCATTTTTTTAATTACTGTAATAAATACTGCATTAATTGTTTTTTGCCAAGAGTTCACCTGTAAGGTTTCCATACATAGCTTGATGGTTTGTAGACTTTGTGACCTACAGTATCTCACAAAAGTGAGCACACCCCTCACATTTTTGTAAAAAATTTATTATATCTTCTCATGTGACAACACTGAACAAATGACACTTTGCTACAATGTAAAGTAGTGAGTGTACAGCTTGTATAACAGTGTAAATTTGCTGTCTCCTCAAAATAACTCAACACACAGCCATTAATGTCTAAACCGCTGGCAACAAAAGTGAGTACACCCCTAAGTGAAAATGTCCAAATTGCATCCAAAGTGTCAATATTTTGCGTGGCCACCATTATTTTCCAGCACTGCTTTAACCCTCTTAGGCATGGAGTTCACCAGAGCTTCACGGGTTGCCACTGGAGTCCTCTTCCACTCCTTCATGATGACATCATGGAGCTGGTGGATGTTAGAGACCTTGCGCTCCTCCGCCTTCCATTTGAGGATGCTCGATAGGGTTTAGGTCTGGAGATATGTTTGGCCAGTCCACCACCTTTACCCTCAGCTTCTTTAGCAAGGCAGTGGTTGTCTTGGCGGTGTGTTTGGGGTCATTATCATGTTGGAATACTGTCTTGCGGCCCAGTCCCCGAAGGGAGGGGATCATGCTCTGCTTCAGTATGTCACTGTACATGTTGGCATTCATGGTTCCCTCAATGAACAGTAGCTCCCCAGTGCTGGCAGCACTTATGCAGCCCCAGACCATGACACTCCCACCAACATGCTTGACTGTAGACAAGACACACTTGTCTTTGAACTCCTCACCTGGTTGCCACCGTACACTCTTGACACCATCTGAACCAAATACGTTTATCTTGGTCTCATCAGACCACATGACATGGTTCCAGTAATCCACTCTGCTTATCTTCAGCAAACTGTTTGCAGGATTTCTTGTGCATCGTCTTTAGAAGAGGCTTCCTTCCGGGATGACAGCCATACAGACCAATTTGATGCAGTGTGCGGCGTATGGTCTGAACACTGACAGGCTGACCCCCCCACCCCTTCAACCTCTGCAGCAATGCTGGAAGCACTCATACGTCTATCTCACAAAGACAACATCTGGATATGACGCTGAGCACGTGCACTCAACTTCTTTGGTCGACCATGGTGAGGCCTGTTCTGAGTGGAACCTGTCCTGTTAAACTGCTGTATGGTCTTGGCCACTGTGCTGCAGCTCAGTTTCAGGGTCTTGGCAATCTTCTTATAGTCTAGGCCATCTTTATGTAGAGCAACAATTCTTTTTTTCAGATTCTCAGAGAGTTCTTTGCCATGAGGTGCCATGCTGAACTTCCAGTGACCAGTATGAGAGAGTGAGAGCGATAACACCAAATTTAACACACCTGCTCCCCATTCACACCTGAGACCTTGTAACACTAACGAGTCACATGACAAAAGGGAGAGAAAATGGCTAATTGGGGCCAATTTGGACATTTTCACTTAGGGGTGTACTCACATTTGTTGCCAACGGTTTAGACTTTAATGGCTGTGTGTTGAGTTATTTTGAGGGGACAGAAAATGTACACTGTTATACAAGCTGTACACTCACTACTTTACATTGTAGCAAAGTGTCATTTCTTCAGTGTTGTCACATGAAAAGATATAATAAAATATTGACAAAAATATGAGGGGTGTACTCACTTTTGTGAGATACTGTTATGAGAAGCATCATACAAAAAAGGGCCTAGATACATCCCTGGGAATTACAGACCGGTTAGCCTAGCATAAATTGTATGCAAGGGACTGATAAGGGACTATAAGGGACTATATAAAAGATGATAAGGGACTATATAAAAGATTTTAGCAATGACAACAGTATCATTAGCAGTAATCAGCATGGATTCATGAAGAATCGTTCTTGCCAAATCAATCTACTAACCTTCTATGAGGAGGTGATCTGCCATCTAAATAAAGGAAGGCCCGTAGACGTGATGTATCTGAATTTTGCAAAAGCGTTTGATACAGTTCCCCTAAACGTTTATTGTACAAAGTAAGGTCAGTTGGCATGGACCATAGGGTAAGTACATGGATTGAAAACTGGCTACAGGGGCGAGTTCAGAGGGTGGTGATAAATAGGGAGTACTCGGTTCTGTCCTGGGACCAATCCTATTTATTGTATTCATGACCGACCTGAAGAATGGGGTAAAAAGTTCAATCTCTGTATTTGCAGACGATACTTAGCTAAGATGGGCAATAACTTCTCCGCAAGATGTGGAAACCTGGCAAGAAGATCTGAACAAATAAATGGGGTGGGCAACTACATGGCAAATGAGGTTTAATGTGGAGAAATGTCAAATAATGCATTTGGGTGGCAAAAATATGAATACAGTCTGCTCCCTGGGGGGAGAACTTTTGGGGAATCTAGAATGGAAAAGGACCTGGGGGTCCTAGTAGATGACAGGCTCAGCAATGGCATGCAATGCCAAGCAGCTGCAAGCAAAGCAAACAGAATATTGGCATGCATTAAAAAGGGGATTAACTCCAGAGATAAAGCGATAATTCTCCCACTCTACGAGACTCTGGTCCAGCCTCACCTGGAGTATGCTGTCCAGTTCTGGGCAGCAGTCCTCAGGAAGGATGTGCTAGAACTAGAGAGAGTCCAGAAAATAGCAACAAAGGGTCTGGAGGATCTTAGTTATGAGGAAAGGTTGCGAGCACTGAACTTGTTCTCTCTGGAGAAGAGAAGCTTGAGAGGGGATATGATTTCAATTTACAAATACCGTACTGGTGACCCCACAATAGGGAAAAAACTTTTCTGCGTAAGGGAAATTAATAAGACACGTGCCCATTCACTAAAACTAGAAGAAAAGTGGTTTAACCTTAAACTGCGTAGAGGGTTCTTTACTGTAATGCCCTGTACACATGGTCGGATTTTCTGATGGAAAAAGTGCAATCGGATTGTGTTGTTGGAAATTCTGATCGTGTGTGGGCTCCATCTGACTTTTTCTGTCGGAATTTCCGACACACAAAGTTTGAGAGCAGGATATCAAATTTTCCAACAACAAAATTTGATCGTTTATATTCCGATCGCATGTAGACAAATCTGACTCACAAAGTGCCACGCCTGCTCAGAATAAATTAAGAGACGAAAGCTATTGGCTACTGCTCCATTTATAGTCCCGACGTATGTGTTTTACGTCACCGTGCTCAGAACGATCGGATTTTCCAACACCTTTTGCAACCGCGCGTATGCAAGACAAGTTTGGCCCAAAATCCGTAGGAAAAAATCTGATGGATTTTGTTGTCGGAATGTCCGATCAATGTCCGATTGTGTGTACAGGGCATTAGAGTGGTTAGGAGGTGAAATTCCCTTCTACAGGCGGTGGTCTCAGCGGGGAGCATCGATAATTTAAAGAAACTATTAGATAAGCACCTAAAAGACCACAACATACAGGGATATACAATGTAATACTGACCTATAATCACACACATAAGTTGGACTTGATGGACTTGTGTCTTTTTTCAGCCTTGCCTGCTATGTAACTATATATATTGCATAGCACCCTCCTAGTTCGATTGCTAACAGTTTGAGGCAAATTTCGTTTTTGGCTCCCCTGTTGCCAGTGAAGTGAGGTTTGATTGCTTTAGGCTTTTCTGCTCTGCTGGTTTCCTCTGATTTCTAGTAGATTACAGAACTTAATCGGTGTAGGTGGTAAACCCTCACTTGCATATTTTTACAGCCTTAGCCAATCCCTGGCAGAAAAAGTGGCCAGTAGGGGGATAGGGTATGTATAAATAGGCTGGGGCCTGGAACAGTAGTGTCCTTGTCCTGTGGGAAGAGACCCAGGCTGAGGGCTGTGGCCTCTGGGGCACATAGCTGATGTTTAGAAGAGGCTATCTGGTTCCCAGCTCCAGTGAGAGCTAGGAGACCCACGTGCGAAGTTCGTGAGAGCATCTGCAGGAAGTCCATAGAGGATCTGATCTGGAGGCACAAAGTACAGGAGCTGTCTGGTACTGCAGGAAAGCAGCCAGGCCTGAAAAGATCCCAAGGACGATCCTTGCTAACTTTTGGGAAGGCTGAAGTTTACTGGCTCAGGTTTTTACCTTCTCAATGGGGTCCCCTGAGCGTTAGTCCACTTTGACTAGCTTAAAGAGGTTGGCTGTACCCTGAAGAGACAACACAGTTATACGTGTCCTCTATTATCTTTTCTACTAAATTTGGAGTATCCCAAGGCTCACCCTGCACCCCACTCAAGTTGAATTGGCATTAGACAGCAAAAAGGCATGTTTTGTCTGCCTGATTCTTGAGTTGAGAGACTGTGAACTGCTGTGGGCCTGGCTGCCATGTGCCTCACAAGGAATGGAACCTAGGATAATACAGCCAATAGTGTTAATTTTTTTGTAAAATTTTGATTTAGTCATTGTCTTTTGACTAAAATTTCGTTTTAGTTGTTTTTTAGTCATCTGATTTGTTTTAGTTTTAGTCATATTTTAGTTGACTAAAATCTCCAGTACATTATAGTTGACTAAAATCAAATGGGTTTAGTTAAGGACCGAGGCAGCAGGGTGGCCCTCCTGAGCAAAATCACGTACCTGTACGTAAATTCGTGCATGAGGTCTGGGGAGAGCGTGCGTGCCGCCGGCAACCCATTCCACTGCAATTGGATACAGCGGTAGCCAATCAGCGGGTCTGTTGGACGCAATGTCCACCAGGACTTGCCGGGCATTCACAGGAGAGTCAGGATGGCAGTCTGCCTATGTAAAAAAGGCAGACCGCCGTTCTGTCAGAGGAAAAGATAGAGATCTTCTGTTTCTGCACTCCCTAGGGACACACTTAACCCTTTGATCACCCCTGATGTTAACCCCTTCTCCGCCAGTGTCATTAGCACAGTGACAGTGCAATTTTTTTTAGCACTGATCACTGTATTTGTGTCACTGGTCCCCAAAAAGTGTCAGTTAGGTGTCCGATTTGTCTGCCGCAATGTTGCAGTCTAGCTGAAAACTGTTGATCGCTGCGATTACTAGTAAAAAAATAAATAAATAAAAATTCCATAAAAATATCCCATAGTTTGTAGACACTATAACTTTTGAGCAAACCAATCAATATACGCTTATTGGGATTTTTTCCCAAAAACATTTAGCAAAATACATATTGGCCTAAACTGATGAAGAAATTAGATTTTTAAAATTTTTTTATTGCTCGGCAGAAAGTAAAAAATATTGTTTTTTTTTTTTCTTCAAAATTGTGAGTCTGTTTTTGTTTATAGCGCAAAAAATAAAAACCACACAGGTGATCAAATACCACCAAAAAAAGATATTAGTATATGTGGAAAAAAATGGACATAAATTGTATTTGGGTACAGTGTTGCACAAGCGCGCAATTGTCAGTTAAAATAATGCAATGCCGTATTGCAAAAAATGTCCTGGTCATGAAGGGGGGGGTAAACTTTCCGGAGCTGAAGTGGTTAAGTTAATGTGGATTTGAGTGACTTTGATAAGAGCCAAATTGTTTTTTTTTATTATTATTTTAGAGAAAATGTATTGAAAGTGTAGAAAACAAGAGGCATACAGTTCCAGAGCAAACAAGCAACTCCAAAACTGCATCTTTTGTGGGATGTTCCTGGTCTGCAGTGGTCAGGAGTCAGACCAACCAAAAGTGGTCCAAGGTAGGAAAACAGGCAAACCAGCAACAGGGTCATGGGCAGCTGAGGCACATTGATGCACGTGGGGAGTGAAGGCTGGCCCTTGCAGTCCAAGCCCATAGAAGAACTACTGTAGCTCAAATTGCTGGAAAAAGTTAAAGCTGGTTCTGATAGAAAGGTGTCAAAACACAGAGAGCATCACAGTTTGTTGCGCATGGGGCTGCGTAGCCAGAGACAGATCAGGGTGCTCGTGCTGACCCGTGTCCACAGCCAAAATCTCCTACAATGGGCACATAAGCATCAGAACTGGACCACAGAGCACTGGAAGAAGGTGGCCTGGTCTGATGAATTCAAGAATGGTTTGAGGCAATTAAGCATCTATGGGATGTGCATGAAAAAACAAGTATGATCCATTGAGACCCCACCTTGCTACTTACAGAATTTAAAGTGACTGTAAAGGAAATTTTTTGTCATAACCACTCTGTGCAGTGGTTTTACATAGAGCAGCCCCAATCCTCCTCTTTTCGGGTCCCCACCGGTGCTCTGGGCCGATTGCAGCTATAGTAAGCCGCTTACTGTGGGGGCACTCCTTTGTGCTAGCACCGAGCCAGCCCTCTGCGTCCGTAAGGCACAGAGAGCATGGATCAGCTCCGCCTCTCGCTTCCGCCTGACTGGCTGTACTTGACAGCAGTGGAAGCCAATGGCTCCTGCTGCTGCATCTCAGCTAGTCAGGAGGAAGAGCCTCAGGTCTTGTGCACATCGAGATCAGGCTTAGGTAAGTATTAGGGGGGTGGCTGAGGGGGGAGCTGCACACTGAAGGTTTTTTACGTTCATGTATAGAATGCATGAAGGTAAAAAACCTTAATTCTTTCAAACCACTTTAAAGGATCTCCTACTGACGACCTGGTGCCAGATACCACGGCATACCTTCAGAAGTCTAGTGGAGTCCATGCCTCAACAGGTTATGGTGGGTGGTCATAATGTTATGTCTGATCCGTGTCTACAACATTTTCATAATCTGCAGACTCAGACAGAATTCTGATCTAATTAAAGTAATTCAATGTTTATATATTGTATTATACTGTGTGATATGATGTGATATGTGTTTCTTGTATGATGCAAGAAATTGTTGAAATCAGTCTTGTTTGCTGATATGTTCTGTCACCCAAACCTTCGACATTGCTTAAGTCTCATATTTTCCAAAAATCTGCAAGTTTTCAAGACAGCTACCTTCACCTCCTGGTTCCGAAGGCAGTATATGATAGGATTTATGAGAGGGGTAACTACACAGTAGAAGACAGAAACCACTTTGTCCATTGTAAAGCGAATGTGGGAAGTGGGTCGAATGTACATGAAGATGATAGTCCCATAGAAGATGGACACCACAGCTAAGTGGGATGCACATGTAATAAAAGCTTTCTTCTGCCCTTCAATCGATTGGATCTTTAGAACAGCAATGACAATTAAGGTGTAGGATATCATGATCAGAAGAAAACAGCCCAAGATAATACTCCATGATATGACCATGAAGACAAACTCACCTTTTGAAGTGTCCTCACAGGAAAGCTTCAGCAGAGGAGCATAATCACAAAAAAAGTGGTCTATAAAATTGGGAAAGCAAAACTTCAAGGTAGAGATCCATACAGTAGGTGGAAAAGGAGCCAGGAGACCACCTACCCAAGCACCAAGAGCCAGTTTCAAGCTGGTCTTACCAGACATCAGAGTTGGATAATGTAATGGTCTGCAGATGGCCACATAGCGGTCGTAAGCCATCACAGCAAGAAGACAGTTTTCTACACCCCCAAAGCTGAACAGGAAATAAAACTGGGCCATGCATGATGATAAAGAGATCTCCTTGTGTTGGGTAAACAATGCATTGAGCATTTTAGGAACAGTCACTGTGATGTACAAGACCTCCAGCATGGAGAAATTGGCCAAAAGTATGTACATTGGTTTGTGGAGAAGGCGATTCACTGCCACTAGTGTGACAATCAGGAAATGGGCTGTGATTGTGAAGACATACATGCTGGAGAAGAGGAAGAAGAGAAAAAGTTCTACCTCTCTCAGGGTTTCAAACCCAACAATGATAAAAGAAGCCGCAATATCGTGGGTCCCATTGTCAGTTATTGGCATTATCCTTGAAAAGTAGACCTTGAACAGTAAAAAATTGATATTTTAATCAGTTTTTACGTAACATTTTACTCTACCCATTTCAATGTTTGGTAGATGATGGAGAGTTAAAAAACAAAAACAAAACCCCAATAAACAAAAAAAAAAAAGAGACAAAAATAAATAAATAAATAAAATAGGCAGACTTGATGGACTACTCAGGCTTTTTCTGCCGTCACTTTTCTATGTTTCTACCTTTCGATCTTTCATAGTGTGGTATCTCTGTGGTGAGCTCCTGGATCTGAAAACCTGTTATGCCAATTATTATGGCCCCCCCACCATTGATGCTGTATTTTACATGTAATTTATAACAGGAGGAGCTGGAACACACAATGGGTGACGGAGACATCCAAAATTTCCAAGTGGACAGAAACAGGGTCCGGAATTATGGAGGAAGGATCTCATTGTTGAAGCTAGGGCTTGTTTGTTTTAATTGATCATTACTTGGCTTTTATAGTTTAATGATTTGTATATAAACTGATATGAGAGGGGTTTATTTCTAATGAAGATAGGATAAATGTGTGCTCAACAAGTATCCAAAGAAAAAGTCACCTCTTTGCCTCAAAGAGTGTTAATGCTGTCTGTCACCAGCATTAACACAATATTTTTAGTTTTTCAGTAAACATAATTTCATTACCTGTTGATCCTGACAATATATCAGTTATAATATCACATAGGATATTATATGACACTGCAATTTATTCAGCAGTGAAATCACAGAGCAACATTGTCATTCTGTGGACAGGGTAGTTTTAGATGGACTTTACATACACCGCTATGAAGAAACCCCATATGAAGGACTTGAAAAAATGAATATAGGAAATTATGTTTTATATTGTAGGCATCGTACCGTGACTCTAAGAATTTATGTTTCTATATAGGATACCAGTCCCGAATACAGGAGAAAACTGACTGCCTTATATCAGGATTCTCCTTGCCCTAAGCTGCAACACCAAGTTGTGTTATCCCCTTGGCTACTCATTATATACTGCCTCGGGATTGTGTGAACACAGCATTAGTTATTAAAAAAATTATTGCGTAGTTTTCAAATCCATAATTTCTATTAGTAACCTTAACTGAATGGCATTTAGATTGCTAAGGAACTTTACATTATAATCAATTGGATTTTTTTTTTCATAATATATGTGTGGGAAGGTGTGGGGGCAGTAAACACACAAAGTGCGGTTGCACTTTATGTGTCCAGTGCAGCGGGAAAGCGCCACACTGGAAAACACTCACTGTTACATGCAACTTGGCAATGCAGCAGGTTCTGATCCTGCGTCTGTCTCAGAGGGTGGAATGCAGGCTGGTCAGTGCGGTCCCAATAGGGGAGGATAACGATGCAGGATGGCGTGTCCCTAGACTGTCCCTACTAGTCTGGAATCTCACTCTGCCGCTTATTACTTTCTTTGACAGACAGGTGTTCTTTCCCTACTCTGCCCACTTTGCAAAAAGCATGCCAAAGCCTGGGGGCAGGTACTTAAAAAGGTTCTGCTGACCCAAGATGACCACCAGTGAATCTGAATGCAGCGTAGACAACTAGAATGCTGCCTTAGGGGACCAGTAAAACTATAGAGAAACCAGGTTTCTCTTTACTTTCTCTCCAGCTGTAGTACCGATCTGGTCGAGAGCCACCAGCAGTGGAGAAAATAGACTGCACCCGCCTACACTCCCCGCCTCTTTAATAAGTGCTGTCCTTGGTACAGTAATACAGTAAAAACAACAAGAAAATTGCAAAAGAAAGCATGGGTAAGGCAAAATAACAAAAACAACTTAAAAAAAATAGAGTATCAGTATCTTGAAGGAATTTGTCTGCAGTTGAACTGCAAAAAGTGACAGTTCTCTTGACCTTCAGCTGAGTCACGTGGCAAGGACTCATTTTCAAGTTGTAATTCAGGGGCCGCAGGTGACAGGGGGTCACCCGCGTTCTCCACACCCTCCGCAACTGGGCCCAAGATTGTGTCTCTGGATACATCAGAATAGTCTGTGATACTAGAAGGAGTTGCCAGATCACCCATATTCCCGTCATCAGAGTTCCCTGTCTCTCCTAGGGGCTCAAGCAAGAGAGGAGGCAGGAACTATTCAGCAAGGGGGCCTCTTGCATTGGTGGAAGATTCACAGGGTTGAATGCCCCCCAGTCATCAGTAGGCTTATTGGGGCAGTCACCACTCAGGACGCAGTATCTCAGCATGTTACAGTGATGTCGCCTCTTCACTGGGTTGGGCCAGTCGTATACAGGGGTAGGTGGGAAAGATAGTCTCATCATCAGATACTGGGTACGCTCCCACTTGGGCTCCATTTTACTACTCCTGGTGCTTTTGGGTTTTTTTTACCAACACCCAGTCCAGATGCTTGATGTGATCTTCTAGTGTCTTGGAGAAGATAATATCATCCAGATAGACTAACATGGTTTCAAAGTCAAAGTCTCCTAGGCATCTTTCCATTAAGTGTTTAAAGGTGGTGGGGTGTTACTTAGACTGAAGGGCATGCAAATAAGTTCAAATAAGCCCAAGGGTGTGATAAAGGCAGGCTTTTCTTAGTACTGGTCCTTAACAGGGACTTGCCAGTAATCGCTAGCCAGGTCCAGAATGGAAAAGAACTTGGCTATCCTGAGTATGATCAACAACTCCCCGACCCAATAGTGGGTAAGCATCCTTGTGGGTACAGGCATCAAGCTTGCAGTCAGTAGTCCACACAAAACCATAAACTTCCATCTTTCTTTCACACTAGGACTACAGGAGCAGCCCAAGGACTGCGGCTCTCCCAGGTCACTAAGCCCTGTAACATGTCATTGAATTGATCCTTGACCTGCTGGCACAGGGCTGGGAGAATATGTCTGTACTGTTCCCTAATGGGTGGTGTATCCCCTGTGTAGATTGGATAGTCAATGGCCTCAGTGAACCCGTAGTCTTCCGGGCTGGCGGCAATACTAGCAAGTGCTTCTCCAGTAGCTGATGGAGTAGTCTTTGCTGCAGCAGGGGAAAGTCTTGGAAGGGTATTCCAGCTGTTCTAACAGTATCTTGTATGGCCGTCTGTAGGGCAGCACTCACTGTTACCCCTGGTTGAGCCTCTGAGATGCAGTGGCAAGGCACCACGTAGAGCTCTACTATAGTAGCCTGGCTGGGAAGTGATATTGGGGTTGTTCACAAATTGATGAGCTGTACCAGGACTTTTCCTTTGTGAACTTTGGACAAGGTAAAGCCCACCAGCCACTCCTCTGGCACAACAGAGTCCTTGTGGCGTTTGACCAAGAAAGTGGCTCCCTGCACCATTCTTCAATGGGGAGCGACCTCTTGTAGAGTGCCAAGAGTAACGTTTGTTTGGAGGGAGTATACCACCCCCACTTGTTCAGGCCTCGGAAGGCTTGGAGCACTCTGAACCACACTATCCTCATGCCACAGCCCTGGGCACACCATTTAAGAGTGTTCAAAGCAGGAAAGGTAATTCCAAGTCTTTCAGTATGTTCATGCCCAGTACAGCAGGTACTGCCAGATTAACTGGGCCATGGGTCACCACTAACCCCATCCGCTCCACTACCTAGTTCTCAATTTGAAATTACACCCATGTGATACATTCAACCAGGATAGGTAATTTATTGGCTGCTCTGAGAGAGAGAGCCAGCAGGGGTCAGTTGTTTCTGTGCTCCAAACCTCTGGGCTTAAAAGTCCATGACAGTGACCTCTGAAATTGTTTCCTTCATGCATGGAACCTCCTGGACATTGACAAGAGCCTATACCACTGGACTTGTCGTGACTATGGACTTTGCCGGTTATGGGGGTCATCCCTCTGCCCTGGGAGCCACTAGTTTACTATTTTTGATGGACTGGATGAGTTTTTGAATTCAGGCCACCCACAGTTCTTAGATATATGTTCATAGCGACCGCACCGACAGCACTTCTGGTCCTTCTCGGGGTCCCTTTGTAGCAGATTCTTGTCCGTATGGGGTTGGGGGAGTCCCATTTAAGGGAGGACATCTCTTGGTTTAAGGAGGCCACATTTTGAGTTAGCTCTCTCAGTGCTGTTTGGAGGACTGACAGGGGTGAAGGGGCCATGGCCTCTTCCCTCAGATACACAGGTTCATACTTCTTGGTCACTGCCACCACCGCCACTGCATCTTCTTACTCCAGCGCAATGGTATCCAACAAAATGTCATAGAAGGAGATGGCAGGTTGCGTCCTAATTGTCACTTGCAGAGCTCTCCTGACTGGGCCAGCTTTCATGTCCACTATAAACTGGTCCCTCAACATGTGATCTGATGCGGTAATGTCTGCACAGCCATGCACGTCCCTATTTTCCAGGCGCTTCCAGAGATTCTGGATTGCTACTCCCTAATAAGTGAGACTGTCTTCCTCCTGTTGCTTCCGGGCCAATAATCTCCACCTACTTTTTCTCTGAACAGGCTCTCCAGATGTGACACAATCTGCTCTAATGTAGCTTGCTCCTCCTCTGATAGCGCCATCACTGCTCGGCGGGCATCATCCTCTAGGGCATTAATAGCCAGCTCCATGATCAGCTGGGTTAGGTTCTGGTACATGCGTGCGCCACTCTCCAGTCTCTCCTCTCTTCCAGCCAGGGGAATGTTTGAGCCATTAGACTTAGGTACCAGGGCCAGGGCCAATCCCAATGGAGCCATGATGGAGCCTATTCCTCCTTATGCACCCACCGTAAAGGACATATCGTGCTGACTGCTGCCAAGTGTGGGAAGGTGCAGTGTGGTGTGGCGGCAGTAAACACAAACACAAACAAAGCCAGTTGCAGATAACAAAACTTTTATCAAAGGAAAGGTTCCATTGTAAAGACAAACAAAGGAGACAAAGGAAGGGCAACCCTAGCACAAATTACCTTTATTGACTAAAAAGATGAAAACAACAGGATGCACTCACAAAGGGTAACATAAGTATTCCATCTCCAATTCTGAAAGCACTTTTTGCAGCCTGTATTTCTGGTGAGATCCCGAGTAGTGTAGATGGAGGGGAACAGGACCAAGCTGATTCACTTTAAAGCTCCTCCTCCTCTGGAGGTTTTCCTTTTGAAGTGTATGTTGTAAGGGTAATACTAAACATGGTTGAGGTTTTTTTATATTTACTCAATGAGTTTAACCATGTTTAGTATTACCCTTACAACATACACTTCAAAAGGAAAACCTCCAGAGCTGGGTAAATATACCCTAGCTTAAACAACCATCAGCTGATTCCTGGTAGTAATCAGCTGGATGGAGGTGTGTCTCGATCGGGTCCCACCAATGGGCCCCCTGAGTGTCGGCTGCGGCCCGCCCATTTACCCAGCTCATTCAATATCTGATCAGGTTAGGGTTAGGACGCTCTGGTCTACACTCACCCAGATGGCTGTTTAAGTAAGTGAAGCTCTTGCATTTGACTCCTTGTACTCCTGTGATCTGTTCATCTTTGAACTATGGGTACTAATTTGGGGTTCTTGTTTTGCCTCTTTTCTCTTTTATACCTGATGCCTATTTGTACCTCAGCTATCCTACTATTGCAGCAGTCTTGGGTGTGAGTTTAATCTATCAGAGTTTTTTATCCACCAGACTACCCACCTGTATACACTTGTACTCTTACGTCTAGGTAGGTTTATTTTTTGACCTAGCACTATTCTTTTATTATGAACGCACCTCAGTCTTAATAATGAGTCTCCCCCTTTTTTGCTGTGTGTTTTTCTGACCCCAGGTCTCTTACCTTCCGGACCCCAGCATACACATAGGTGCTGCACCTGGCTCCAGGGTGCGGTGTTTTTCAACGCTATTTGGGTCATCTTCCCCCTGGCATTTCTTCTATATAGCCTAGGGGGTTCTCATTAGGTCCCTGAGTGGATGCTTGTTAGGAGCCAGTCGTGAAGCTGTTTTTAACCATATGGATACTCACATATTGTCAATTAATTATAAGTAAGTGATCTTTTCTCATGGCTTCCCCTAGGGGTGGCAATACTCAGTACTAACCATTTTTTCATTCTGTAACCCCTCAGGTGTAATTTTCTCTGTATGAACCCTGATGAAGGAAAGAATTTCTGAAATGCGTCAGTTCAGTGAGATCTACTTACCTTCATTGACGGTCTTTTTATTGTATCCATATTTGTATCCATATCTATGTCCATTTTGTTATATGGTATTGTTATCTTGTGTGCATGTGTAATGTTTTTAATTTTCTAACAAGTTGTGAAAGTGACTGTTTTATATGCACCTAAAAAAAATACCTTTTCTATATATAAATGAAAAATTCTGCTGTTTGGGATGTAGTGTTTAGCAAATTTTTCATCCACTACCCATATGCATAATTTTGCTCAGTACTAATATTAATTTCAATGATTTCCTGTGATATTGTATGCTTGCATACTCAACCTGGTGTGTCAGAGATGAGGTTCTTGAGGAGGTTGAGGCAAATAACAGAGGGCCCATCCTATCTATCGGCTCCTTCGGAGGTAGCGCTACACCTGGAAAAGATATATTCCTAAGTTTCCTTGCATCAAGATTGAGTGTCTTTTTTTTTTTACTTGAGCATTGCATGTGTGTAGCCAATTGATTCATAATTATATTATTTGTTTCCTGGTAAAAGTGCTGGGTGTTTTGGGGGGTAAATACATTTTATTTTATTTTGATAGGGCCTTTTTTTGGGGTCGACCCACATGGTATACTTATTGCTGACACAGCCAAAGCTGCCCTTTGTTTGGAGCATGTCACCGCATACTTGTGTGGTAAAGTGTTGTGCACCAAAGCACATACTGTATTTATTCCCCAGTTTGCCATAGCTGCCATTAAATTTATGCAATCTCTGTTATTTAAAATGTTAGGCAGGCCTACAGGAAGAGGCAGAGATCTGCACATCGAGGTAGGTGTGGGCGAGAAGTTCTGCAGGACAAAGCAGTGGTCAGGCTACCCGATCTAGGCAGGACAAATCTGTCTTTTGTATCAGAGTGGCCATGCTATAGAGAAACAGCACATTGAGGAGGTAATGGAGTAGCTGACAAAGTCTTGTCTGCAACTGCTGCTACGATGCCCTCGTCTACCTCCTTTTCTGCTCATTCCGCCATAACCCTGCAAACTAGTTACAGGGACTCAGTGGAATTATAGCACCACGCGAACATTGACTTGCTGCAAAAGGATGATCTTCTTCATGCGCAAGTATTCTTCATTTTAGATATTGAAGATGTGAAGGACCAGCATAATAGAGGGAGGGGAAGGCAGGAAGCAGCAAGAGACAGTGATGTTCCAGCAGCTGGTGCTTATTGTCAAGAGGGCCCAGCGAAGAGAATAAGGTGGACGATAAGGTAGCAGGTGGCCTGTGGGTGACACTGATTAGAAAGGGGGAAAGTTCTGAGGAAGAGGTAGAACAGTATGGAGACAAACTTAATTCCAGGGACAGAGGACTGGAGGGAGAAGCTGTCCCAATCCATCTGGTGGCACTGCCCCACAGGTACGGGCCCCTGCTATCCACAGAGCCAGTCCACAAAGCTCTGCAGTCTGGGTCTTTTTTTATATATATCTGCTGCTTTGGGTACCATGTACATGAGAAAACACATACTGTAACTTTGTACTGTAAAGCTTAGTGGAAGCAGCACCTTAATTACACAAGTCAGTGGCTGTTTCTCCTCCTCCTTCCAGGCCCTCTGTCATGCTAGAAGGACCTCTTTTGGTGCTTATACCTGTTAGTGTTCAACTGGCAGAAATGCAGTGCCAACAAAAGCTCAATGCCAACTGCCTCATCTGTGATACCCCATGCGCTGGAACTCAATATTGGCTGCTGGGTACCTGTGCAATTATGGTATAAATACAGGTTCTGTGGAGTTGGGATTCTTTTTACCATGCCAGTGGCTCATCATTCAGGATGTGTTCAGCATTTTAATGATTAGTAATACAATCTCTCTCATGTTCCTCCTGGATTACACACCCCATGGCCTAATAGGACTGGAGGCACAGCAGTAGGAGGAAGAAGAAGACTTGCAGCTGTCTCAAAACTAGATAGATACTTCAGCTTCTGCTTCCATATCTGTGAGGCAGAGGTAGCAGGAGGCAGAGATGGAATAGGGGGGTTGGGTGCTGCCAGTGTGGAGGAGGAAATGGGGCAGGCTTTGCGGAATATTTCACCACTCCCAAACCCTGGAAATTGTACATTTTGGGGTGGAGGTGAGATTGTTAAGGTCAGTGTGGTCCTCAGAAACACCAAAGAATCAGGGTCTTTGATACTCAATTGCCTGTGAAAGGATCCCAGAATTCAGCCCACTAAAAAGAGAGGGGCCATTTTTGGGTGGACACTATATTGGATCCTTGATGCAAGGGGGATATGGCTAATCTACTGTCACCATGCCAGAGGAAGCCCAAAATGCTTCCCTTTAAAGAAGTCCTGAATAAGAATATCTTTGCCACATTTCCTGACAGTGGTAGGATCTCCTGTGATTCCCAATATGCCTCTGATTCTCTGATCCCTGAAAAGAGGAGCAGCAGTGATGGCAGCTGCCTCATTGCCACTTGCAAAAGTTTTATAAACCACAGTGGCCAGGCCTGGCTGCAGGCAGCACTCACAGGCAGCACCTAAACAACATGACTGCTGGCTACATTAGGTTCAGCATTGATGCAGGCACTCTTAGAAGTGAGGAGTTCATAAATTATCGGGTGTCTAGGTTGGACCACTGGGAGGATCTTGCACAGTATGCACTGGCTTCTGGCTGTCTAAGGGGCCTCAGTGCAGCAGGAGTTAAGGGGAGGCGAATCCACCTGTCCCTTGACAGTGTGGACCAGAAAATTTTTACTAAGTAAATTAGTATTTGATCACCAATGACTACAAAAGCCCTGCTGCTGACGCTACAGACTAAACCTTGAATGTCAATCGACTCAAAAAATTGTAATACCTTCCACTATTACTAGCTCCTGCCTCCTCTCCTGGCCTATACCGGTGCTTCGGCACTGTAAAGGTGCCACACAATGTTTCCTCAGCTTGACTTCAGCTGCCAAATTTTTGATTTTTACTGAAGGGTAAATCTTACATTGCCAATTGAAGCTTGCAGCCTATTCTAGTGCCCCAGCACTGTAAAGGTACCACACAGTCTTTCTGCAGATGGACTGACCTCAGATACCAAATTCTAATATTTTCTGCAAGGTAAACTCTGCATTGCTCCTCAAAGTGTACAGCCTATTACAGTGCTCCATCACTGTAAAGGTCGTAGAGAATGTTTCCGCAGTTGGATCTCAGCTGGCAAATTTCTAATGTTTGCTGTGAGGTTCATTCTGCATTGCTCCTCAAAATTTGCAACCTATTCTATTGCTCTGGTGCTCGGAAATATTTGTGGCTATTGTCTCTCAGATAGTACACTATAGTGTTTATTTCAAATAAAACCTACCTCTTATCTCCCTCTTGTGCTTAACCAAGTTGATTACATACTGTCCAGTCAATGGACAATATTTATGGCAATTATGGCAATTGTATCTCAAATAATACACCCTATTGTTTATTTGAAGAGTAAACCTGCCTGGTCTATTCCCTCCTACATTGCAGTTTTACCAAGTTGCTTACATACTGTCCATCCACTGCACAATATTTGTGGCAATTGTCTCTCAAATAATATAATCTAATTTTTAGATAAAAATAAAACTTGCCTCATATCCTCTGCCTCTTAAGCTTTGTACACATGGTCTGAATGCCGGGCGACATCGTCTGGTTCAATAAGAACCGTCTGACATTCAGCCCATGTATATGGGAACTGGTCTGACAGAAGCTGGCCATTTGGGGGGGGGGAGGAAAACGGGGGGGGGGAAGGGGGAGGGGAGGAGGAATGAGAGGGGGAGGGGGGGAGAAGGGAGGGAAGGGGAAGAGTAAGGAACAGAGGAATTGCAAGAGGAAAGGGAGGGTGGAGGTAGAGGGGGGAGAGGGGGGAAAGGGAGGAGGAAGAAAGAGGGGGGAAGGGAGGGGAGGGGAGGAATGAGGAACAGAGGAATGGGAAGGGGTAAGGGAACATCAATCCAATCAGAAGACTTACCCACCCGATAGATAGCATGTAAGTAGTATGGCACCCGGGGATCAAAAGCAGGACTCAAAACACAACCTTGTTCCAAGGAAAGGCAGGTAAACTTGTTTGTCCCAATGCAGCGACCGCAGCAATAGTTGCATCCCAGTCAATCCCAAGGCACACACATATGCCAAGCAAATACACACATGTTATTGATAATAGAATCAATTTGTTTCCAGTCATAATATCACCACAAGGATTACACATGGTTTCATATGGATCCTAAAATTTAATAAAAAGTATTTATGGAATATGTACTTAAACCCAAATTATAATCAACACTCGTCATGATTATCAAAGGCACAGATGAATGAGATGGGAAGGGGCAGAAAAAAAGGGGAGGGGGGAAGAAGGGGGGGGAGAATAGGGAGGGAAAAAAGAAGGAAATAAAACAAGAAGCAAGGGCCGGTGGTATGAGGGTGATAAGCTGCTCGATCCAGATAGTTTCACGTCTCAGGATCACTCGGTCCCAATTGCCCCCCGCCCCCCCCCCGTGGGTTTTCTGGGATCATTTCCAGGACCAGGAATTTAACAACTTCAGGTTGGAATCTATAGAGTAAGCCTATGTGGTGACCCACCATGGTAAGTTTGCCATTAGATGAATGTTATAAATGGTCTCCCATTTTCTGCCTTAATTCTCTAATGGTCTTGCCTACATAGAACGTCGGACTATCTTGACATCGGAACCCACAGGGCAATCTGGACACGTTTGTTCTAAAAACTCTGAAGCTGAGCACCTCTCAAAATCTACTTCTTTAGAAACCATCAACGCTCCACAAACCCTGAACTTTATTAACCTTACATCTTTCACCTTGATCCCTGAAGAGGAGAGGGTTTTACAGTTGGGTTTGGGCTTTTGCCCATCTGAACCCATCAACGTTTTTGAAACCATCAAAACCTCTATCTGTTTGCCTTACCTTTAGATTAATTTTTTACAAGGACAGGAAAAAACTTAATCTAGAAACGGAACTAGCTGAAAGAACCAAGCATTTCTTGATGCAAGAATTTAGAGCCCTACATGATTTGATCCTTTTTACGAGGAGGGGGACACTGATGTACCCTGCCCCATAATTCCTGTGAACCCACTCGATACAAGCTCTCAGGGCCCTCCAGTTTCTGAGTCTCCTAGTAAGGAGACCAATAGGAACACCGGTAAATTCAAACTAAAGTTTTGCACATTTCCAGACCAGATGATCTGTCCATCTGTGTGGGCCTTTCTTTACGTATCGATCAAGTCACTTAAAAAACAGCAATGGCCCGATTTACCTTCACATTTAACTAAAAAACAAATTCGGGCAATGACTAAACTCCAGAAACACACGGACCTGGTAATTAAACAACTGATAAGGGTGGGAATATAGTACTTATGACACATCATCAATATCAGACTATGTGCCTGGATGTCCTACACAATAAAGTTTGGTATACATCTATCGATTATACCCTGATACAACAATTCATTGCTGAATTTCGCAACTTGTGTATTGGAGGAAGGCCTCATTGATGAGGACAGTCTCAAATTTATCAATACTGAAACACCACAGTTACCTACGTTTTACACGTTACCCAAAACCCATAAAAACCCATAGTATCGGGTATAGGGTCCCTTACAGAAAACACAAGCAAGTTTGTAGACACATTTCTAATGCCGCATGTCTTGAGTTTACCGTCTTACATTCGGGATACAACGGACTTGCTTCGACACATCGAGGGGGTCCAGGTCCCTCCAGATGCCCTCCTTGTGGCTATAGATGTAGAGGCTCTCTACTCGAGCATCCCCCACGGGCAGGGCATCCGGGTGACTGGTACCTTCTTGATGGAGCAGGATCGTAATACATGGCCCCTTAATCAATTCATTTTGAAACTACTGCAGTTTATGGCCAAAAATTATTTTACATACATGGATCAGATTTACTTACAAACACAGGGAGTGTCCATGGGCACCTCCTGTGCACCCTCCTATGCCAACCTCTATTTGGGGGGATGGGAGAGATCAATTTTCGGGGATGAGTCCTTACAATCGTTTTTGGACCATGTACTTTGTTGGTAAAGGTTCATTAACGATTTATTTGTGATCTGAACGGGTACAGAATCATTATTACCGTATATACTCGAGTATAAGTCGAATTTTTCAGCACATTTTTTTGTGCTGAAAGTGCCCCCCTCGACTTATACTTGACTCAAGCACTTTTCTGCCGCAAAAAAAATCATTTTTCGAACCGAGTTTGGGGCCCCGTATCTCAGGGCCACTGGGTGCTAGGAACCCTAAATTTGGTGTACAAACCCAGTGGAACTCGAACCATAACATATCCAAAGCTGAAGTTCCTAGCACTAAGTGGCCCTGAGATACAGGGCCCCAAACTCGGTTCGGAAAATGTCATTCTCTGCTGCAGAAAAGTGCTTGACATTTTCTGAACTGATTTTTGGGGCCCTGTATCTCGGAGCCACTTAGTGCTAGAAACCCCAGCTTTGGGAATTTTATGGTGCAATTTTGGGGTTCTTAGCACTAAGTGGCCCCGAGATACAGGGCCCCAAATTCGGTCAACTGTGTCCATCTGCAGCAATGTCATTTCGGGACCCTTTGGGTTCAGAGACCCCAAATTTTGGCTGCAGCTAGGGGGCATCTAGGAACCCTTAACTACCGAGTTTGAAGTTCGGGGGACCTATGGCTGCAAATGGGCACAGTGAGGCAGGCAAATGGGCACAGTGATGCTGCAATTGGGCATTGTTGACCCTTTTTTCCACTTACAGTAGCTGTGCATTTCTCATCCTCGTCTTATACTCGGGTCACTAAGTTTTTCCCATTTTTTGTGGTAAATTAGGGCCTCGTCTTATACTCGGGTCACTAAGTTTTTCCCATTTTTTGTGGTAAATTAGGGCCTCGACTTATACTCGGAACGACTTATACTCGAGTATATACGGTAATCAAGTTTATCGAATGTTTAAATACTAATCAGTTTAACCTACGTTTTACATTTACTTATGATTATAATCATATCTCTTTTCTCGACTTAAAGATCATCAAAAATCCCACCGGTCAAATAGCAACGGACCTTTATCGGAAACCCACGGCGGGCAACACCTTGCTCCATGCCTCCAGCTCTCATATCTGTCCCCTGATACGCAGTATCCCGTACGCCCAATATCTAAGGCTGCGTCGTAACTGCACAGAAGACGGGGATTTCTTAATTCAAGCGGCTGCTCTACGTGAGCGCCTTCTAGTATGGGGCTATACCCGCACTAATCTCAGGAAGGCCTATAACAGGGCTTTTGCATGGACTAGATTGTCTTTGTTATATGGCTCCCTTTGTGTAGAACCATCTAAAACAGTCAAAATAGTCACCAAATTCTCTACTCATCACAACCAACTATGTACATTACTGTCAGAACATTGGCATCTTTTAACAGATCACTATGTTCTAGGCAAATATAGAAGGCCTAATCCCGAACTGGTGTTCCGTAGAGCAACCTCACTGAGGCACAGACCTACTAGTAGCCACTATAGGGTGAATCCACTGGTGATGGGGGGTCCCAGGGGTACCTTCCAGTGCGGCCACTGTCCATGTTACCTATGGATCCAGGAAGGCACAACTTTTATCCTGCCCAATGGGGAAACCTTCTCTCCCCCTCAAACATGCCAATTGTGGCACAAGGGGAGTTGTTTACCTAATGGTCTGGGGACCATTTATACCATTCATCTAATGGAAAACTTACCACGGTGGGTCTCCATATAGGCTCTCTACGTGAGCGCCTTCTAGTATTGGGCTATACCCGCACTAATCTCAGGAAAGCCTATAACAGGGCTTTTGCATGGACTAGATTGTCTTTGTTATATGGCTCCCTTTGTGTAGAACCATCTAAAACAGTCAAAATAGTCACCAAATTCTCTACTCATCAAAACCAACTACGTACATTACTGTCAGAACATTGGCATCTTTTAACAGATCACTATGTTCTAGGCAAATATAGAAGGCCTAATCCGGAACTGGTGTTCCGTAGAGCAACCTCACTGAGGCACAGACCTACTAGTAGCCACTATAGGGTGAATCCACTGGTGATGGGGGGTCCCAGGGGTACCTTCCAGTGCGGCCACTGTCCATGTTACCCATGGATCCAGGAAGGCACAACTTTTATCCTGTCCCATGGGGAAACCTTCTCTCCCCCTCAACATGACAATTGTGGCACAAGGGGAGTTGTTTACCTAATGGTCTGGGGACCATTTATACCATTCATCTAATGGAAAACTTACCACGGTGGGTCTCCATATAGGCTCTCTACGTGAGCACCTTCTAGTATTGGGCTATACCCGCACTAATCTCAGGAAAGCCTATAACAGGGCTTTTGCATGGACTAGATTGTCTTTGTTATATGGCTCCCTTTGTGTAGAACCATCTAAAACAGTCAAAATAGTCACCAAATTCTCTACTCATCAAAACCAACTATGTACATTACTGTCAGAACATTGGCATCTTTTTTTTTTTTTTTTTTTTTTGAATTGTTTATTTATATGCAGAACCTGGTCCCAATGGACCAACAAGTTACACAAAACCACATTCATCACAAATCGATACAGAGTGATATAAGAGCAACAAACATACATTACGTATTGCGGTTTCATATCTCCATTAATCCTGTCATCAATACCTTATATTACAAGTTAGAGACCATTGCAATTAAGAATATGTACTTCTTGTTACTCAGTTGGGTTTGTTAAGTATTACTGCCCACTGGTTCGGTTCTCTTTTCTTAAATATAAAAACTAAAAGAGAACATATAGAAAAGAATGAGAAAATAGCAAGAGATAAGAGGAGAGAGCGGGGAGGAGGGGGGAAAGAGATGGGGTAGAGATATAGGGATTGGAGGTAGGAGGGGTTAAGAGGGAGTTAAACCCTCTACCCCCCGCAAGCTCGGAGTCTCTCGTGTTCTAAGTTTTCTGGGGGTGATATTTCCGCTGGGGAGTATCAGTGGTGTGATGTGAATTTTGCGGTCATGGGGCTTCATCAGTCCTTCTCAGTGCTTGGCCCTCAGACGAGTAAATAAACATGGTCCACAATTGCCAAGTTTTAGAGAACGTTTCTTCTCTATGTTGTGCCGTCAGAATAAGGTCTTCCATTTGTCTTATTTCCTCCACCTTCCCCAACCACATGTCAATAGTCGGCGGGGTGGGAGATTTCCAACAGAGCGGGATGCAGGCTTTAGCTGCGTCTAGTAGGTGTCGTATCACCGATTTCTTATAAATTTTGTCGGGAGTGTCTGTGGCGTGTAGTAAAAAGAGTGCAGGGTCGTCGGTTATTGTCCTGTCAGTAAAAAGTTGTACCGTTTCTCGCACTACTTTCCAAAAGTGTGCTAATTTGGGGCAAGTCCAAAAGATGTGCAAGAGAGTTCCTTTTTCCCTCAGACACCTCCAGCAGTTATCCGATGTTGCAGGAAAAAATTTATGTAGTAATGCTGGGGTTCTGTACCAATGGGAGAGTATTTTGTAATTTGTTTCTTGGATCTTGGCGCAAATCGAAGACTTGTGCGTGAATCCAAGAATACGTTGCCTCTTTGTGTTGTCAAACCTGCGATCTAGTTCTATTTCCCATTTCAACAGTCCCGGGGGTACAAAGTCTGTGGGAGGGGTATTTATGAGATTATAGGCTATTGATAACGTGTGTGGTAGAGTACCTTCCTCAGTGAGGAGTGATTCCAGAGTTGTGGGGATTCGATCATTCTCTTCGGGTGGGGGTGGGATAGCGTTAAGGAAATGCCTCAACTGGAGAGTTCGCATAAAGTCTAATCGGAATAGGCCGTTGGGGTCACAGAGTTCTCTATGTGTTCTCCAGCGTCCTCCAATGCTATAGTGGGACGCTAAAAGTAGCCCTGCATCGCCTAGTTTTCGGAAGATTCCGTCCTCCAATCCCGGTTTGAACAAAGGGTTGCCTATTATAGGGTATAGAGGTGAATTTTGGGGTGTGAGGGTTTTCTGGGGGATTAGTTGTGAGCATATCCGTGCCGTGTTGCCAATCAGTGGGTGTCGTTTAGTGTCTACTGGTATATCTTGAAAACACCATGGTGTGCCCCTTAATGGAATACTGGTGTGTGATTGTTCTATACGGATCCACATCTTGGTCTCCTGGTGGCGGCACCAGTCTATGAGCCTTCCCAAGTGTACCGCATGATAATATGCACGAATGTTCGGAAGTGCAAGACCTCCTGATTTTTTGGGGAGTACAAGTAATTTGTTAGAGAGCCTTGGTCTCTTCTTTGCCCAGACAAAATCTGTGAAAGCAGACTGTACCTGTTTAAAAAAGATGGATGGGATATGTATGGGAAGTGCCTGCATGAGATATAATATTTTTGGCAATATGGACATTTTCAAAATATTGCAACGGCCTAGCCAAGAATGTAGACCATTTTGCCAATTAGACAATAACGATTTAATTTTTGATAGCAATGGGGGGAAGTTAAGTTCATATAATTTGGAGAATGTTGCAGGGATAAATGTACCTAAATATTTTAGGGCTTTGTTCGTCCATTTTAGCTTGAAACTAGACTGGAGACCTGCAAGTTGTGCAGATGGAATCCCTATCCCCATCGCTTCCGATTTTGCTAAGTTTATTTTCAGGTTGGAGAGGGTGCCGTAGATGGTAAATTCTTTCAGTAGGTTCGGCAGTGAGATTGCCGGTTTTGATAGTGAAAACATCAAGTCGTCCGCATAGGCGGAGACTTTATGTTGGGCTTGGTTAATATATACTCCGGTTATGTCTGGGTTCAATCTGATGCGACACAGGAAGGGTTCTAGTGAGAGTGCAAAGAGTAGGGGTGAAAGTGGGCAACCCTGGCGTGTACCGTTCGTTATTGTGAAGGCATTTGATGTTACCCTGTTAACCCTGACTCTTGCTGACGGTTCAGTGTAAATCGCTGAGATCCAGTTTAGCATATTACTTCCTAGGCCTATATGTCTAAGTGTGGCAAACATGAATGACCAGTTAACCCGGTCAAACGCCTTCTCGGCATCTGTGCTAAGGAAGACCGATGGTGTGTTAGTGGTGGTGGCTTTATAGAGTAAATTCAGGACCTTGGTAGTGTTATCCCTGGCTTCCCTAGATGGGACAAAACCCACTTGGTCAAGATGTATCAGACCAGGTATCTGTTGTTGTAGTCTGGTGGCTAGTATTTTGGTAAACAGTTTTAGGTCTGTGTTCAAGAGGGATATTGGGCGGTAACTCCCGCATTGCGTCGGGTCTTTATCTTCTTTGGGTATCACTGCTATCTGGGCTTGTAGTGTATCATGGTGGAATTTCCTACCTTTACCTAAGTCATTGAAAAGTTTAAGTAAGTACTGTCCTAGAGACGGGAGTAGAGTTTTATAATATTGAATGGTCAGTCCGTCTGGTCCTGGGGATTTTCCCTTTTTAGTATTCTTTATCGCCAACTGTATTTCTGATATTGTTATAGGTTCATCAAGAAGGTCTCTCATCGTGGTCGGTAGTGTTGGCATTTGGGAGTTTGTTATATAGTCTGTTATGTGTTCGGTGGGAGGTGTTGTCGTTTGTAAGTTGTATAATGTCTTGTAGTAAGACTTAAATTCATGTGTAATCTGCTGGGGTAAGGTCTTCTTCTGTCCCGCGGGGTTATAGACGTGTGGTATATATGACGCCGTTTTTTGCGCTTTTAGCGATTGTGCAAGTAATCTACCGCACTTGTTGCCCGACTCATATATCCTCCTTCGGGAAATTTGGAGTGCCGCCTTTGCCTTATAGTGTAGGAGGTCTGTTATCTGTGTGCGTGTCGTGTCTAGTTCGCTTCCTCGCATTCTGGTTGGTGTCTGTTTGTGATCTTTTTCCAATTTCTGTAGCTTAGCTAGTAGTGTTATTAATTGTGTCGTCCTTTGTTACTTCAACCGTGCGCCATGCTTTATAAGCACCCCGCGTATCACCGCCTTGTGTGCTTCCCAGATCAAACCCCCTTCTCCTTCAGTTGTATTGTTAGTGTCAAAGTAGTGTGTTATTTCTTTAGTCACGTCTGCAACTACGTCAGGGTTTTGTAATAAACTTTCATTAAGTCTCCATGGGTTCCTTTGTCCCTTAAAATAGTCAGTTAGGGCATATTGCATTGAGACTGGTGCATGGTCTGACCAGGTGATAGACCCAATTGCCGAGCCCTTGACAGCATGCAATTGGTTCTGAGGGATTAGAAAAAGATCAATGCGTGAGTACGTTTGATGGGGGCGGGAGAAGAAGGTATAATCCTTCTCGCCCGGGTGAGAGAGGCGCCATACGTCTACGAGTTGTGCTGCATGAAATGCAGAATGTATCCCCTTGTGTACACCTCTGGAAGTTGATGAGGACCCTGTGGAGGTGTCTTCCGCGGGTAGTAGGGGTATGTTAAAGTCACCGCCAATGATAAGTTGACCCTCTGTAAAGTTTTGGAGTAAGGCTAAATGTTTTTTCATAAAAGAGTCCTGGTGGACGTTTGGGACATAGAAGTTGGCGATGGTCACTTTAGCACCACCTATGAGGCCTTTTAAAAATAAGAACCTCCCCATCGTGTCTGTCTTTATGTCTGTCAAGGTCCACGGGACTTTTGCTGAAATCTGAACCGAGACTCCCCTGGATTTAGCTGCTAAGTGTGTGGAATGATATACTGTTGGGTAATATCTGTTTTTAAGTATTGGGAGTTTATTTTCTTTAAAGTGTGTCTCCTGTAGAAGTATAATGTCTGCTTGCATTCTCTTCATGTCATTTAATAGCATACGTCTCTTCTCAGGGATGTTGAGCCCCTTTACATTAAGAGTAATCACATTTAGTACCTCCATGCTTGCGGGTGGGCAGGTGGGGGAGGGAGGAGAGTAGGGTGGGAGAAAGAGAAAGAAAAAGCAAGAAAGAGTAAATGGAGAAGTTAAGAGAGATAGTAGGCCGGCGTGCCCTGAGGGTATCCCCCCCAGTCAGTATCAGCCCACTAGAGTTAAGGCTAAGAGTTTTAGCAAATAATTGCTTCAACGCCCACCAGGGAGGTCCAGGTGAAGGCGTCTGCCTACGTGGAGGTGAGTTCAGCAGGAGCCAAGGACGGAGGTCCCCACCCTCTCCCATCCCCCCACAGACCTATAGTAACATATGAGTATGTGAACAAACATATATATATTGCTTGCGTGTGCCGAGTCAATATGTGGATACCAAGTAATATTGGTATTTAGTGACCTTCACTAATGACAAACATGAACAACAGCAGCAACATAAGAACATTTATAGTAAATATTTCAACCAAATATTTTGCACATTACCTCAACAAATTCTATGTGCTTTTCTTGTGGTTAATAGTAATAATATTAATACCCACCCCTGCCTGTCCAAGATTCGCGTGTCTGGGGGTGTGTCTCTCAATCCCCTTGTCTAGAGGCAGTGTGTAGGGGCCCCAGTGGCATTGTCCGGAGGGGTTGCCCATGGAGTGTGCGTAGTGCCATCTTATCATCTATTGCCTCGATGGGCTCCCAGCCACTACCCCCCGGACCCTGCATCATCGACCCCCTCCCATTACAATATTATGGCCTCTCCAACTCCCCTCCCACCCGCAGTGCAAAATAAAATAAAATAAAATAAAATAAAATAAAGAGCGCCAGACTGCTATCCGTCACTGCATCACTCCCCCTCCCCCCAGTCCCTTCCACATGACCAACTGTTAACCTACAGCGTCTTCCAAGGAGGTCTTGTGTGTGGTCTGGATAACAAATCAGGAGAGTGTCACTCACGCATGGCCTCGGCCAGGGTCTCTGTTGTCCAGATTATGGCAGACTGCCCCAGGTCAGGTATCCCGGTCATCATCCGCCTCATGCCTCTACACAGAGTCCCCTGGGATGTGGCGTTTGTGGCTTGGAGCACTAGATGGCGCCTCTCTCTCCTTACGGACAGAAGTATTCTCGTTCGGGTGGGGGGAGGGGTGTCGGGCCACCAGGGAGAGAGTCAGTTACATTTCCGCTCCCCATCCTCAGTGGAGAGCAGCGGATCGTTGTGAGTTGCTGGCTTGCTGGGGGACCGAGCAATCTACCGTTGTAGGTCAAAGGGGGAGGGGCCACATCTCATACAGAGCGACAAGGGTGGGTGATAAAAGAGTATTCCTCTAGTGCTGATTTTGGGGCATTGTAAGTGTTTGCAGAGCAAGGAAGAAAAACGAAACTCAAACTTAGAACTGAATAATAAAAAAGAGCACTAAAAGTGCAACATTCTGTTTCGCTCTCCATCTTCATTTTTAAGACTCACGGTTGTTGTTTCCAGGCCTGATGCGAGAACGGCCTCTGGAGCGTTGGGTGCGTGCAGGTGGGTTGGATCTTCCCATAGCCAGACCAGGTCGGCCGGTAGGGATTTTTTGCAGCCAGTTCGGTACTGGGACCGGCTCTGTCTCCATGAAGGCAAAGAGTGCTGGGAGATCTGCTGGAGTGCGCAGTGTAAAAGATTCCCGTTCCGATCGAAAGGAGACTGCCAGCGGGTATCCCCATCTGTATGTATAGCCCTGTCTTCGTGCTACCTCCAGCACAGGTTTTAGCATGGCGCGTCGTTGTAGCGTGGCTCTGGAGAGGTCCGGGAGGATTTGGATGTGTGCGCCGTCAAAGTCAATATCTCCCCGGTCCCAGGCTTTCCGCAGAAGTATCTCCTTTTGTGCATATCGGTGTAGCCGGCACAGCACGTCACGGGGTCTGGTTGGATCAGTTGACTTGGGTCCTAGGGTGCGGTGAATCCGGTCGATCTCTAGGTTGGGGGGTAAGTCATCCATGAGGTTGTGAAAGATTGCCGTTGCTGTTTCGGCCAGGTCTTCAGGGCCGGTAGCCTCTGGGATTCCACGTAGCCGTAGGTTGTTTCGGCGGCTACGGTCCTCCATTTCCTCGAGGTGGAGCTGCATCTCCTGGGCCTCGAGTGTATGGACCTGCTGTAGTTGTTCCAGAGCTTGCACTTTGTCTTCCAGGGCAGAAAGTTTGTTTTCGCCGGCGGAGACCCGATTCTCCACATTGTGTAAGTCCGCCTTTACCTCCTGGATGTCCTTACTGTGTGCCTCCTCTATCTTTAGGATTAAGGCCTCTATGTCCGCTCTTGTAGGGAGTGCTCTGAGCATGCTGCGGAGGTCATCCTCCATGGGAATCTGGGACAATCGTGAGTTCTCTACTTCTGAACCGAATATCGCCGGCGTCCCCGTGAGGGAAATAGGTGTCTGTGTGGGTGCTAGAGGTAGTCTCTGCGATCCGCTAGATGTGGTAGCCATTGAAGTTCCACGAGGTGCGGCAGCAATGGCGCCCGGGGATAGTACTGGTTTGCCGTTAAAAAAGTGCGGTATCCCTGTTTGTATAGTCCGGTGGTTAGTTCCACGGGTAGCTGATCTTGTCCTGTATCGTTTGGCGCTGTACATGCCTTGTTCACATGCGTTTAAAGGTGTTGTTCGGTCCGTGTAGGTAGGTTTGGGCAGGGAGCTCCAGCAATACACGTCCTACTCGGCCATTGCTAAGCCACGCCCCCCCACATTGGCATCTTTTAACAGATCACTATGTTCTAGGCAAATATAGAAGGCCTAATCCGGAACTGGTGTTCCGTAGAGCAACCTCACTGAGGCACAGACCTACTAGTAGCCACTATAGGGTGAATCCACTGGTGATGGGGGGTCCCAGGGGTACCTTCCAGTGCGGCCACTGTCCATGTTACCCATGGATCCAGGAAGGCACAACTTTTATCCTGTCCCATGGGGAAACCTTCTCTCCCCCTCAACATGACAATTGTGGCACAAGGGGAGTTGTTTACCTAATGGTCTGGGGACCATTTATACCATTCATCTAATGGAAAACTTACCACGGTGGGTCTCCATATAGGCTTACAGCATAGATTCCAACCCGAAGTTGTTAAATTCCTGGTCCTGGAAGTGATTCCAGAAGACCCACGGGGGGGGGGGGGGCGATTGGGACTGAGCGATCCTGAGACGTGAAACTATCTGGATTGAGCGGCTCAACGCCCTCATACCACCAGGCCTTAATGAAGCCCTGCCATATAAACCCTACCTGTGAATGGCTTATTTCCTGATTCTGGCTTTGTTTCTGTTCCTCATCTCTGTTTACTGTACTTTGGGCCCTTGCTTCTTGCTTCTTGTTTTATTTCCTTCTTTTTTCCCTCACTATTTTTTTTCCCTCCCCTTTTCCTTTTTATCCCCCCCCCCTCTCCCCTTCCCTCCCCACCCCTCCTTCCCAAATAATTGCACTCCCTTTCTTTTTTATTGTTCTCATTATCTGTGATTATATAATTATGAGACTGTATTTTTCTATAGAGGTTTATGATCGATTCCTCCTGAAGAAGCGACTTGTGTCGCGAAACATGTAGAGGATTATGTTTGGACCTACATCTTCACCCCCTTATACCACTGGGGTTTATTTGTTCTCTTTTGAACCACTTGTATACTGTATGCAATAACCATTTTACGTATTGTTGTACTCAATGTTTTTTATCTATGTTCTTTTTTCAATAAATTTATATTTTTTATATTTATCTTGTGTAAATCCCTGGGTACCGAGATAGTCCATAATAATTTTTGTTGTCGTGGGGCAATATTTTGGAGTAGCCCCTGACACACCCCTTTTCCACTATTCAAATTTCACGGATGATGGTGCCGGCCCCATCTCATTTTCTATTATCTAGATTGAGGCAACATCTTATAACGTACAGTGGTCATAGAAATCCTTTGTTGTGTAGTAATTGCTGGCCTAATGTTTATATTGTCCATATTTACACAACTGCTTTAATTTTGAATGACAACTTCAGGGTTCCAGTGCTGTTAACACAATGATTTTTATTGATTTTCTGGCCAGAAAAATCACTCTCACTATTAGTTCTTGTGACCATTGTCTGCAATACAGAAAGTAATGTTAAGTCCAAAATTTTTTAAGTTGTCAAGGGAATAAGACGAGAGATAAAATCTTCCAATGGGAACACTTGGTGACAACTGTCTAAAAGGGAATTTTTCCTTGTTTTGGTGTGGTTTACCAAAATGTTTATTGTGAACCTTTTTTGTGAAGGGATAGATCAGGGATCCTCAAACTACGGCCCTCCAGCTGTTGCAGAACTACACATCCCATGACGCATTGTAAAACTCTGACATTCACAGACATGACTAGGCATGATGGGAATTGTAGTTCCTGAACACCTGGAGGGCCGCAGTTTGAAGACCCATGGCATAGATGGTACTATTCCTGAACCAAACACTTGAAAATATTTAATTGACAGTATTTAGCATTTTATTATTTTTTGTTGGTCTTTTTTACCTTTAATAATCTTTAAAGCCTGAAGGCTGAACCTGTATTCTGCTCTAAGAAGAATGATTAAAATAAACGGTATAATATATTATGTGTGTTATAATGCAGGAAACTAAAATAAGTTTTTCTTGCTGAAATGTTCTTCCATATGAGCCTTTAACATTACTTTGTTATCATACTTTCCCAACATCTGCAAAATTTTCATGAAAGCTACCTTCACCTCCTGGTTCCGAAGGCAGTATATGACAGGGTTCATGAGAGGGGTAACTACACAGTAGAAGACAGAAATCACTTTGTCCATTGTAAAGCGGATGTGGGAGGTGGGTCGAATGTACATGAAGATTACAGTCCCATAGAAGATGGACACCACAGCTAAGTGGGATGCACATGTATTATAGGCCTTCTTTTGCCCTTCCGTTGATGGGATCTTCAGGACAGCAAGGACAATGAAGGTGTAGGATATCATGATCAGAAGGAAACAGCCCAAGATAACACTCCATGACATGACCATGAAGATAAACTCGCCTTCTGAAGTGTCCTCACAGGAGAGCTTCAGCAGAGGAGCATAATCACAAAAGAAGTGGTCTATAAAATTGGGAAAGCAAAACCTCAAGGTAGAGATCCAGACAGCGGGTGGGAAGGCAGCCAGAAGACCACATACCCAAGCACCAATTGCCAGTTTTAAGCTAATCATACCAGTCATCAGAGTTGGATAATGCAACGGTCTGCAGATGGCCACATATCGGTCATAAGCCATCACAGCAAGAAGACAGTTTTCTGCAGCCCCAAAGCCGAACAGAAAATAAAACTGGGCCAAGCATGACGATGAAGAGATCTCTTTTTGTTGGGTCAACAATGCATTGAGCATTATAGGAATAGTTACTGTGGTGTATAAGACCTCCAGCAGAGAGAAGTTGGCCAGAAGTATGTACATGGGTTTGTGGAGATGGTGGTCCACTGCCACTAGTATGACGACCAGGAAATGGGCTCCGATTGTGAGGACGTACATGCTGGAGAAGAGGGAGAAGAGAAACAGCTCCACCTCTCGCAGGGTTTCAAACCCAACAATGATGAAAGATGCAGCGATACCATGGGTCCCATTGTCAGATTTTGGCATTATCCTTGGAAAACAGACATTCTATAGTGAAAATCTGATATTTTAATGATAGTTTTTATTTAAATTGTAGTATCTGGTCATTGCTGGAGAGTTAAACACCCTGATAGTCTCCTATATCTCTTGAGGCTGCTATTGATCAGATATCTGTGCTTAAGCTGGCCATAGATGTATAGATTTATTTCATTCAGCATACAGGCTGAAGAAAATAAATCTAACAGATTTCAAGTGTATGCCAAGCTAAAACTTTTTTTTGTTGTTTTGGATATCGTGTGGAAAGGCCAAAACCCAGTCATGTTCTTAATGATATTTTGTCCTTTAGTTAAAGAGATTTTCCTCACTTCCTGCCCTGCTGACAACAGTTTAGCCACATAGGGAGTGAGAAAAAGTCTGCAACTAGGATGCAGACAGTAACTAAAGTAGAACCTAACTGTATCTGAGCGCCACAAACTGAAAACACTATTAAATAATTTTTTAATATTCAAAGCCAACTCAACTCACCCATGCATCCATGTCTCCCTGCTTTATTTTGTTGAGAAATCCCTTTAGCATTACTAGTTGTGGCCAATTTGAGTAAGGGCAGAGAATTCATGGAGCATTTACTTACTGGAATGCATCTGCCCTTAGCTCAGGCATGCTGACAGCAGGGTTTGCTTAGCTGAAAAAAACCTCCTCTTCTCCTCCAAATTAAAGAAAAAAAAAGTGGCATGAAGTTCTGGAGTATATGCAAATTGCCATCATAAAAATTCTGGAGTATATGCAAATTACCATCATAAAAACTCAGGCAGCAGATGTGAAGTAGTATTATTAATATTTGTGTCATTTTCAAAACTTTTGGCCATGGCTGTACACACACACACGTGTATTTGAGCTGTGGGGTACACACCCTAATGCAATAGCCTGTGCACACCCGTCTATATTTTATTTACTTGTTTTAAACTTTTTTTTACAATTCTTTAGTTGCTTCCTGGTTTCTGGCCTATGCCAAAAATTATGTTGTGCATCCTGGGAATTCTAAAAAATTCTAGGATGCACGACATCATTTTTGGCATAGGCCAGAAACCAGGAAGCAACTAAAGAATTGTAAAAAAAAAGTTTAAAACAAGTAAATAAAATATACACAGGTGTGCACAGGCTATTGCATTAGGGTGTGTACCCCACAGCTCAAATACACGTGTGTGTGTACAGCCATGGCCAAAAGTTTTGAAAATGACACAAATATTAATAATACTACTTCACATCTGCTGCCTGAGTTTTTATGATGGCAATTTGCATATACTCCAGAATGTTATGAAGAGTGATTAGATAAATTGCAATTAATTGCAAAGTCCCTCTTTTCCATGAAAATTAACTTAATACCACTATTTGTGAAGAAGGCTTCAGGGTGCCCAAGAAAGTCCAGCAAGCGCCAAGACCATCTCCTACAGTTGATTCAGCTGCGGGATCGGGGAACCACCAGTGCAGAGCTTGCTCAGAAATGGCAGCAGGCAGGTGTGAGTGCATCTCCACGCACAGTGAGGAGAAGACTTTTGGAGGATGGTCTGGTGTCAAGAAGGGCAGTAAAGAAGCCACTTCTCTTCAGGAAAAACATCAGGGACAGACTGATATTCTGCATAAGGTACAGGGATTTGACTGCTGAGGACTGGAGTAAAGTCCTTTTCTCTAAAGAATCCCCCTTTCTGATTGTTTGGGGCATCCAGAAAAACCTTGTCCAGAGAAGAAAGGATGAGTCTGCCATCAGCCCTGTGTCATGCCAACAGTAAAGCATCCTGAGACCATTCATGTGTGAGGTTGCTTCTCAGCCAAGGGAATGGGCTCACTCACAATTCTGCCTAAGAACACAGCCATGAATAAAGAATGGTACAAAAACATCCTCCGAAAGCAACTTCTCCCAACCATCCAAGAACAGTTTTGGTGTTGAAAAATGTCCTTTCCAGTATGATGGAGCACCTTGCCATAAGGCAAAAGTGATAACTAAGTGGCTTGGGGAGCAAAACATTGAAATTTTGGGTCCATGGCCTGGAAACTCCCCAGACCTTAATCCCATTGAGAACTTGTGGTCAATCCTCAAGAAGCGGGTGAACAAATAAAACCCACAAATTCTGGCAAACTCCAAGCATTGATTACGCAAGAGTGGGCTGCCATCAATCAGGATGTGGCCCAGAAGTTGATTGACAGCATGCCAGGGGGGACTGCAGAGGTCTTGAAAAAGAAGGGTCAACACTGCAAATATTGACTGCATAAACGTAACACCATTGTCAATGAAAGCCTTTGACACTTATGAAATGCTTGTAATTATTCTTCAGTATACCATAGTAACATCAGACAAAAAGATCTAAAAAACACTGAAGCAGTAAACTTTGTGAAAATTAATATTTGTGTCATTCTTAAAACTTTTGGCCACGGCTGTAGTTTCCCCATACAGGAGGCATCTTGAAGCTGTCATTACCAACAAAGGATTTTGTACCATGTATTAAATAAATTTCGGTTAGCGTGTTAAATACATTTTCCCTGTGTCATTCTATTTTATTACACATAACTTCATTTCTGAACTTATTTGTTTCGGTTTCTTTGTATGTATGGATTACATGGGTCGTTACCGACATGTGGTAAAAAAAATCACGTCAATAGCACCTTTAGAAATATACTTACCTAGAAAAAGGGTGACATGTTCACCATTTATTTTACCCACTGTATATTTATTGGTTTATTAATGAACACATGACTACATTATTTGTTTAATCTACTTCTACAGATTTATCTACAGATCTACAGATTTTAAAATGTAACTAAATAAAAGATGTTCAAATTATCACAAAAACATTTAATGTTTTTGAAAATGTTAACACATTGCATAAATAAAAATATGTATTAGTTCTGGAAAGTAACATTATCATCACTAGACTGATATTACTGGAGGTGCCACATCCCAAAGGTTAATTCCAAAATGGTTTACATGGGGAAAGGTATTTTCTAGGCACTACAATCTAACCATATACGAGTATAAAATACAAAGCTTTTATTAATGTATAACTTTAAATGAAAGATCAAGAGCTCTTCACATCATGGTTAAGAGATACATGCAAAATAACTTATAACATAATAATGAAAAAAAAAATGAATAGATTATTTCAGCACACAAAAGGTGCCAATCTTGTATCTTTAGGCTCTTCTTCAGGGAGTTATTACAATGGTGGACTCTGTAACAAAAATATGCAGCCCATTCTTGCATAATCAATGCTTGGAGTTTGTCAGAATTTGTGGGGGGGGGGGGGGGTTTTGTTGTTCACCGGCCTCTTGAGGATTGACCACAAGTTCTCAATGGGATTAAGGTCTGGGGAGTTTCCTGGCCATGGGTACAACATTTCAATGTTTTTAGTTCCCCAAGCCACTTGGATGGTTGGGAGAAGTTGCTCTCAGAGGATGTTTTCGTACTATTCTTTATTCATGAATATCAGAAAATGAGAAATAATAAAACTATGTTCAGTATCTCTCCCTCTCTCTCCCTCTCTCCCTTTTCACAGAAAAGTTGTTGATAAAACAATCATAAGCAGCTACTATAATAAAAAAAAAAGTACATCAGATATATGTCAAAGAAAAATTCCTAAAACATTAGCAACGCTAGTGTAAAAATAGCAAGCATATAAAATAGCAATAGATTTGCTTAAGAGTCTGCTTAAAAGGGTACGAAATGGTGATCCACTCAGTGAAAGTCCATTAAGAAAAAAAGGGTGAGTGTAACGTAAACCATCGTGGAGGAAAACATTAGTAACGATCCCAATATGGTACGATCTCCTTCACCACACCACTTGTGCCACAGCCCTGTAGGCAATCCACTTACCAGATCGTGCTGGTTTATATACTTATTAATCAGACAGGTAATCACTGTTCACTGGACGCCTTCCATCTGTATGAATAATTTTTCAGTGGACCGTTGCAGAATGCATCTCCTGTACAGTTTATTTGAGAGCCAATTAGCAAAACATTAATGGAGTTGTTTGAGCATGGGTAAGCTCCAGCTGGCATAGGTAGAGTATGATAGTAGTTTGAACGATTATTTATAAATGATGTATATGTGACCGGGATGGTGAGCTGTGTATCATTAATCTGGGAAACAGCATCATTTTTTGCAACAACTAGCCACACATTAGTTGTACTATACTGAGTAAAAAGGCAGTTTTGTTGTTCCAGTACAAACGTACATATACATTTTTTATAAATAATCGTTCAAATTACTATCATACTCTACCTATGCCAGCTGGAGCGTACCCATGTTCAAACAACTCCATTAATGTTTTGCTAATTGGCTCTCAAATAAACTGTACAGGAGATCCATTCTGCAATGGTCCACTGAAAAATGATTCATACAGATGGAAGGTGTCCAGTGAACAGTGATTACCTGTCTGATTAATAAGCATATAAACCAGCATGATCTGGTAAGTGGATTGCCTACAGGGCTGTGGCACAAGTGGTGTGGTGAAGGAGATCGTACCATATTGGGATCGTTACTAATGTTTTCCTCCACAATGGTTTACGTTACACTCACCCTTTTTTTCTTAATGGGCTTTCACTGAGTGGATCACCATTTCGTACCTTTTTAAGCGGACTCTTAAGCAAATCTATTGCTATTTTATATACTTGCTATTTTTGCACTAGCGCTGTTAATGTTTTAGGAATTTTTCTTTGACATATATCTGATGTACATTCTTTATACATGGCTGTGTTCTTAGGCAAAATTGTGAGCGAGCCCACTCCCTTGGCTGAGAAGCAACCCCACACATGAATGGTCTTAGGGTGCTTTACTGTTGGCATGACACAGGACTGATGGTAGTGCTCACTTTTTCTTCTCCGGACAAGGTTTTTTCTGGATGCCCCAAAAAATCGGAAAGGGAATTCATCAGAGAAAATGACTTTACCCCAGTCCTCAGCAGTCCAATCCCTGTACCATTTGCAGAATATCAGTCTATCCCTGAAGTTTTTGCTGGAGAGAATTGGCTTCTTTGCTGCCCTTCTTGACACCAGGCCATCCTCATAAAGTCTTCTCCTCACTGTGTGTGCCAATGTACTCACACCTGCCTGCTGCCATTCTTGAGAAATCTCTGCACTGGCGATGCCCCAATCCCACAGTTTAATCAACTGTAGGAGATGGAACTTGCTGGACTTTCTTGGTGGAACTTGCTGGACTTTCTTGGGCTCCCTGAAGCCTTCTTCACAAACAGTAGAAATGTTTTTTTTTATGGAATTAAGTTCATTTTCATGACAAAGAGGGACTTTGCAATTACTTGCAATTCATCTAATGACTCTTCATAATATTCTGGAGTATATGTAAATTGCCATCATGAAAAGTGAGGCAGCAAACTTTGTAAAAATTAATATTTGTGTCATTCTCAAAACTCAAGATTTTGTGAAAATTATTTGTGGCATGCATTACTCAGGTGTGATTTTGGCCCATTCTTCAAATCTTCAAAGGTTCATTGGGCCTCTTCTATGAACTCTGATCTTTAGTTCTTTCCAAAGATTTTATATTGGATTCAAGTCAGGTGATTGCCTGGGCAATTCTAGCAGCTTTATTTTATTTTTTTTAACCAATTGAGAGTTTCCTTGGCTTTGTGTTTGGGATCATTGTCTTGCTGAATTGTCCACCCTCATTTCATCTTCATCATCCTGATAGATGGATGGCAGCAGATTTTCATCAAGAATGACTTGGTACATTTTTCCATTCATCCGTCCTACAATGACATGAAGTTTGTCAGTACCGTATGCTGAAAAACAGCTCCACACCATGATGTTCCCAACTCCAAACTTTACGGTTGGTATGGGGGTGTTTGTGGGGTGATGTGCAGTGCCATTTGACCACCAAACATGGTGTGTTTTATGGCATCCAAAGAGTTCAATTTTGGTCTCATCTGACCGGACTATATTCTCCCAGTATTTCACAGGCTTGTCTAAATGTTATGCAGAAAATTTTAAACGAGCTTAAACGTGCTCTTTCTTCAGCAGTGGAGTCTTGCGTGGTAAGCGTGCATACAGGCCATGTTGGGTGAGATCATTACTTATTGTTTTCTTTAAAACAATTGTACCTACTACTTCCAGGTCTTTCTGAAGGACCACAAGTGGTTCATGGCTTTTGGATAACTCTTCTGATAATTCTATTCACTCCTCCGTCAGAAATATTGCAAGGAGCGCCAGGTCGTGGCCGGTTTATGGTGAAATTATGTTCTTTCCACTTCCGGATTATGGCCCTAACAGTGCTCACTGGAACATTCAGAAGTTTAGAAATCCTTCTGTAACCAATGCTATTAGTATGTTTTGCAACAATAAGGTTGTCAAGGTCTTGAGAGAGCTCTTTGCTTTTACTCATCACAAGATGTTTCTTGTGTGACACCTTGGTAATGAGACATCTTTTTATAGGTCATCAGTTGATATTAATTTGCACTGACAAGGGGTGGGATTGCTTTCTAATTACTGATGGATTTTTAGCTGGTGTCTTGGTTTTCCTTCCTTTTTTGCACCTCCCTTTCTTCATGTCTTCAATACTTTTTCCCTGTGTCATTCCATTTTATTACACATAACTTATTTTCTGAACTTATTTGTTTAAGTATCTTTGTGTGTATGGATTGCATGGGTTGTTACTGACATGTGATGAAAATGTGCATATGTTTTTATAGATACACCCTATGTTTTTATGAGGTGCCTATTGAGATGAGCAGAGAAGTGAGACATTCTATGTGAAGATAAAATACAAATCCATGAGATATTTAGACTTTAAATAGTTAATTCATTAATTGTCGCGGACAAGGAGATCTCCTTGTCCGCGCCATTCCTGGCTCTAGTCCTATATTTACATATAGATCTTTTTATGACGTTACTCTCGTATTTTACTTACTACTCCAGATTATCTGACATACATCTTTATGTTTACAGTTAATACATACTATGGACATAGTGAGACCAATAGGGATATACATTTTCTGTCCGTGCAATGCTTTCTCTCCAATCGACCTTGTGTGGGGTTCTTTCTGGCTCCGCCTCCTCAGCTCCCTGGCGAGACACCTGCTGCCGCTGTTTGGAGGCTGCACACCTGCTGGTTCGGCTATGTGTAGTGGTGAGTATGGGACCTTTATTCATTAGGCCCCTCTTACCCTCTGCCTAAAAACACCAACCTCATGTTACATACCCAAATTGTATCCTTTTACCTTAGGTACAATTCATACGCATCTACCCCTGAAGAGCGAGCTGGGACTCGCGAAACATGTTGGGTACACCTGATGTCTGTATGTCATGTGATTATTTATACACAAATGTACCATCTTTTTTACCTTACCCATTTATATGTACTCCTTATGAATTGGCTTTTTCTGATGATATCAATGGATGTACTACTTTTACCGAATAAATATATACTGTATTTATTGCTGTTACTTTTTTTGGCTTAACGGTGCCCACCTCATGTAAAGTCCCAGGGTGAGTTTTTTCTTTTTTGTTGTATATTTTAGGGATGGAGGTGCGTCACTGGTGACACCAGACCTTTCCCTTTCTTCTAAAAAAGAACATGTGTGTCCCAGTACGTTTTTGGTGCATTTAGGGGCAGCCTGGTTCGTTTTTGATGAGTTTTACCGCTGTCCAGTACAGTTCAGTGCAGAAAAAATGCAGCATGTTCTACTTTTTGTTCTGGAGCTGGAACGTCCTGGAACTGGTTGCGCTGGTGTGAATTATGCCATGGAAAACTATATAACCTACTTTCCATGTGTTTTTGATGCAGAAAAAAATGCACTGGACTGCATTTGGTATGAACTGGCCCTAAGGGCCAGTTCACACCATAGAAACACAGTTGGATGCGTTCCGGATGCGTCTCTGCATATGTGTTTTTGATGCTCTCCAGTGATGATTTTTTACCCCCCTCTTTTTTCTTAACCTTAAATAAGGACATGTGTGTTCCAGTGCGTTTTTGATGCGTTCGGGGCAGTCCGGTGCATTTTTAATGAGTTTTACCGTCTTTCAGTACTGTTCAGTGCGGGAAACATGCAGTGTGTTCTACTTTTTTTCTGGAACTGTAAGCACTGGTGTGATCTATGCCAGGGGTCTCCAAATTTTCTAAGCAAAGGGCCAGTTTACTGTCCTTCAGACTTTAGAGGGGGCCGGACTGTGGCCATTGGGAGTAGAAAATGTCCCAGCATCAGTGGGAATTTCATGCATTGGGAGTAATTGTGCCCCATTATTGGTGTCAGTGGGAGGAACTGTACCCCATCATTGGTGTTATTAGGCTCCATTGTTGGCGTCGTTGGGAGGAATTGCACCCCATCATTGGTGTCATTGGGAGGAATTGTACCCCTTCATAGGCATTAGTTGGGGGGAATTAAGCCACATTGTAGGTATCAGTCGATGAAATAGTGACCCAAGGGCCGGATAAAAGCATGCAAAGGGCTGCAGTTTGGAGACCACTGATCTATGACATTGGAAACCATATAGCCGACTATCCATGCGTTTTTGATGCAAAAAAAAAAACGCATTGGACTGCATGTGGTGTGAACAGGCCCTAAATACAGAGAAATAACTCAACGCCAATGGGATAATTTATTTTGAGAACTAAATATTTTTATGAAAAAATAATCATGGGATAAAATAAACTGACGTACATGTGTGTTCTGCGTGATTAAATCTTTATAATAATAATAATAATAATAAACAAATGCCAAATTTTATTAAAATATTGTAGCCGTGATAGAGAAATGTTTTTGCTATCAAAACGTAATTTTAAAAAAAAATGTTTCTATTATGAATGCATATTTTCCTATTTACAAACTAAAAAAAGTATCTGGGAATGTGCAGTGATAGGATTCTCTCTATAGACAGTACTGCTCTTTTCCTTATAATATAATAATACAGACCTGTGAGGTGCCCTGGGATCCGGACTGAGCAAATCACTGAGAAGAAGAGCTCGAGGTATTTATGGCGTCTAATACACAGAGCTGTATCTGGAGGTTTGAGCTTTAGAGAGTTACATTATTATCACATTTCCCAAATCACCAAAACACCTCCATGGGATTAAACCAGTAAATATAACTGAATCTCAGCAAACAAGGTATCCCAGGCCTAAAGTTAAAAAAAAATAAAATAAAAAAAAATCTAAAACCCAAGAACACAATATAATATATTGGGGTTATTGGTCCTTAGGTCCTTAGATGTGGTGGCTGCATTCATTTTCTTTTTTCAGACTTTTTGCTTTACTTTCCTTCCAGTAGCACACTTCCTCAACTAGGGTGTCAATGCTCATTCACTGTATTGTAACTATGGAGGAGCAGAGTTGTCACCCTAGGACAGGAAGTGTGTTGGGACTACAGAACACCTCCCCCTATCCTAATCTTCATAAAAAGGGAGGTGTCCTGTAGCTCGCCGAACTGAGATCACTGCTAACTGATAACAGTCAGCATAGACAGAGAGTACAGGAGTTATCAACTCACAAGGTTTCTGGTTGGATCAACAGGTATTACTTGCACTTTCATTACTTTTATCTGTATATTTGAAGACCAGAATGGAGCAAAAGTTGATTGTTAGGGTTTATATATTTGTATTTTTATTGCATATATCTACAGTTTCAGAACAATTAATATACTGTAAGATTTGGGGGATTTTAGTTTATTCTTAATTTTTTGTAAGGGGACATGCTTTTAACCACATGAAGACCGGGTTAAAGAGCCTATACTGACACTCTCATACATGTAAAAATCAGTAATCAGAAATTAGAACCTCCTATCAATATATATATATATATATATATATATATATATATATATATATATATATATACCAGAGGCATAGCTTGAAGCTTGTGGGACCCGATGCAAAAGTTGACCTGGGCCCCCCCCACTATTTCCAACGTGCGTGCAGAATGCATCCACCGCACGCCAAGATACTCAAAGTGGCTTAAGAGTTTTGAGTTCCCAGAGTTCCTCTTTACATCACAGGACAGGGATTACCGCTGGAGAATCAGAGGACAGGGATCACCGCTGGAGAATCAGAGGACAGGGATCACCGCTGGAGAATCAGAGGACAGGGATCACCGCTGGAGAATCAGAGGACAGGGATCACCGCTGGAGAATCAGAGGACAGGGATCACCGCTGGAGAATCAGAGGACAGGGACCCCTGGCAGGTCACTTGGCAGGGCTCCTTTCCCATCCCAGCACTGTATACAGCCCCCCCCCCCCCCCCTACACACACATTACACAAGGCTGGAATCACATTCCTTTACACACAGTCTATCAGCCTTCACAGGGTGTATGGGGCTTTTATGTTGCCGTTCTGACCTGTGAAATTCTCTGGTTGGAACGGCAGTGTAGTTGCAGTAGGCGGATACACCCTGTGCAGATCATAGCTAACTGGCTGTGTTGTAAAGGAATGTGATTTCAGTCCTGCGGAGGAGGAACAGTATAGAGTGCTGTAATGGGAAAGGAGCTCAGCAGCTGGACATAGCATGCAGGGTGAAGGGGGTGGACAGGGGGCTTTGGAGGGGGAGCAACTTAGATCTGGGAGGGCAAAACCATATGACACAAAATCTGGAGCCTGCAGCCCTTCAGGGGCCCCCAAGGAGGTGTTAAGGGATTTGTTTTAGCAATTTCTGGTGGTTTCTCTGTCAGTGTTTGCAGGTGTTGGGGGAAGGTCACCTCCCAGAGGTGTGTGTCTTTTCCCCAGTTGTCAGGGAAGTGGGGTAAGTAGACAACCCTGGGTGGGGGGTACAGAGAATCCCTGGTTGGTGACTAGGAGACACTGAGCAGTGTCATACCTCACCAGTGACATTGGTCCCATCATGGCTACAGGATGGCACTCTCCTCCTCTTGCCTCGCTGAGCTCGGTTACCATTCCATGTTGCCAGCACACGGCACAGACACTTCCCCCATCCTAGGCTGTTCTCCCCTCGTGCTCCTCTCCATTCAGGAAATGGCTCACAGCTTCTCCCCAGCCAATGGGAACAGAGGGCTGAGGACTGTGGAAGGAAAAGTAGAAGCCCAGTGCTGGAGCTTGGCTGTGGGGCCCTAGGGCAGATCGGAGCTGGATTTTGTGGAGGATATGATAATATGACAGGGAGGCTGCAGGGGCCCCCAGGAGCTAGGGTCGAGGTTGCGATTGTGACCCCTGCATCCCCTTATGCTACGCCCATGATATATACATATACATTAAAACCTTGGATTGAGAGTAACTTGGTTTGAGAGCGTTTTGCAAGACAAGCAACAATTTTTAATACATTCTGACTTGATATACAAGCGATGTCTTGATATACAAGTAGCGTCACGACACAACTGGGTATAAAAGTGAAGAGAGGCGCCTCTTATGCCACGTACACACGATCGGACTTTCCCACGGGAAATGTTGGATGTGAGCTTGTTGGCTGAAAGTCTAACCGTGTGTACATTTCCGCCAACAAATGTTGGCAGAAATGTTGTCGGAGTTTCTGATCGTATGTGCACAAGTCCGTCACACAAAAGTTCGCGCATGCTCGGAATCAAGTATGAGCCGGAAGTGCTCGGTCTTGTAAAATTAGCATTCATAATGGAGATATCACATGACTATTGAACTTCCTTTTTATCGGCTCGCCGTACGTCTTGTATGTCACCACGTTCCCATGTTCGTAATTGTTGGCCAACATTTGTGTGACCATGTGTATGCAAGACAAGTTGCAGCCAACAACCTCTCGAACAAAAATCCACGGTTTTGTTGTGTCCGATCGTGTGTACGGGGCATAAGTGTAGCAATCTGGTTCAACATTTAGCAACATATTGCTACAGTTAGAGGTGCCTATCTTCTCTTTTATACTCTGTAACTCCCACTGGATTTTGCTTCTACAGTAATCCCCTTGTGGAGGCTTCCATTTGTGGATGGACATTTTATGGTTACACAACCTGGTCACATTACTATAATCTTTTTATATGCACTATAAACTGAAGGACCTATGAATAAATGGTTGTGGACAAATCATTTCAGTTTTCATTATCGCTTATGGGGAAATTTGCTTTGATATACAAGCATGTTTCTGGAACGAATAATTATGCTCGCAATCCAAGGTTTTACTGTATATATATATATACAGGGCTTTTTTTCTCAAACACTAGGTGCTGGAACTCAACCACGAGCCCCCAAAACCCCTCCCCCCACACACACTCTCCAAATCACATCAAATAGTGGGTGTGGTCATATTTCACAAACAGTAGAAGGGTCTTAAAGGGGCAATAAATATCAGGATTGCATTACATACAGAGTGCAGAGTTCATGGGGGTTACTCACAGAGTGCAGAGCTGTCACTTGTAAACACAGAAACCGGACTTCTGTGTTTAAAAGTGATTGTGGTGAGCAGGCTCCAAAGGGTCTGAGCCAGAGGTGGTGGAACTGAGTTCCACCAAGTTCCCCCTGAAAAAAAGCCCTGTGTATGTATATATATATATAGGGCCCTAGGGCAGAGGCCCTAGATAATATAATGGTGGTCGTTGCCAATTTTTATGTCACACAATATTTGCACAGTAATTTTTTTTAAAACTATTTTTTGGAGAAAAAATACACATTAATGAATTTTAATGCAGCGTGTCTACAGTTTCAGAACAAATATTATACTTTAAGATTTTGGGGATTTTATTTAATTCTTTAGGCCCCTTTCACACTGGGGCGGTGGGGGCGTCGGCGGTAAAATGCCGCTATTTTTAGTGGTGCTTTACCTCTATTCAGCCGATAGCGGGGCGCTTTTACCCCCCCCCCCCCCCCGCTAGCAGCCGAGATAGGGTTAAAATCACCGCAAAGTGCTGCAGCAGCAGCGCTATGCCGGCAGTATAGCCGCGCTGCCCCTCGGGGATTTCACATTGGAGACACAGCAGCGGCTCTTTCAGGGCACTTTGCAGGCGCTATTTTTAGCGCTTTAGCGCCTGCAAAGCGCCCCAGTGTGGAAGGGGTCTAATACATTTTTTTGTAAGGTGACATGCTTTTAAACTGATCTTTTTTTTGTTTGTTGTTTGTTTACTTGTTTTTTTGTAGCCTTCTTCTTTTTTCAAAAGAAACATTTAATACAAGATGCGCCCATGACACTGGTGGCATAGAGGAGTATGGGTTTGCTAAAAGAGAAAGCACAGCACAAGCTGCTTGTTTTCAGACTGTTTCTCTCTAAATGAACATTTGTTCAAAACTGTACAGAACAGACAGGGAGAAGGATGAAAGGGAACTAGTCATTTTTATGACTCATTTTTCTGGCCCACCCCTGTAATCTTTCATTGTAGTGGGGGTTAGGACATCTAAGGGGCTGTCACGAGTGCTCATCAAAAGAGTTTGACTATTCCTGGCCTTTCCTGCCCAATCTGCCATTTATTGAAGCAGTGCTACAGCTGTATGTCCCTTGTGCTGCTTTTTAAGTTTGTAATTTTAGCCACACTTTTAGGCTTTATGCCATTGAGCTCTGTAAATATTGCCCTATTTTAAACAGAGCAGTTACAGATTTATTTAATACAGATACTTATATAGTACAGTCAATTTATGCACCACTTTACATACACTATATTGTCAAAAGTATTGGGACGCCTTCCTTTACACACTTTATTGACATCCCAGTCTTAGTCTGTAGGGTTCAATATTGCGTTGGCCCCCCATTGCAGCTATAACAGCTTCAACTCTTCTGGGAAGGCTGTCCACAAGGCTTAGGAATGGGAAGTGTCTATGGGAATGTTTGACCATCCTTCCAGAAGCGCATTTGTGAGTCCAGGCACTGATGCTGGCTCGCAGTCTCCGCTCTAATTTATCTCAAAAGTGTTCTGTAAGGTTGAGGTCAGGACTCTAAGCAGGCCGGTCAAGTTCCTCCACCCCAAACTCGCTCATCCATGTCTTTATAGACCTTGCTTTGTGCACTGGTCCAAATCATAAGGTGGTGGGGGAATTATGGTGTGAGGTTGTTTTTTAGAGGTTTATCTTGGCCCCTTAGTTCCAGTGAAGGGATCTCTTAAGGCATCACATACCAAGACATTTTGGACAATTTCACGCTCCCAACATTGTGAGAACAGTTTGGGGATGCCCCCTTTCTGTTCCAACATGACTGTGCACCAGTACACAAAGCAAGGTCCATAAAGTCATAGATAACCAAGTTTGGGGTGGAGAAACTTGACTGGCCTGCACAGAGTCCTGACCTCAACCCGATAGACCACCTTTGGGATGAATTAGAGCGGAGACTGCGAGCCAGGTCTTCTCATCCAAAATCAGTGCCTGACCTCACAAATGTGCTTCTGGAAGACACTCCTAAACCTTGTGGACAGCCTTCCCAGAAGAGTTAAAGCTGTTATAGCTGCAAAGGGTGGGCCAACTCAATATTGAACACTACAGACTAATGTCGCATACACACGGTCGGATTTTCCGACGGGAAATGTTGGATGTGAGCTTGTTGTCAGAAAGTCCGACCGTGTGTATGCTCCCTCGAACATTTGCTGTCGGACTTTCCGCCAACAAATGTTTCTTAGCAGGTTCTCAGATTTTCCGCCAACAAAACTTTGTTGTTGGAAAGTCTGATCGTGTGTACACAAGTCTGTCGCACAAAAGTTCACACATGCTCTGAATCAAGCAGAAGGAGCCGCACTGGCTATTGAATTTGCTTTTTCTCAGCTCGTCGTACGTCTTGTACGTCACCACGTTCCCACGCTCGGAATTGTTGGCCAACATTTGTGTGACCATGTGTATGCAAGACAAGTTTGAGCCAATACCCTTCAAGCAAAAATCCACGGTTTTGTTGGTGGAAAGTCCGATCATGTGTACGCGGCATTAGACTGGGATGCCATTAAAGTTCACTTGCGTGTAAGGGCAGGTGTCCCAATACTTTTTAAAATACAGTGGTCCTCTAATGTTTGTGGGATGAAAAGGGAAAAAGCATTGTATGAAGAGCATTTTTATTTTTTTTGGGAATTTTATACCTACCATGCGGTAACAAGTGGCGTTCCAGTGCAGGAGAACTCCTTGATTTGGTGAAAGGCCTTTGCTGAGTTTTAAGCCATAAGCACAAGCAACCCCTTGTAATGAGGGGTCTACAGGAGCTGCTAAGTGAGTTTTTCAGCTTTTGGTGGAGGCACTGATGCACCAGATCACTATAAGGTGGTGGATGGTGGAGATCGTCATCAGGATTATCTAAAACTTACTATCACAATGCTTGTGGACTTTCTTGATATTATCATCATTCTGGTAATTCATATTTTGTTTTTCACATTTTTTTTATTTAGCGCAATTCTATATATTTTTATATGTTTTTGAACTGTGTTTATGTCCCACAGGAGAATTACTGCTTAATTATTTTTTCTTGTGTTCATGAGGTTATGTAATAGCGCAGTTTTTTTACATATATAGTGTATGTTTATTGTACATTCATATCAGCCCCTGCCTTCAAGGAGCTTACAATCTAAGGTCCCTTACTCACATTTATCCCATACTATAACCAGTTTTAGACAGGAGCCAATTAACATACCAGCATGTCTTTGGAGTGTGGGAAGAAACTAGTGTGCCCAGACAAAGCCCATGCAGACACAAGGAGAATGGAGTGTAGAACTGAAGTCTCTGGAGATGTTGTCACCCTACTTGTGCTATCATTTGGCTCATGAAAGCCTTTCTAAGGGCCGCTTTCACGTCTTTGTTTCTCAGGCAGTAGATCATAGGATTCATCAGAGGGGTCACCACACAATAGAAGATGGACACCACCTTGTCAAGAGTGAACCTGATGTGAGAATTGGGGCGTATGTACATGAATATGATCGTCCCATTAAAGATCAATACCACCGTCAGGTGGGAAGCACAAGTGTTAAAAGCCTTCTTCTGGCCTTCAACAGATGGAATCTTCAGAACGGTGAAAATTATAAAAGTGTAAGAGACTATGATAAGACAAAAGCAGCCAAGTGTTAAACTCCAGGATATCACAGAGAATGTAAACTCCCCTCTTGAGGTGTCCTCACAAGACAGCTTCAGAAGGGGCGAGTAATCACAAAAGAAGTGGTCGATGTAATTTGGGAAACAGAAGCTAAGGGTGGATATCCAGATAGTGGGGCAGGCAGCTGTTATAAACCCAACTATCCATGGGGCAAGTGCCAGCCCTAAGGTAGTCCTTCTGGTCATTACCCTGGTATAGTGTAAGGGCTGGCAGATCGCGGCATATCGATCATAGCCCATGACAACAAGGAAACAATTCTCTGCTGCTCCAAATGCAAAGAAAAAGTAAAACTGAGCAAGGCAGCCAGCAGAGGGGATCTCTTTGTTCTGCGTCAGCAAAGCATCCAACATCTTTGGAATAGTCACTGTGGTGTATAGAACCTCCACCAAAGAGAAGTTGGCCAAAAGCAGATACATGGGCTTGTGTAGGCGGTTATCCATTAGAACAAGTGTGATGATAAGAACATGCGCCCCCAAGGTAAGGATGTACATGATAGAGAATAGGGAAAAAAGAAAGATCTCTATGTTCCTCATGGTCTCAAAACCCACAATGATGAAGATATAAGCTAAACTCTGATTAACGTGGTCTGGTGTTAGTATGGTCCCTGAAACAAAGAAATACATAATGTGGGTCTAAACCCTACGTGGATGACATTTAATTAAAGTACTGTGCATCATAAACCATTTATTTTATATCTCTCTACTGATGATCTCCTCCAGCCTCTTTCAACTACTTCCTTTCTATGTGCAGTTGCTCTAATATCAGTTGAACATTATTGTGCTGGACGGGCTTCCTTATCATGACAGTGGTGGACTATGCCTGTAAAATACACATGAAAATAGTGAGAGGTAATAATCCTTTCTGAGAAGGAAACAGCCAACATCCCTATATAGTATGTTTAAACCAAAGCAGTTACATAGATGAGGCTTTTATGGTGCAAGTGAACATACAGATACCAATATCTATACAATTATATTTATTATATGTTCTTACAAACACTCATATAACAAAGGATAGTAAGGCTAATAAAATACTGCAGAGTATCACTAATAATAGAAACAGTTTCTCCATTCCCACTTACAAGTGAATGGTAGGGCAATGCGTGTCGACCAACATATATAGATATGGGTTGAGCTTGGCACATTTTTGTAGCAAGGTCCCAGGTCTCCTCTAGTCTAATGAGAACCTTTAGAGCCAAGAACTGCTGACATCCTTCCATATAGGGTGGGTTGTAAGGCATAGTGGGTGTAATGCAAGTTAGATTCATGGGAGCTAGACACTTCTTGAATGCAAAGAGATTTTATTTCTCTTAAACAAAACTTTGGGAGAGAGGGTTATGGTCAGGACACCCTTAGGTAGTTGCAATGTTAATTGGCCGACTCTGAGACTTCTACAGGTAGACATGCAAGGAAAGGCATCCAGCAACATGCCACATCTGCATGTGTAGGAATGCTGTCTCCTATGTCAACAGTCTTTAAGAGTTTCTAACACAATGTGTAAAGGTTCTGTTACTTCCACTACAATCACTTCTTGTAGTTCTTCAACCCACTGAGCTCCCAGTCTCTCTCTCTCTAGACTAGATGATTCACCTCCACTGAGTCCCTTGAGCTCTTCCAATCTTCCTCAAGCGTCGCCCCCACCTCTCTACTGGGTCCCTAGCTTGGCACTTCAGATATTTATCAAGCTTAACCCCACTGGCCTGCTTAGTCCCTGGCTTGATACACAAGGCTGCCCTGCAAGCATCACCTCCGCTGGCTGGGTCCCTGGCTTGACACCTGCTGAAGATTCCCGATTCTTCACCATCCCCGGTTGGTGAGAATTCTGCTCCAGTACTTGCTTCAGCTACCCACTGTGGTCCCTAGTAATAGGGTGGATGGTCCCTTAGTGGCGACAGCTTTCCCCTCTACCTCCGACCATGACAGATTCTCTGGCCGGCATAACTGTCACTTCTGGTTGGACTGCAAACCGCAATCCCAAACCTGCGCTGCTCTCTTGCTTCTGGATAGGGCCTCAGACAGCCTAGCAGCCAGATGTGCCCGGGATAGGCCCATACTCTGGCCTAGCAGCCCGGGCAGTACAACACACATCCACCCAGACAGCTGTCCAGGTGGCACAGAACCCTGATCACCTGACTCCACTAAAATATATAGGTTCTCCCAGCAGGCCAAGGGATTCAAGAAAACCCCTGCCCATTGGCTCAGATACCCCATACACTCCTAATCTGTCCTTGCTTTGCCCTTGTCTTATCTAATGCCACCAGGTACCTAGCGGCACAAGAGAGAAGTGCAGCAATTCTAGACTTAGGGTGAAATCAATTGATCCCTAACAATGAGCCAAGGTAACTACACCTGGCAGGTAAATTTAGGAGCAACCCTGCCTAAACATCATGGTGCAACATCTTGTAAACTTCTTCAGGAGCTGAAGCAGAATACTGTATATAATGTACATCAGAAGAACCAAACGTCTTATCAGTCTAGTAATGAACGCAAAGCATCCACTGACTCAACATCAAGGGAAAGCACACATGTCCCAGGGAGAGACAATAGAGCCAAAAGGGACTTCAAACAAAGTAGATAAGGTGTCCCACCATAGCACAGAATCCGTCATAGAAGAATAGGGAAGGAGGGTTCAATTGTCTTGAATGGCCAAAGTATGCGTCCCTTAAGAGATCATCAACCAACTATTGACCACAATATTCATTATGCTTAGAACGTGCACACTCTACCATAGTGGACCATTGAGGTCCAAAGATATATATTCATGTATCCATGGAAATATATACATAGTCCATAGATCAGCAGCTGTCAATTTATGAGCTAAAGTTGCCCTCAAATGCAAATACTGACCAAAGGGCTGTACATAATGTTCAATATATGCAAAGCTTGAGAGAACTGCAGACCTAATACAGGAAATGAGGGTTAGAGATTGGGGAAATGCTACATTGTTTCCGGGGGATATGCTGTAGAAGACAATATGAAACTGGGAACATGTTAGATGATGCTAGTACAGATCAATACATTTCAATGTTCCCACTAAAGACTGCTGGGGTCCAAGGACCACACATTGGGCTGCACTGTGCTGGATATATTTTGTGTATAGCACTGCTGTAGCCAGCTAGATGCAATTTGCTTGTTAGGTCTGATTAGGTTCATCCATAAACCAGGTGACTGATTGCTTTGCCTGCCTCTGGAAGAATGTCACAGAAATAGTGTAGAAGGGTCAGTTACTGAATTATGAATATTTATCTGACCTTAGCCAATCCCTGGGATGAAGGTCCAGAAGGTGTGGCTGGGGAGAAGATACATTTTTGGGAGGGTCTGATCAGAGTTCTTTCTTCTGGGGTCTCCTGTCCCTGGGAGGCAGCATGTATGTGATGCAGAGAAGTTACTGCTGTCAGGCTTCAGAATGTGCTATGGCTGAAAGCCTGAATGAAGCTGGACTGAAAGAAACTTGATGGAGGACACTACCTGTGGAAGCTGGGCTGGGGAAGGACCCCTTTCACTGAAGAGGGTTACAGGGGAGCTGGTTGTGTGCTGCCACTGGACATTGTAAGTGGGCTCTTTTGCCCAAACCTCCAGGTATGGAATGTGTTTTGGGTAGGGTTGAACTAATACCGATACTAGTATCGGTATCAGTGCTGATACCGAGTATTTGCCCGAGTACTTGTACTCGGGCAAATGCTCCCGATGCTTTACTTAAATACCTTAGCATTAAGAGGCTCCCGGAAGTCAGTGGGCGGAGTGGGTGGGGAGGGCGGAGTGGATCCGAGTCCTGGCACAGTGGAGAGCGAGTCCTTGAAGGTAATATGGCTAGGGCAGGGGTGTGGGTCGCAGCCACCCGTCAGAATCGGTGACCCGTGCCGCCAGAATTGTTAACGGAAGTGACGGCACATGTCTCCGTCAGAGACTGTACAACGCTCATCTTGGTACACCCTGCACTTGGCCACAGTAAGCCTGCAGTCACAAGGCGGCAGCGGACATCTTGTTACACCCAGCCCATATAGTTCACTAATTATATGGGCTGGGTGTAACAAGATGTCTGCTGCTGAATTCTGTATCAAGATGGGCTCTTGTATACTCTGCTCTTTATCGATTTAATGTTATCATGCCAGGCTGCCAGCAATTATCAGTGCATTTCACTGCCACTGCCTACCAATCAGTTACACCTATCATTGCCCATAAGTGCCACATATTAGTGCCCATAAGTGCCACCTATCAGTGCCAGCCATCAGTGCTGCAAATCAGTGCCCATCAGTTAGTGCCACATACCAGTGCCACCTATTAGAGCCCATAAGTGCCACCTATCAGTGCCCATAAGTGCCAGCCATCAGTGCCCATCAGTAAGTGCCATCAATCAGTACCCATCAGTCAGTGCCATCAATCAGTGCCCATCAGTAAGTGTCACATATCGGTGCCACCTATCAGTGCCTATAAGTGCCACTTATCAGTGCCAGCCATCATTGCCGCAAATCAGTGGCCATCAGCCAGTGCCACCTATCAGTGCTGCAAATCAGTGCCCCTCAGTCAGTGCCACCTATCAGTGCTGCAAATCAGTGCCCCCTATAAGTGCTGCATATCAGTGCCACCTATATCATTAGTCTGTATTGTGCTTTGAAAACTGTCACATGACATTAAAAAAAAAGTATCAGTAATCGGTATCGACGAGTACTTGAAAAAGAGTATCGGTACATGTACTCTGTCTTAAAAAAGTGGTATCGATGCAACTCTAGTTTTGGGGTTAGATGCCAGAGGTTGCTGCAAGGACTGTGACTGCTCATATAGATTCTCAGTTTAACTGGCTATCCCTTCTATTACCAGCATTACTTTGAGGTTGCTACTGAAGGGCCCAATAATGCTGAAACAGGATTTTTCAAGGAATCTATCGTCCAATACCTGTGTGTGCTTTGGGGTATCCTGCACCCTCATTCTCCTTTCTGCCTATGTTTAAGATCTGCAATAAAACTTCAAAAAGGCACCCCTAGACTGAGCCTGAAATTTGTTGGTGTGCTCATGGAACTGGTACCAGGGCTGGCAGCCTCTGAACAGGTAAGGGAGCCCTTCTTCCCTCTGGTAAAGGGCACTATTCACCTCATTGACACCAACAGGGGCGTCATTTCTGTCACTGACATCAATTATGGGGCATTATTCCTCCCACTGACATCAATGAAGGGTCACTATTCCTCCCTCTGACAGCTACAATGGGGGTACTACCTCTTCCACTGACACCAACGATGGGACACTATTCCTCTCCTTATTCACACTGACACCTAGACATTTTCTACTCTTGCTGACCACATCCCAACCCCCCCCCCCCCCCCCCAAAGTCTGAAGGACAGTAAACCGGCTCTTTGTTTAAAATTGGAGTTAAATCAACAGTTTTTTTTTTTTTTAAACAGTTTAAAACAAACTGCACAAGAAAGAAAAGATGACCTATGCAGAACTATGAGTATACAGTTCCTTATTGCAGAAGAGACATGCAATTTCTCTTCTGCAATAACAAATATTTAAAATGCCTTGAAAAAGTATTCACACCCCTTGAAATTTTCCACATTTTGTCATGTTATAACCAAAAATATAAATATATTTTACTGGGATTTTATGGGATAGACCAACACAAAGTGGCAAATAATTGTGAAGTAGAAGGAAAATGATAAATGGTTTTCCAATTTTTTAACAAATAAATATGTGAAAAGTGTGGCATGCATTTGTATTCAGCCCCCTTTACTCAAATCTATCTGATACCCCTAACTAAAATCTAGTGGAACCAATTGCCTTCAGAAGTTACCTAATTAATAAATAGAGTCCACCTGTGTGTAATTTATTCTCAGTATAATACAGCTGTTCTGTGAAGCCCCTTCAGAGGTTTGATAGAGAACCTTATGCCCCGTACACATGATCGGAATTCCGCTCAAGCTTGCCTTGCATACACACGGTCACACAAAAGTTCTCTGAACTTTCAACCGTCAAGAACGCGGTGACGTACAACACTACGACAAGCCAAGAAAATGAAATTCAATGCCTCTGAGCATGCGTCGAATTGTTGCTGAGCATGCGTAGGAATTTTGCATGTCGGAATTGCTACAGATGATCTGAATTTCCAATAGGAACTTTTTCCGTCCGAAAAATAGAGAACCTGCTCTCAATCTTTTGCTGGTCGAAATTCCATCAGCAAAAGTCTGATGGAGCATACACACGGTCGGAATTTCTGACCACAAGCTCACATCGGACATTTGCTTCTGGAATTTCCGATCGTGTGTGCGGGGCATAAGTGAACAAACGGCATCGTGAAAGCCAAGGAACACACCAGACAGGTCAGGGATGAAGTTGTGGAGAAGTTTAAGCATTAGGTTATAAAAAAATACCCCAAGCTTTGAACATCTCACGGAGCTCTGTTCAATCCATCATCCGAAAATGGAAAGAGTATGGCACAACTGTAAAGCTACCAAGACATGGCCGTCCACCTAAACTGACAGGCCGGGCAAGGAGAGCATTAATCAGAGAAGCAGCCAAGATGCCCATGGTAACTCTGGAGGAGCTGCAGAGATCCACAGCTCAGGTGGGAGACTCTGTCCACAGGACAACTATTAGTCATGCACTCCACAAATCTGGTCTTTATGGAAGAGTGGCAAAAAGAAAGCCATTGTTGAAAGAAAGCTATAAAAAGTCCCGTTTGCAGTTTGCGAGAAGCCATGTGGGGGACACAGCAAACATGAGGAAGAAGTTGCTCTGGTCAGATAAGACCAAAATTGAACTTTTTGGTCTAAAAGCAAAATGCTCCGCGTTGGGGAAAATGAACACTGCACATCACCCCGAACTTACCATTTAGCAGGGACAGGAAAGTTGGTCAGGATTGATGGGAAGATGGGTGGAGCCAACTAAAGAGCAATCTTAGAAGAAAACCTGTTAAGAGTCTGCAAAAGACTTGAGATTGGGGCGAAGGGTTACCTTCCATTAGGACAAAACATACAGCCAGAGCTACAATGGAATGGTTTAGATCAAAGCATATTCACGTGTTAGAATGGCCCAGTCACAGTCCAGACCTAAATCCAATTGAGAATCTGTGGCAAGACAATCTGACAGAGCTTGAGTTTTTTGCAAAAAAGAATTGGCAAAAATTTCACTCTCTAGATGGGCAAAGCTGGTAGAGACATCCCCAAAAAGACTTACAGCTGTCATTGCAGTGAAAGGTGGTTCTACAAAGTATTGACTCTGGGGGGCAGAATACAAATGCACTCCACACTTTTCACATATTTAATTGTAAAAAAAATAGAAAACTATGTATTATTTTCCTTCCACTTCACAATTATGTGCCACTTTGTGTTATGGGGCGTACACACGGTCGGACTTTTCGGCTACAAAAGTCCGATGGACGCCGACGGACCAAATCTGGCAGACAATCCGATCGTGTGTGGGCTTCCCCGGACTTTCAGTGGACTTTTCCAGTCGCAAATCTGATGGACCGATACTCAAATCTTTACGTCGTAACTCCGCCGGACCGGGAAATTCGCTTGTCTGTATGCTAGTCCAACGGACAAAAATCCACGCTAGGGCAGCTATTGGCTACTGGCTATCAACTTCCTTATTTTAGTCCGGTGTACGTCATCACGTACGAATCCGTCGGACTTTTGTGTGATCGTATGTAGGCAAGTCCGTTCCTTAGAAAGTCCGCCGCAAGTCCGCCGCAAGTCCGCCGCAAGTCCGCCAAAAGTCCGTCGAAAGTTTGACGGACGGGCTGTCGGACTTTTGTAGCCGAAAAGTCAGACCGTGTGTACGCCCCATTAGTCAATCACATAAAATCCCAATAAAATACATTTATGGTTTTTATTGTAACATTGACAAAATATTTCAAGGGGTATGAATAATTTTTCAAGGAACTGAACTAGAAGAATCAATAAATAATACAAATACATTACAGGAAATCTCAGAAAGACAAAATCTGCTGTGTTCATGCTAATAATAAGAAACTAAACTCTTGCTTTCAAAAACTTCAAACAGGCAGGCTCTTTATTGCAGAAGAGACATGCTATGTCTCTTCTGCAAAAAAAGAAACTTACCTGCCAGATCAGTCTTCTTTGGGATGTACACTGATCTGCTCAAGCATACTGTAGCTCAGTTTAGATTCGGCACAACGTCTGTGTGTTGGGATGATTGCCAATAGTGGCATTATCCCACGCTGGTCAATGAAGACAGCCACAGACCAACACTTGGAAAAAGCCAGGTAGGAAATGCACTGGCAAAGGGTGTCAGACCACAGAAGGAGAGGTAAGTATTGCAGAGTTTAGCTCCAGTTTAATAGACTTCATTCTAGCTGCCATTTTTTATTTTGCCTGTAGTCCCATTTTAAGTCCTGTACACTGGGTTTTGAGCTTAGTGGTGGATGGAAATGTCCGGCGTGTATAACATTAAATGTGGGAATTGTGCTGAACTGTTGATAAAATGATACATACAAACCTGAGACATGCCTGGAAATCATGGTTCTCTGATGTATGATCAGTAAGCCTTGAGCTTTTATTGGCATATAGCAACAACTACCACCCTTGAGGGCAAAATGTCCCAATTGCTTTCTTCCATTATACAAATACAGAGGGGACTATTAAGATACAGAAAAAAGTCTACTCTAGAGATATCTGACACAGACCTGAAGTCTAAAAGTCAACATGCACTGTCCTATTGGGGTACTAGAACTGTAGTAGGATGTCATTAACCCATGTATTTCATATTATTCATATTAATTTGCATATGTGTTATTGAACATAGCCCAAAATGCAACAGACTATGAAAGAAAATCCTTCTTAGACCACGACTATAGAACAATCAGATCCCTTGCACTTCCTAAATACAAGGGGCCTAGGCATCCCAGTGTCTTCTAGATGCATTATGGGAGATTATGTCATCAGGCGTTCTCCACCTAGTTTTTTTTTAGCTCTAAGCCTCAGCTTCTCAGGAAGCAATTTTTGATAAAACAATGATAAAACAATGAACCCCCTGATCCCCCTAATCCATTTTTTTACCCTAAAGTTTGCACTACTTAAAGGGGTCTAATTATAAATGTTTTCACCCAAGATTTACACAACCTTGACCTTGTCTTGTTTGACAGTTGTGTGAATCTTTGGTGAAAACTTTTATAAATAGACCCCAGTACACACCCTCGGAATGAACTTCTCTTATTTGATCTCCTTAGGTCTGTTAAAAATACAAATAAAGGCATTTTGTTGTATCTGTGTGATAAGTGCAAAATTTACCTGTTGGTCCTTCCATACATCTAGTGAGCGGATATCCTACTGTTGGTTATCAGTTAAGTAAATGCTTAATTCCCTTTTTAATTGAGTGTGTGTGATTTATTTTACTGGTACTATGTGGAGAGATTTCAATCACATAATCAGTTTCATTGGGTTCATTGAAAATTGATTTAAGATGAACAGTTGACAAGCTCTTGGAGATATTTTTTGAAGATTATTTAATTGAATTACAAGTCTAAAGCTGCCCATAGATGGTTAGTTTTTTCATTTGTCCATTGAGCTGAGCAAAAAATCCTCACAGATTTCTCCATCAACACAAGAAACATGGATGGAGGAATCCTCTCTGCTGGGACATTGTATTCCGACAGTGGGGCCCACCAACGTCTGAATACACTGATCTGCGGCTGCAGGTGCTGATTGAGAAATGTTTTCCAGCATGCCCCTTCAGCAAAATTTGGTCAAACAAATGGCTTCTATTGAGCAGGGAAGGCCACGCACTGATTGAAATTGGACCGGTTCTCTCAGATTCATGGAGGCCCCACCTCACAACCTACAGGACTCAAAGCATCTGCTACTGACGGCTTGGTGCTAGATAGCACAGCATACCTTCAGAGGTCTAGTGGAGTCCATGCCTCAATGGGTTATGGTGAGTGGTCCTAATGGTATGTCTATTTGGTCTATAAATGTCAAGCAAAAAATAAACAGAAAAGTTAATGCTAAATTAGAAAAAGGAATCATAACTAAAATACGGTGCTTTCGCTGCATGCATTAACCACATACAGCAATCAGAACACAGTATTTCTTACAAAGGCGACCATTGTAAATACTCTTGGCAGTGTTATAAGAAGGATAGTGAACACTGTAGGGGAACAGAAGGGGTGTCAAAAATGAGGATAACTAGACATGTGCAAAACAGAAAAATTTGCTTCGTTACGTATAACTTCGTTATGTTACTAATATAGTTTCGGAATTCGTTTAGTGTGGTTTCAGAATTCTTTAAATTTTGTTTCATTTATAAATTTTCTAACGAATTCCAAATTTTTAGAACGATTCGAAGTCGGATCAGTGGAAAAATGATTGACCGATTCAAATTCTGTGTGAAGAATAGCTGGTTGTTAAGCAGTCGGCCGGGAGGCCGGCTCCACGTCATCAGCTGTCAGCTGGCTTCCCCACTGACAGCTGAAAGGTAAACACAACAATGCCGGCAATATGAAATTTAAAAAAAAACAGGTTATGGGGTCATCCCCAAAATCCATTCCAGACCCTTTTTCAAGCATGCAGCCCAGCAGGTCAGGTAAAGGGGGGACGAGCTAGTGTCCCTCCTGAACAATACCAGGCCACATGCCCTTAACATGGGGGGGGGCTGTTTTGCGGGTGAGTGCTTTGGGGCAGGGGGGCTTTGCCCAGGTGGCATCACTAGGTGGCTCCACCCCTTAACTATAGAAGAAATGTCAGGCCGCCACACCGCCAAACTTGAAAAAAAAAAAAACGCTTCCCACAGACGGCCTGTTCCCCTGTCTGACATTTCTTATATAGGTAAGGGGCAAGGCCATCTGATGACGCCACCCCCCTGTGACATCATCGAATCAGCATCAGGTGAATCCGCCCCTTAGCTATATAAGAAATGTCAGAGGGAAGAGCATGCAGTCTGCGGGAAGCGTTCGATGAGGCTGGAGGTTTTTTATTTATTTCTTTTGGGTTTGGCGGTGTGGCAGTTAGCTTGAGATGAATCTACATCGGAGGACATTGTTTTTTATTTTTTAATAAAGGAATTATCAAAAACTTGTTTACTGTCTTTATTCACTTTTTACACATTTTTGGTAAATGAGTAGGGGTACTATGTACCCCATACTCATTCACATAGGGGTGCTGAGATCTAAGGGGCCCCCTTGTTAAAGGGGGCTTCCAAATTCCGATAAGCCCCCTGCCCACATGGCATGGGGTTTCACTTAGAATCCATACCAGACCCAAAGGGTCTGGTTTGGGGGTGGAGGGGACCCACGCCATTTTTTTCTGACTTTTCTATTGCTGGCATTGTTGTGTTTATATTTCAGCTGTCATTGGGGAAGCCATTGACAGTTGATGACTCATTGGTTGTTAAGGACGCGGCGGCCGGCTTCCCGGCCCGCTGGTTAACAACCAGCTATTGTTCACACATAATTCAAATCAGTAGATCATTTTTCGACCGATACGATTTCTAATTGTTCTGAAAATTTGGAATTTGTTAGAAAACGAATAAACAAAACAAATTTTAACTATTCGTTACTATTTCATTCTGAGATTTGGATACATCCGAATCTCTGAATAACCAAAAGTTTGTCAGAATTTGTATTCCGACCGAAACGAATTGCACATATCTAACACACATGCACATATCAATAACAGCAGAAGGAAGGACAAGGGGAACATGGGAGAAGAGCGTAGCATTTAAAGGAAAACCAAGAAAGGGGAACTAGACCAATCAGGAGAGCAGCAATTGACTCAGTACAAGCTGTATGGGAGTGAAAAATGAATGTGTGAGAGAATTCTCCACCAACACTGACAATAAAAAAGGAAATACCCTTTGTTCATCATATCATAAATAAACTACTTTGCAAATATTAAAGTTGGGTATCTATGGTTATGTCCTGTACACATGATAGGATTTTCCAATGGAAAATGTGTGATAGGACCTTGTTGTCGGAAATTCCGACCGTGTCTAGGCTCCATCACACATTTTCCATAGGAATTTCCGACACACAAAGTTTGAAAGCTTGCTATAAAATTTTCCGACAACAAAATACGTTGTCGGAAATTCCGATCGTGTGTACACAAATCCAACACACAAAGTGCCACGCATGCTCAGAATAAATTAAGAAACGAAAGCTATTGGCTACTGCCCCGTTTATAGTCCCGATGTACGTGTTTTATTTTACCACGTTCAGAACGATCGGATTTTCTGACAACTTTGTGTGACCGTGTGTATGCAAGACAAGTTCGAGCCAACATCCGTCGGAAAAAATCCATAGATTTTGTTGTCGGAATGTCCGATCAATGTCCGACCGTGTGTACAGGGCATAAGATTACAATTTTAATTTCTTTTTTTCTCTTTATAATTCATTTGCATTATGGGAGATGTCCTCAGGCTTTCTCCACCATGTTTTTTAGCTCTAAACCTCAGCTTTACTGGGAACAATTTTTGATAAAACAATATACCCCCTGACTCCCTCCAATCCATTTTTTACCCTAAAGTTTGCACTACTTAAAGGGGTCTAATTATAAATGTTTTCACCCAAGATTTACACAACTTTGTCCCAAAGTTATATTTTTCCAGCGGAATCCAATTAGACAAATTCATGAAATTTTGTACGACAGTTATGTGAATCTAAGGTGAAAACATTTATAAATAGACCCCCAAGTATACATCCTCGGAATGAACTTTCTCTTATCTGCTTAGTCTTGTTAAAAATACAATTAAAAGCATTTTGTTATATCTGTTTGATAAGTGAAAAAAAATTCCGGTTGATCCTCCCATAAATCTAGTGAGCAGTTAAGTATCGTATATACTCGGGTATAAGTCGAGTTTTTCAGCACATTTTTTTGTGCTGAAAGTGCCCCCCTCGACTTATACTCGAGTCAAGCACTTTTCTGCAGCAAAAAATTTCATTTTCTGAACCGACTTTGGGGCCCCGTATCTCAGGGCCACTTAGAGCTAGGAACTTCAAAATTGGTTTGCAAACCCAGTCGAACTGGTACCACAACATATCCAAAGATGGAGTTCCTAGCACTAAGTGGCCTCGAGATACGGGGCCCCAAAATCGGTTTGGTAAATGTCATTCTCTGCTGCAGAAAAGTGCTTGGCATTTTCTAAACCGACTTTGGGGCCCCGTATCTCAGGGTCACTTAGTGATAGGAATCCCAAATTTGGTGTGCAAACCCAGTGGAACTGGTAACATAACATATCCAAATATGGAGTTCCTAGCACCAAGTGGCCCCGGGATACAGGGCCCCAAAATCGGTTCAGAAAATGTCATTCTCTGCTACAGAAAAGTGCTTGACATTTTCTGAACCGATTTTTGGGGCCCTGTATCTCGGGGCCACTTGGTGCTAGAAACCCCAGCTTTAGATATTTTATGGTGCTAGTTCCACTGGGTTTGCACACTAAATTTGGAGTTCTTAGCACTAAGTGGCCCCAAGATACGGGGCCCCAAATTCGGTCAACTGTGTCCATCTGCAGCAATGTCACTTTGGAACCCTTTGAGTTCAGAGACCCCAAATTTTTGGCTGCAGCTAGGGGGCATCTAGGAACCCTTAACTACCGAGTTTGAAGTTCGGGGGACCTTTGGCTGCAAATGGGCACAGTGAGGCTGCAAATGGGCATTGTTGACCCTCTTTTCCACTTACAGTAGCTGTGCATTTCTCACCCTCGTCTTATACTCGGGTCAATAAGTTTTTCCCATTTTTTTTGTGGTAAATTAGGGCCTCGACTTATACTCGAGTATATACGGTAAATGTTTAATTCACTTTTTAACTGTGTGTGTGTGTGTTATTTTACTGGTACTAAATAATAAAAAGGAAATACCCTTCTTTTTTTATATCATAAACAAACTACTTTGCAAATTTTAAAGTTGGATATCTATGGTTAGATTCCAATTTTAATTTCCTTATAAAGTTTTTCTCTGTTTATAATTCAGTATCTAAAACCAGAAATGTGCACAATGGAAAAAATGTTTTTCCATTTTGGAGTTATTTGTTTAGTAAATCATTTTGTATTGTCATATTCCTTATGATAGAATTATTTGTTTTTGTAATTTGTTTCGTATACTCGTTCCAAATCGAATTGTATTTTTGGACGTTATTTTGGAAGATTGACTTATTATTATTATTGACCTATTCATTTTAACATGTTATTTCAGGGGATTACTTATGCACTCTGAGTCATCCCTGCTAATCCAACTCACGAAGAGAAATGGAATTAACTGGTTGGATGATATCAACTGGAGCCACAAGTATCCAAAAGTAACATGTCAGAGCTTGGACTTGAACCTGGTACCTCTGCTATGTCTGGCAATGACTCTTCTCGTTGAGCTACCTAAGACGGTGGGCAGCACCCTGTCTGATCCATTGGACAACCCTGCCTTGTGCCTTAACTTCTGCTAAACCTTGAACTCTTTGCTCCTCCCTGATTTAAGCCATGTCGCTACACTTCCTCTATGCCAGATTATTGTGCTCTATCCAGCCAATATCTCACTTTTGTCTTTCCTGCTGCCATCCATATCTTTGCTACCACTCATTACTGACTCTTGGCTTGTTCTTCAACTACACTTCAGCTTGATCCCAAACTGCAACTACTTGCTACCTACCTTTGGCTTGTCTACTGACTACGCTTCTGTTTGATCCTTACCTGCTATATCCGTTACTGGACCCCAGCTTGCTCACCTCCTGGTGGGGCAATCCTGAGGGCCACAACTTGGTATTAACATGCAGATAAACCCATCCTCACCATCAGGAGCTCTGGTGAACACCAGTTAGTGCTTAGACTCCGCACATCAGGTAAGCTTGTGTTATTTGCCAGTGTGACCTGCTTGCATACCTATCCTGCTGTTTGGTGGAAGTCCCCTACTGCTTTAGCTACTGGTCTCTGAGCCTGACCCCTGACCGTGATATAACGAATGGTACTATGTTCATTTTTGGATTCTACCGTTATGTTATGATTTGGAGATTCTGATGGATCCACCTCTATCCAACCCAAACACAATAAGTAGGAATCATCATCTTATTTCACTTTTTTTCCTTACTGTATTTATTGCAATGTGTTTCCATTTCATATGTGGTGTATTTTTTATAATAATGAAAAATGTCAACGCAGACTAAAAATGAAATGGATCCAAATCAATTCGTATTATTTATTATGTTATTTCAGATGCTTCAAACATTACGTCATTTCAGAGGTTTTAAACATTACCAAAAGCCCAAATTATCACATCATGTCATCCAAATCAAACAAATTAATACAAATTAATATGTTGCTTTGTTATAATTTATTTCAGATTTGTTGAAATGTGTTACTATTGTGATTTAGAGCTTTCATATACATTTGAATCTCCGAATAATGAACATTTCTCCAGAATTTTGATTCATAAAGAAACAAATTTTACATGTCTAAAACCAATCACTAAACTACCATAGAAAAATTTCCATGCAAATATAATTTCAGAAGTTGGTTTCTTTTTAGATATCTCACTTTCATTAAAGTGAGATCGTCGCCGGACGGCGACGATCATCCCCCCACCCAAACAAACACATCCCATCCCCCCTCCCCCGGAAACGGGTGGTGGCGATCACACACCACCCTTGCGGCCCAAGCCTATCCTTTTTTGAAGCCTATTAGAGCCTCTGACCCTAATCATGTGCCTCAAAAAAATAATAATACAAATAATTTCATACATAATTTCAACAAATCTGAAATAAACTATAACCGGCGCCCTGCATGTAGATTAGGGGGCCGGACCCATGGACTGCTGGTGATCCTGCTATGAAAGTCTTTATTCAGACACTATTACAGGTGACAACTGTCTCTCAATTGAGCCACTGTTTTGCCACCCTGTGACACACAACCCTAGTGGAAATTACAAGTAGCTGTGCCGATACAAACTCTGCAGGCATGGTTTACCGTTGTCACTATCAGGAAGCTAGTCCAGAGCAATGATGTGTAGAAGACAATGGAGCAAGTGTATGTAGTCAGGAAGTGGTTGAAAGAGGTTGGACAAGATCAGCAGCATTAAGTCGAAAATAATTAAAAAAAGGTGAAAAAGGTGAAAAAGAGTTACTGTTTGATGCACTGTGCTTTCTTAAAATAAATATTGTCTAAGATTAAGATCTACTGTAACATGTTTTATCTGATGTCTGCACAAGTGCGGCTTGACAAAAACTCATAACTGATTGTTTTGCAACTCCCATCCGTTGCTCATATCCCAATCTCTTGTAAACCTTTGTATGCTGCATTTTTGACATCTTTGTTCCTAAGGCAGTAGATGATGGGGTTCAAGAGTGGAGTCACAACGCTGTAGAAGATAGATACCACCTTGTCTAATGTGAAGCGAATAGTGGAGGTCGGTCGTATGTACATGAAAATGACTGTCCCGTTGAAGATGCATACTACAGTTAAATGGGAAGCACAAGTGCTGAAGGCCTTTTTCTGTCCCTCAGTGGAAGAAATTTTTAAAACAGAGAAGATTATGAAGGCATAAGACATCAGTGTTAGGAAAAAACAGCCCAAGATGAGACTCCAAGATACAACAGTGAAAGCAAACTCTCCTTTGGAAGTGTCTTCGCAGGAGAGCTTCAAAAGAGGGGCATAATCACAAAAGAAATGTTCAATGCGGTTGGGGTAGCAGAAGTTCAGGGTAGATACCCATAGAGTAGGAGATGTGGCAGCCAATAGACCACCAGCCCAGGCTCCTATGGCTAAAGCAAGACTGTTTTTTTTGGCCATCATGGTATGATAGTACAAAGGTTGACAGATGGCTACATAGCGGTCATAGCCCATGACAACCAAGAAACAGTTTTCAGTGGCTCCAGAGGCAAAGAAGCTGTAAAACTGAGCCATACAAGCAGAGTAGGAGATCTCTTTATTCCTGGTCAAGAGGGCATCAAGCATCTTGGGCACAGTTGCTGTAATATAGCAGATCTCTGCTACAGAGAAGTTAGCCAAAAACATGTACATTGGTTTATGAAGATTATGATCTAGGATGACAAGACCTATGATGAGTATATGGGCACCAATAGTTACAATGTACATGCACAGGAAAAGACAGAACAGAAAGAGCCCCACCTCTCGGATTGTCTCAAACCCAACAATGATGAAAACGGAGGCCAGGGTTCGGTTCCCATAGTCGAATATCAGCATGGCCCCTAAAACACAAAAAAAAGATAAAGATACCTCCTTTTATAGTGTTACAAAGTGCATTTAGTGGCTTACAACATTGTTGTCAAGGATTTGTTTGTAATGGTTACAAAAAATGGAACAACTGTTTGAAGCCCAATTTACAATACTATTACATGTTTAAAAAAAAACATTCAGGCGCATATATTTCATATTTATAACATTTTGGTTGTAAGGCATACTGAAAGCTGCTTTTTCAAGAGCTTCTTGAGAAAAAACATTTGTCTATTGCAACCCTATTTCACTCCACTAAAAACTATACAGTGCCATATTATTTGTTCCTGTTACTAGCCTAAGCTCCCTACGCATCCTAAGGTGTAGACACACATCCAAAAAGAAATGCAAGAGAACAACTAGACTTTGCTCTATTGTTATATACTGTAAATAATACTATCATATTAGTATTTCATTTTTGATATATACTGTATTGTTTATTTTGCACTTAAAAGTGGTTCTACAGTCTACATGGTAGTTTTGTAAGCATTGGTTGAATGGAAATAAAATGACTGGTGTATGGCCAGTCTAAGACTGCAAGAACTTGTCATTCTAAACCAGACATGTGCTGCTATTTGGACACTAAGTTTGTTTGGACTTGTAGTTTTGTATTGGCTGCATGCTGCTTTTTGAACACTGGGATTGCTGAGACTAATGGTGCTACCCTGACACAAGCATAATTGCGGCTGAAATTGGGAGCGTCCCAAGATTCTTATTGGGTGATTTGATGGAACTTTGACCCTTGCTTGTTATATCCCCCCCCCCCACATTCTGCCATATTGTGTGCTAAATAATCCCATCAAATACCCCACATGTGGGGTCCTGTGTGCTATCTCTCTATCTCTCTATCTCTCTGCACTGTGTACGTACATTTAATGATTTTTAATGAATACACAATGCAACGTACAGTAAAAAAGTGTGTACTTTGCAGTCCATCATTTAGACCATCATTTTACCTGCGTGACTTTTGCTGCACAAGTATTTCACTCCTGGTGAACTGTTCTCAAGTCTTCCTGCATATTAAACTACAAGCCTGAGCTCCGCGGGGAAGTCCCATCCAACTGAGCCATGCAAAAAATAATTTTCAGATTTTATAATGTAGCAGCAACACTCTTCGCTCCAGAGGGCCAAACTCCAGAGACTGAAGACAGCTCTCAGTCCCGGCTTCCCTCAAACACTCAGCACAAAACAGTGATGTCACAAAAAAGGCATTTACCATTGTTAAAGCCAAACTCTTAGCTGGGTTTGGCTACTTAAAAAAAACACAAAACAAAGGGGTCAATTCTACTAGGTGAGTGCCACCTGACTTGAGAAGTCCAAATGAGAAAGAAGATCGAGTGCCAGAAGATCACATCAAATGCCCATATATTTTTATTCTTGACCATGAAGTGACAATAGGTGGGCAAACAATAGCCAACTAATTTCGAGGCCATAGTATCTCTTTTCATCAGAGCTTGGTCTTTTATGCCAGAATTCCTGTATGGACCAGAGCAGTTGTTCTCAACCACCAGGTCTTGGATCACTGCTGAGCAGAGGTCTCCCTTCTCCTGGGCCACCAGCCAGCTGCAGATCCCTTAACCTCCCACAGTGCCTCCCAGCCTCTATAGTGCCTCCCAATCTCCCCTAGTGGCCCACAGTCCCTTCAGGCCCCCTAAGATCACTCAGCCTCCACAGTGCCCCCCAACCTCCCACAATGCCACCCACTCTCACACAGTGTCCCTCAGCCTGCTGCAGAGTCTCCAGCCCTCCATAGTGCCTCCCAACCTCCAACATTGTACCACAATGCCCCTCAACCTCCCATAATGCCATCCAGTCTTAAACAAGCCTGCTGCAGAGCCTCCAGCCCTGCATAGTGTACCCAACCTTCTAACAGTGACCACAGTGCCCCCTGACCTCCCAGGGTGCTCCCTAACCCCCTTTAGAAACGTCACTCCCTACAGTGCCACCAAGTCAGATACAGAGTCTCCTAAAGCACTGTACAACCCCCGTCTCCCTCTTCCCACAGTGACACCCATTTAATACATATTTTCCATTCCTATACTTTTATTGTGTTAGTATACACTTTTTCCTTTACTGTTGGGGCATGGAAGGTTTTAGAAGAATTCATCAGGTTTCTCAAAAAGGTTGAAAAACCCTGGACTAGAGTACAGAGAGAATACTGGAGGAGACTACTAGAGTGACGAATAGCCTCCTAGAAAGGGATCTTCATCAGAATACAAGCATTTACAATGGCACAGTGACTCTATAATTATAATGTTTTTTTCTTATTTGGCCCTAAAATATAGAGACATGATTTGATTGGCCTACTGAATAACCAGAAGAACCTCCAGTAGACCCTGGCATTAAAGGCTAAGTCCACCTTTTTTATAAACTGGCCCATGCACATAAGGGGTCCTGTCACTTTAAAGTCATTGGGCTCTCACCACCAGCATTGCAGGAGTGATTTAAAAGCTGCGCATGTGCAGTGTGTACTCTCCCCTCAATGCAAAGCCTTTCCAGTTGCACATCCACACCTGGATTCCCACCAGAGATAAGCCTGGACATTCTCTGAACTCATTTGTATTCAAATCATGCAACTTGCACTCTTTTTTTTTTACTCCAAAAAGCTTCGAGCCAGGTCATTCCCACCCTTCAGCTCATGTACACAAATAGGCAGGTTGACAGTGGGAATGATTATAGCTCATTGGAGTTAATGAAGAACACACAAGCTCATCTCTAATTTTCACACTTCTGTATCACTTTTCCATCTCATACTGTGGGCTACAGCAAATTGATCTCATTCTTTGACAACAGCTAATGAGATAATCACTTTGGTTGTCCTCAAAGAAAAAGTCTTAGGCCAGCCATAACAGCAGGGACTGGCCGAGATTTGAATGGGAAGGCTGATTGTACCCAAGTTGATCGATAAACTAACTTGGGTACAACCAGCATGTCAGGTTTTTCATGCGATTATTGCCGCTAGCAATAATCACTGCATGTTCTACCAACCAGGACGCCTCCCCACCTGGGGGGGGGGGGTATTCCCCCATCAACACTGACTGTGTTGATGGGGGAATCTAGAAATTTTTTTTCCCCCTAGCCCATAGTTGCAGGAAAGAGAATCGCACCATCTATGGACAGCTTAAATGCCCATTTTGTTGTAGCCCGTGTCCTGGAAAAAAGAACATAGGAATGTAAACATTGGGAATAGTTTGGTCAGGCTTCATGGTTGAAAAGTAAGGTATACAGGTTTGGCACTTACAATGTGACAGGTGAACCTAAACTTCAACCCTTTTGCTTCCACCAATATATGTCATACGTCAGCAGCAACGAGGGAAGGGGGGGTGGGGGAGTAAACAAGATAACTGTTGTAAAAGAGAGTGGCTGGATCGCTTTCACGCACCCCAGTTACATTCAACTTCCCCTCCCTTCTTTTTTGCCTCCTGACATGTTTCCTGGGCTCAGCCCCCCCACCTACAAGACCCCAGTAGTGGGAGCTGCTGGGTAGAGGGGAGGGAGACCAGCGGGCGTCCAATTGCTGATTGCTATCTAATAAGAACCCGGAAGCGACAGGTATTACATCACTTCTGGGTTCAGCTGTCACTTTTCCTGGCCTCTGTGGCCTGGGAAGAACCTAGGCAAGCTAAAAAAGAGCCATTAACAACTAAATTTTGGTTCTCTATGTGATATAAATAAAGTTTTTGTGAAACAAAGCCGGCCGTCACGTACACTCCTATGTAAAAAACATTTTGATTTGCTCTACACATGTTACATGTCACCGCGCTTGCCAGATAGAGCGCAATAATTCTAGGGCCATTTTTCAGGGTTAACACTAAACGGATGACCTGTATGGGCTTTTAAAGCGTTGTCCGTGGAAAAATTAGAGTGCTGGAGTTTGACACAGTTTTATAATAGTATGAAGTATCTAATGACTTGATGTAGCCTCATCTATTATCTTTTATATTAAAAAAAAGTGGATAGTATATTGGGTTTTTGTGCCCTGAAATCAACTTTGTGTATTTTATGTTAAAAAATTTTCACTTGAAAAAACGTTTGCGCAAAAATCATATGACATATTGCATTGGAACTGCCACTATCTTATTCTCCAGTTTCTATGATTTCAGAAAATATATATAAAGTTTTGAGGGGTTTTAAGTAATCTTCAGGCCTAAAATGATGTTTTGTGCAAAAAATAAATGCAATAACGGCAGAGAAAAGGTTAAAACCACTTAGTGGGGTTTCCGATGGGCCCCAGCCATGTAGCGCAAAAATTACATTAAAGCGGAGCGCCGCCAAAAATTTTTTTTTTTAAAGTCAGCAGCTACAAATACTGCAGCTCCTGACTTTTAAAACATGGACACTTACCTGTCCAGGGCGCTCGCGATGTCGGCACCCGAGGCTGAACCGTCTTTCCGTCCTCGGGTGCTGCCGCCTCCATCTTCGGTAAGGGAATCAGGAAGTGAAGCCGTGCGGCTTCACTTCCCGGTTCCCTACTGCGCATGCGCGAGTCGCGCAGCGCAATACGGATGGTCCCTGCTGCCTCTGAGACTCGTGTGTTTCCCAGCAGGCAGCGGGGAGGGAGCAGGAAGTGGCGTAAATAACCGCAGATTCTGCGGCTATCTATGCCGGAAGTGGGTACAGATACCTGTAATATACAGGTATCTGTACCCCCCTCCCCCCTGAAAGGTGCCAACTGTGTCACCAGAGAGGGGGAGGAATTTGATGAGTGGAAGTTCCACTTTTGGGTGGAACTCCACTTTAAGGCTCGGTTCACATTGGAACCGGCTGCGGATCGCACAGAAGCGCTGTGCGTCCCTGTTCCCCGTTTCAGGGACGAATCAGGGCCTGAATTTGGCTCTGAAACGGAGCCAAAGACGCACAGCGTTTCTGTGCAGTGCTCTTCGCAGCTGCAACAGAGATATGTGAACCGGCTCCATAGGGAGGCAGTCACATTCTCCTGCTATGGGAATTGGATGAGGGGAAAACTGCATCTAATTCGCATAGGTGTGAACCCGGCCTAAAAGGATTAGTTTACCTTTACCAAAAAACTGCCTATGAAGGACACCTGTAGATAAAAATAAACTGTGCGGCTCTGTTTAAAAATTAATAATACCGCTTCTATAGGTGTAGGCCATTTATGTATATCATGAAACCTGACTGGAATACTCCCAGGACATTGCTAGGACGTTGCTAAGTGAGGCCTAGTCGTTACTGCTCAACTCTTCCATCACAGGAGTGAGCTTTTCCTCTGATTGAAACCCCCTCACATGCTTTTTCTCTCCTCTGATGCATTAGCTCTGAGCTCAGCGTTTGAGAGCTCACTCCTGTAATGGAGGAGGTGCGCGGTAACGACTAGGCCTCATTTAGCCACATTCTGGGAGTATTCCAGTCTAGGCTTCACAAGGTATGTAAATGGCCTACGCCATTTCAACTTTGGGCAAATCTGCACAGTTTGTTTTTATCTACAGACACCTCTTATCTGCATAGGTCGTTTTTTGGGGTGAAGGTGAACCAACCCTTTAAAAACAACTTAGTAAGTGGCCTGTCCTGTACTGTCTCCTAGCAACAAGGAGGTGGAGCTATGTGTTGTATGTGTATGGCCTGCATAAAATAGACATCACACAGCCCCGCCTCCTAGTTGCTAGGAGATGACAGTAGCATGCAGTTAAAACGGTCAACGTGGGAGGGCGGGGCTACGACCCTTGAGGCCAATAGAGATTCGTCAGGCTGGTGTCCTCTAGCAGCACAACTGCTGGTTGTTGGTTTCCATGACTACAAGAAGCCAAACCCTAGGCTAAGTATTCATCCTACAGAGAGGTATGTTCTGACTTATAGCGAATAATTAGGGGGAGGAGCCTGTGTCAGCGTCCTATCGTTCGGCGCCTATACTTGCGTGCGGTACTTTGAACCCAGGTAGGGAAAATTGTTTTTTATGTTTTGCCCTGTATGTTGAACTAGTTCATGGCCATATTTTTACGGTCCATCATTGGACTTGAACCGTTTTTATGATACTGCATTTTTCTATCTACACTTTATATTTGTATATATTAATAAAATAAAGTAATTTGTTTATAATTCTGAATTTTGGCATGATCAATATTTGTTGCATAAGTAACCCCTTGCTCGGTCCTCTGCTACCGGGTTCCTCTTTTCTTTTCCATATATTTACGGTTACAGCAACAAACGCCTACTGGGTGTATGATCTAAGCGGCCGCGCCAATTACTTGACCACAACCAGGTGTAACTTGTTCCCCTTCCTTTCCCTTGCCCCTGTCCTATTCTCTATTTTTTTAAATATAGGGAAAATGTCTGTATTCTGTGAGTACAAGGACAGTGATGTGTGTGTTGTGTCCATGTTACCATACTAGGCCCAATATCCAACGCTTTATAGTCAATTTTCACTACTGCGTAAACATGCAGAGGCTCCTCCCCCTCCCTTTCTCCGGTGGTTCCCAAAGTCCCAGTCCGCCCCTGTTTAAAAACCAAGGCCCATCATGCACTAAGGGGTCTATTTATAAAAAAAAAAAAAAATTGCTGTGCGAATATCTCAGCTCCCTACTGTTTCATACTTTATATGCTGAAATGTTTACTCTGCTGTTTGTCAATTTAAATAAAGAATTAAAAATATAAAATAAAATAGGCCACTGGAAGGATTAAAGCACATTTGGCCAATAGAGAAAATAGCCCAACGCCATAGGATAAGAACCAACCAAAATAGGAAATAATATGAAAAATTAAAAAAAATATATATTTTTGATTTTCTGCTGTAAAACATATCCAATAAAAAATATAAAAAATCGAATTTCTTCATAAATTTTGGCCAAAATGTATTCTGCTGCAAAAAAAAAAAAAAAAAAATCTTAATAAATGTAAATTGATTTGTTTGCATGAAAGTTATAGCACCCAGACTATGGTATATATCCTGGAATTTTTTATTTAATGTTTATTTTTTTATAATAGTAACGGAATTGATCAATGACTTTTAGAGCCGGTTCACACGGGGGCGACTTGTCAGGCGACCTAGCCGCCTGACAAGTCGCCTCCCGTTCTGTACAATGGAACCGTTCTAATCGGAGCGACGCAAGTCGCTCTGACTTAGAAGAAAGGTTCCTGTACTACTTTGGGGGCGACTTGCATAGACTTCTATACAGAAGTCGTCTTGCAAGTCGCCGCGGCAGTCGTGTGCAGGTCGCCTCGGTGAGGCGACCTGCAAGTCGTGCCGCTTCTAATGTGAACAGGCGCTTAATAGGACTGCAATAGTGCAGCGGACAATCTGACACTAACTGGCACTGGGAGGAAATTGGCTAACTGCCACTGACATCACCAGTGACACAGTGATCAGTGCTAATAATATGCACTGTCACTGTACTAATACACTGGTTAGAGGTAGGTTAACATCTAGGGTGATCAAAGGGTTAAATATGTGCCTAATTATGTGTAATGTGTGTACAGTGTGCTGCTTTAACTAAGAGATCTCTCAGTTTCTCATCCCTGCTACTGACAGATTGCAGACAGAGCTCTGGGCCGTGATTGGACACAGCTGAGCAGCAGGTCCCAGCTGTGAATCATTGGCAATAACTTGCTGACATTCTCCCGTTGTGTGCAACTATAGTGGGTGCTGGGCAGGGGGGTGCGTATACGTGCGTTCTAAACCCACTAGAAGGTAGCGCCGTACAGGTGCGTCGCTTTGCCTACAGCGGCCAATTGTCTGCAGTTCATTGCGGGCGGGCAGGCGCTAAGTGGTTAAAATGGAAGAAAAGATTGACTCTAACTATTCTTCAAAATTACCCCGACCCTCCTTCTAATGATCCTGCATTAAAAAAGTGTCTACTTACCTATTTTTTTATGTCACGTGGTCCAGCAGTTCTGGCTCCTCTGGGTCAGTGAGCGGTGGCTGCAGGGGAGAGGAGGGAGCACTGGGCTATGGGAGCTTATGGGTGACAGCAGCCAGGGTCAGGACAAGTGGTGGGAAGGAGGGGCAGCTGCCCTGGGCACTGTGGTATCATGTGAGGTGGTGGGGGCACCACAAGAAGATTGGAGGGAGGGAGTTTGTGTTGGGAGGGGGAATTTGAGGGGGGTGGCGGGGGGGGGGGGGGTAAGAATTGTTCTAGGGAAATCAGGGTAGGTGTGCTAGGAGTGGTGATTTGGGGGGGATTTGTGTTGAGAGGGGAGATGGGTGAAGAGGATTTGTGCTAGGAGTGGTGATTTGGGGGGATTTGTGTTGGGAGGGGAGATGGGTGAAGAGGATTTGTGCTAGGAGTGGGGATTTGTGCTAAGATCAGATTTTTTTTTTTGGAGGGGGGGCAATTGTGCTAGTAGGGTTGATTGGGGGGGGGAATTGGAGTGAGAGGAGAGGATTTGTGCTCAAAGGGAAAATTTGAAGGGTAGAGGATTTGTGCTGCTAGATGGGGGAAGTTTTTTTTGGGGGGGGGGACTTGTGCTGGGGGCATATAGGGAGAGAGGATTTGAGCTAGGAGGGGGTTGGATGAGGGGACAAAGATTTAAGTCAGGAGGGGAGATTTCAGCAGGGGGGTGGATTTGTACTGGGAGGAAGGGGGATTTATTCTTAGAGGACAGGCGTGCAGATTAGCGCTCGATTTTTTTTTTTTTGGGGGGGGGGGGATTTTTGCTGACACATAATCATACATCTGGGGGGGGGCAATTTGGCATGTACGCCCTGGGCTCCAGATGACCTTGTCCCAACCCTGACTGCAGCAGTTGTTGAGCTCTCCCTTAGACAGGGGAGCCAGAGCTGCGGCATCACAGGTCTGGATTAAAAAAAGTTAAGTATACAGATATTTTTTATATAGTATTGGCAGGATAGGTAAGAGGAGGGATGTTTTAACCACTTGCCGACCAGCCGCCGCAGTTTTACTGAGGCAGAATGACGCGGCTGGGCGAAATGACGTTATGTAATGTCGCGTAGCCCTGTGGCCACTAGGGGCGCGCGCCCGCTGCTCGCCCCCGGAGCTCGTGAACGCTCGTGACACACCAAGAACGGGGATCTGTGTGTGTAAACACACAGATCGCAGTTCTCTGGCGGGAGAAGAGACTGATCGTGTGTTCATACGAAGTATGAACAGCGATCTGTCATCTCCCCTGCACAGTCCCATCCCCCCTTCAGTTAGAACCAGGGCTTTTTTTCAGCGGGAACGCGGGGGAACGCAGTTCCGGCACCTCCAGCACTGAATGTATGTACTGGCAAGGGGTGCTGGAAGGTCTATTGTTGCTGGCTGCTGGGGTATCTATTGTCGCTGGTGGGGATCTGTTTTTGTGTGGGGGTCTATCGTTGCTGGTTAAGTCTACTGATGCTGGTGGGGAGGGTCTTATCTTGCAGGGGGGTCAATTGTTGCTGGGGGGGATCTACTTTTGAGGCAGAGGTCTATTGTTGCTGACTGCTAGAGAGTCTATTGTTTAAGGGGTGGTATTTTGTTGTGGGGGGTCTATTGTTGCTGGGGTGGTACTTTGTTGTGGGGGGTCCATTGTTTCTGGGCAGGAAAGTCTTTTATTGTGTGGGGGATCTGTTGTTGCTGGGGGGTCCTTTGTTTCTGAGGTGGAGTCTATTGTTTCTGGGGTGGGGTCTATTGTTGCTGGGGTGGGGTCTATTGTTTCTGGGGTGGAGTCTATTGTTACTCATTGCAAGGGATCTGTTTTACTATCTTTCTTGTTTTTATTAACAAATTTCATAGAAATTACTGAGGGGCACAAAATACTTGGTTTTGTGTTCTCCTAAATGTGCTGTACTGGGAGGTGGGTAGAAGGTGGAACCAAGGGATGGTGCTCAGAGACGGGTAGTGGGCGGAGACTAAGGGCAACTCAGAAGGGACGAGTTCCTGTATCTATTCCCGGAGAAAAAAAGCCCTGGTTAGAACACACCTAGGGAACACAGTTAACCCCTTGATCGCCCCCTAGTGTTAACCCCTTCCCTGCCAGTGACATTTTTACAGTAATCAGTGCATTTTTATAACATTGATCGCTGTATAAATGCCAATGGACCCAAAAATGTGTCAAAATTGTCCGATGTGTCCACCATAATGTCGCAGTCCTGATAAAAATCACAGATCGCTGCCATTACTAGTAGAAAAAAAAATAATAAAAATGCTATAGATCTATCCAATATTTTGTAGACGCTATAACTTTTGTGCAAACCAATCAATATACGCTTATTGCGATTTTTATTATCAAAAATATGTAGAAGAATACATATCGGCCTAAACTGAGAAAAAAATTGCTTTTTTAAAAAAAAATGGGGATATTTATTATAGCAAAAAGTACAAAATATTGTGTTTTTTTCAAAATTTTCGCTATTTGTTTATAGCGCAAAAAATAAAAACCGAAGAGGCGATCAAATACCACCAAAAGAAAGCTTTATTTGTGGGGGAAAAAAAAGGACATCAATTTTGTTTTGGTGCAGCGCTGCACGACTGCACACTTGTCAGTTAAAGCGATGGAGTGCCGAATCGCAAAAAATGGCCTGGTCATTCAGCAGCCAAATCTTCTGGGGCTGAACTGGTTAAAAAATAGTCAGAATTGGCCTTTACTCATAGAGGTGCACCCCAAAGCTCAAACATAGAGCAACAGAGGCAGTGGCTAGGGGTGTACCCATGTTATGGCCGTGATGCTATACTTCGCCACCATGGCAGCAATTATAGTGTGCGAAGCACATGTGAACAGGTCCTTAATTTTTTTTTAATTATTTTTTAGAATGTAAATACTTTTTAGATTTTTCAAATATTTGTTACATTTTTTTACCTGCCCTGTTGGGGTATTTCGGTGAAATATCAGGTATCTAGACCCCTGATGTCTCACATTTAAGACTGAGAAAGGGACTGGGGACATAGATTTAGCAGTCCCTTTACCTGCATCCTCAGCTGCACAGATGAATGAATAGGAAGCGTTCACAGGCTCTTATTCATTCACAAACTGAAGCATCGTGAACACAGTTTACTATGGTTCAGTGATGAATGGACACAGGATTACTCGAGACTGATCATTCACTGTGTTCATTCAGGGGGGGGAAAAAGGCAATAAATGACCTCCCTGACACATCCCTCTGTGTGCCCACAGCAGCTGATAACAGGAGATGAAAGGAGGGAAGCCGAAAGCGCTCCAAGGAAACAGGGCACACAGGGGGGCCCAGACAGCAGGGGAATGGAGGTGCATATGCTAGAATTGATCCCCCTGCAGCGCAGCCAGATGGAGGAAAAGGAAGAGAAGCCAGCAGCGCTGCAGTGGGATGGACTAGAGGATTGGTGTCTGAAAGTACAGATACAGTACAGCCAGACCTACTGCTCCTGAAATGATGGGGACCGGGACAGGAGGGCTAGCTGTAATGCCTTATCAGCAGCCCTGGTGATTAGGGTGTGCCCAGGCACATCCAGCACACCCCACGCACACACCTATGCAGGGCCGAGCTTACTATTGGGCTTGACTGGGCTCAAGCCCATGGGCCCCGGCCAATAGGGAGCCCCGCGGGCCCCACCGGTTTTGAAAGCCGCCGAGCGTGGCTGAAAGCCGCCGAAAGTCGCAGAGGGCCGCCGAGAGCGGCCGAAAGCTGCCGAGATACACAGGACATCCAGTTCTGTATCTCAGAGGCGCCATTTTTAAACTGAAAGGCTGCAATGACAAGGCAGCAATTACACTGGAACAAGGCTACACTGACAAGTCTGCAAATGACACTGGGGCAAGGCTACACTGACACTGACAAGGCTACAATGACACTGACAAGGCTGCAGATGGACACTGATAAGGCTGCATTGATGGGCATTTAAATGTAAGTTTTCTCCTTAAACTTCCCTCCTAAAAGTTTTTTTCTTTAAAATTCCCTCCTAAACTTGGGGTGCGTGTTATACGCTGGTGCGTGCTATACGCCGATAAATACAGTAATTATCATTTTATCCAATTTTATTGCTTTTATTAATTGTGGACCCAGGACGAATACCAGTACAGTATCCCCCACTTATACGCTTATATATTATCTACTTTTGTGAGTAGCCATTTGGCTGTTTTGTCTTGTCCAATTAAACAGAAGTTCTTTAATACTGCACTGAGTCTGGTGCACCTTGTCCTTTTCTATTTCTGTTTTATAGAGCTGTGCATATGTATAGAAGGTAGGGCCCGAAAGTGACTCAAGCCCAGGGGCCCCCACCACCCTAAGTCCTGCCCTGCACCTATGCCTTTACTACTACTGTGTCATGCAATGCTATTCAGTATTGTGAGACACAAACTTATAGAGGAAAATATTAGCATAGTTGCTGCATTTACATTCTACTAATAAACTTCTAGTAATGACAGAATACATGGTAAAGTTCCATTGACTGTTGCCATAACCTGAGACAGAAATATCTCAATGAGAATGGAGGACGGGGATCCGTAGAGACTTAAATCTCCATTGTGATCATTAATAATGTTTCATCATGTACAACAAAAAAATAAAAAAAGAAGTAAATGGGAGATCTTCTGTTTTAGTAAACAGCTCATTAATTACCCCTCTGTGGGACTTGTTAAATGAAAAACTATTATTGTTGTGAAATCAGTTGTAATTGCCTTTCACAATGTTAATTAATTATCATGAGACTGCGGAGGTGTCACAGACCCATTCCTGGAGGAAATCATTTGCATCAACGGAGGAACACTGAAAAATATTAACTGTTGCTTTTTATTTTAATGTAGACATTGCATAATACTTGCATGATAGCATAGACTAAGCATTGTATTCTCTGCAAATCCTAAAAACTGTTTTTTTGTTTTTTTTGTGTTAATATGTAGGAATGGGGTTCAAACATGAGTTCAGCTTGGAAACTGTGCTGTAATTCTAATTTCTAGCTATTTAGATCATCAACCTTTTTATATTTTTTATAAGTGATCACATATCCTCTGTTTTCAGCTGCATAAGAGCTGGGGGAGGAGAAGCAACAGCACACTGAGGTTCCCATTGAAAGACTGTAAAGAGGGAGGGTGTCAGGACAAGTCTGATTATTGGGGGAGAGCACAATGAGTTCTCAGCAAGGCCAGAAAACTGACCACGCTGTGCTCTCCTGCTTAGTGTGGTCAGTTTTTAATAGTAAAGCAGAGGGACTGGCAGGAACACCAGGGACTTCACACAAAGGAAGTGATACAAAGAGAACAGGATACTTTTTCATACAAGTACATGAATGTACAGAAGGCACATTCAGTATCAGGAATATGAAATGTTGGGTATACATATTCCTTGTTATTGATCATCTGTTCCTGCTACCTATGCTACCTTTTGTTTGCAGCATGTCGTCACACTGTTTGAAAGGGAAATAAAAATAAATGCAGCAACAGGGTGCGCCTAAACCCCTTCACATTATATCACTCACATTCACCGCATCCACCTATCCCAATACATAAAATAAAAGTTAGGGATGCACCAGTAAGGCCTCTTATCCATGATTAAAACTGTTCTGCTTCTGCCCAGTTTTACACTGTTGTATCTTCTGCAGTATCTTAACCACTTGCTTACTGGGCACTTTTACCCCATTCCTGCCCAGGCCAATTTTCAGTTTTCAGCACTATTGCACTTTGAATGACGATTGCGCGGTCATGAACACTGTACTCAAATGACATTTAAGTACAGTGTTGCAGATAAAGCTTTCTTTTGGTGGTATTTAGTCATCACTACGTTTTTTTATCTTTTGCTAAACAAACAAAAAAAGACCAAACATTTTGGGGAAAAGCACCCTTTTTTTAGTTTCTGTTATAAAATTTAGCCAATAAGTACGTTTTTCTTCTTCACTGATTGCGCTGATAGGCTGCACTGATGGGCACTGCTGAGGCGGGACTGATGAGCACTGTTGAGGAGGCACTGATGAGGCTGCACTGATATGCAGCACTGATAGGTGGCACAGATAGGCGGCACTGATGAGGACGCACTGATAGGGGGCTCTGATGGGCACTAATGGGCCGCACTTATTGCCACTGATAGTTTGTTATAAAATTTTGAAAACAGGTAATTTTTCTCCTTCATTGATGTGCGCTGATGAGGCTGCACTGATGGACATGGATGGGTACTGATGGGCACTGATAGGCACTGATAGGCTGCACTGAAGGGCACTGATAGGCGGAACTAATGGGTACTGATAGGTGGCACTGTTAAGCACTGACGGGCACTGATAGGTGGCACTGATGAGTGGCACTGATGGTTGGCACTGATGGGCAGCACTGATGGGCAGCACTGAAGGGCACTGATAGGTGGCACTGATGGGCACTGGTAGGTGACACTGATAGGCAACACTTATTGGTGGCACTAATGGGCATTGATTGGCAGCACTGGTAGGCAATGATAGGTGGCACTGGTGGGAAAAGGTAGATGGCACTATAGGCATTGGTAGGTAGCATGGTGGGCACTGATAGGTGGCACTGGTGGGCACAGATGAGGCAGCCGTGGCTCTATGTGTAAGGGACCGATGTCCCTCTGACAGAAGCCGGGGATCGGCTTTGTTTTCCCCTCATGCTGACAGCGTGATTACCGATCTTCTGTTTACATCACGTGATCAGCTGTCATTGGCTGACAGCTGATCATGTGGTAAGGGGCCGGGATCGGCCCCTTACTCTGATCTGTGATCAGCTGAGTCTCATAGACTCGGTGATCACAGAGCGTGCCTCACGTGACTCGCAGGGACACGCATGTCCGGGAGGATGTCTATGGATGCTCCCCCAGAAATTAAGGACCACGCTGTAGCTGTCTTTCGGCTACAGTGCGGGTAGCAAGAAGTTAATAAAAGATCTGTATTAATTTATATTTTTATATCTGTTTGGAGCTCATCTTTATATATATATATATATATATATATATATATATATATATATATATATATATATACAGTATCTCACAAAAGAAAGTACACCCCTCACATTTTTGTAAGTATTTTATTCTATCTTTTCATGTGACAACACTGAAGAAATGACACTTTGCTACAATGTAAAGTAGTGAGTGTATAGCTTGTATAACAGTGTAAATTTGCTGTCCCTTCAAAATAACTCAACACACAGCCATTAATGTCTAAACCGCTGGCAACAAAAGTGAGTACACCGCTAACTAAAAATGTCCAAATTGGGCCCAAAGTGTCAATATTTTGTGTGACCACCATTATTTTCCAGCATTGCCTTAACCCTCTTGGGCATTGAGTTCACCAGAGCTTTACAGGTTGCCACTGGAGTCCTCTTCCCCTCCTCCACGATGACACCACGGAGCTGGTGGATGTTAGAGACCTTGTGCTCCACCTTCCGTTTGAGGATGCCCAAACGGCAAAATACGGTTTAGGTCTGGAGACATGCTTGGCCAGTCCATTACCTTTACCATCAGCTTCTTTAGCAAGGCAGTGGTCATCTTGGAGGTATATTTGGGGTCGTTATCATTTTGGAATAATGCCCTGCGTCCCAGTCTCCGAAGGGAGGGAATTATGCTCTTCAGTATGTCACAGTACATGTTGGTATTCATGGTTTCCTCAATGAACTGTAGCTCCCCAGTGCCGGCAGTACTCATGCAGCCCCAGACCAAGACACTCCCATCACCATGCTTGATTGTAGGCAAGACACACTTGTCTTTGTACTTCTCACCTGGTTGCCGCCACACACGCTTCACACCATCTGAACCAAATAAGTTTACCTTGGTCTCATCAGACCACAGGACATGGTTCCAGTAATCCATGTCCTTAGTCTGCTTGTCTTCAGCAAACTGTAGGCTTTCTTGTGCATCATCTTTAGAAGAGGCCTCCTTCAGGGACGACAGCCATGCAGACCAATATGATGCAGCGTGCGGCGTATATTCTGAGCACTGACAGGTTGACCCCCCACCCCTTCAACCTTTGCAGCAATGCTGGCAGCACTCATATGTCTATTTCCTAAAGACAACCTCTGGATATGACGCTGAGCACGTGCCTCAACTTCCTTGGTCGATCATGGCGAGGCCTGTTGTGAGTAGAACCTGGCCTGTTAAACCTCTGTATGGTCTTGGCCACTGTGCTGCAGCTCAGTTTCAGGGTCTTAGCAATCTTCTTATAGCCTAGGCCATCTTTATGTAGAGCAACAATTCTTTTTTTTCAGATCCTCAAAGAGTTCTTTCCCATGAGGTGCCATGTTGAACTTCCAGTGACCAGTATGAGAGAGTGAGAGCAATAACACCAGATTTACCACACCTGCTCCCCATTCACACCTGAGACCTTGTAACACTAACGAGTCACATGACACTAGGGAGGAAAAATGGCTAATTGGGCCCAATTTGAACATTTTCACTTAGGGGTGTACTCACTTTTGTTGCCAGCGATTTAGACATTAATGGCTGTGTTGAGTTATTTTAAAGGGAACAGCAAATTTACACTTTTAGGCCCCTTACACACTGGGGCGGGGGGCGGTGTCGGCGGTAAAGCGCCGCTATTGTTAGCGGTGCTTTACCGTTGGTATTCGGCCGCTAGCGGGGCTAGCTGCCGAGAAAGGGTTAAAAACCACCGCAAAGCTCCTCTGCAGAGGCGCTTTGCCGGCGGTATAGCTGTGGTGTCCCATTGATTTCAATGGGCAGGAGCGGTGAAGGAGCGGTATACACACCGCTCCTTCATCGCTCCAAAGATGCTGCTAGCAGGACTTTTTTTACCGTCCTGCTAGTGCACCGCTCCATTGTGAAGGCCCTCGGGGCTTTCACATTGGAGAAAAAGCAGCGACACTTTTAGGTCGGTTTGCAGGCGCTATTTTTAGCACAATAGCGCCTGCAAACCGCCCCAGTGTGAAAGGGGCCTTATACAAGCTGCTACACTCACTACTATACATTGTAGCAAAGTTTCATTTCTTCAGTGTTGTCCCATGAAAAGATAGAATAAAATATTTACAAAAATGTGAGGGGTGTACTTACTTTTGTGAGATACTGTATGTATGTATGTGTATATATATATATATATATATATATATATATATATATATATATATACACTGTATAAAAAAAAATGGGTAGACCAATTAGTTATTATCAAGCTGCTGCATATTGATCCTGACACATCAAGGGATTAACCCGTCCGCTGCCGGGATTTTTTTTTATATACTTTATATACTAAAATGTGCATTTTCAGTAAAAAATAAATAAAAAATATGTTGAAATTGATTTTAGTCCACACAAACACATTAACATTTCCAAAGTGTATGTAAATTATGAATAGATGCCAAATATTTCAAGACTTAAAATTGTATGCAGCCATGCAACAGTGACAAACTATGAAACCCAGCTCATCAATTTAGAGGTAACTGTAAATAATGGCCCCCAAATTATTATTTTTTACTACAGCATGCTCATTGATACCTAATATGTCTCTCTCCATTGTTATGTCTGTACACTTGTGCACCATACATAGGCATGCGCAGTGGGTGTGCCAGGTGTGCCTGGGCACACCCTAATCACAACGTGCAGTGCCAATTCCCCCTACTGCCCGGGATTCCCCCCCCTCCTTGTTGGCCCTGCAGTACTGCTGGCTTCTCTCCTCTCCTCTCCTCTCCTCTCCTCTCCTCTCTGCCAAGCTGCTGCGGGGGTGGGGGGGTGGGGGGGTGGTTCAGGATGGAAGGGGCTACTATATATGTTATTTACCAGTCCCTTCCTTTTCTACATGAACACAGTGAACACACTCGCTCACTCACTGTGTCCATTCATAACTGAAACATAGTAAACTGAAGCATAGAAAACTTAGCACAGATCACTTCCTTTTCATTCACTGCCCCGTGTAGCTGTGGCTGCAGAGAAAGCCACGTGTGTTTGAGCTTTGAGGTGCACACCCTAATGTAATAGGCTGCGCACAACTTCGGCACCATACGTCTGTGATTTTTTCACTTAAAGTATTAAACCCTCTGTGTTTTTTAGCTTAACACTTTGGACTCAATAAAATAAACATTCCTCAATAAAAAAAAATTGTTAACATTTTTACTCCGGCACTTGCAGTTTACAAATTTCAATGCTGCTGGCTCCTGCTCTCTTAGGGTATATTCACACCTCAGTGTTTTGAATCGAAGCGATTCAAGAGATTTGCCGTGATTCTGCCCATGATTTGAATGGCACCTAAAATCACAGTGCAGTTCTGCCACGATTGTCGCATGATAAATCGTGCTGTAGACGCAGCAACCCGCATCGCATGAAGCTTGTCGCCTAAAAAATGGAGCTACTTTTGGGCTTCACACGATGCAGGTTGCCACGATTGCAGCGCGATTTATCCCGCTACAATCGCTGCGGAACCGCATGGTGATTTTAAGTGCCATTCAAATGAATGGCATCTCAAATGTGCGTTCTGCAAACTGGCATTCACACCTCGGCGCTTTGTTATCATGGACAGAATCGTGGCAAATCTGCCCGTGATTTGGAACGCTGACGTGTGAATTGGAGTCTAAGTGCTGCTTTCCTGAATTTCCAGTCTTCACAGGAAAACATTAAAGTGGATGTAAACCCGAAATTTTTTTATTTTTTTTTAATATCATAATGTAGAGTATAGGATTTCCTATCATTTGAGCCCAGTCTTGCCACACAGAGTTAATCCATTTCTGAGCAATCCCCTTTTATTGTTCAGTGAGAAAAATCTCGACAAACTGCGAAAAACTTTGTCAAATCCTCCCCCTTGCTGTGAGTGACAGGTGATTTACGTCTCGTGCACCAGCCTAAGACACATGCATTATTTTTTAATTCCCTCCCCCACTCCTTTCTTCAGCAGCTCTGCAAGGATTGGCTGTTCCACACCTCACCATGATTTGGCGTGCTGAAGTCATGTGGTTACTTTCCTGTCTTTTCACTGGATGTTAGAGATCATAGCAGAAGTTCAGTGTAAGAAATACACAGGAGAAAATGCATATTGACAAGGGGAGTGTAGAGGTGGGCGGGGAGTGTAGAGGTGGGTGGGGAGTGTACTGACATCACGACTCCACCCACCGAGCTCCAGACAACAGACCCGCCCACAGAATCTGCAGTTTTTCGGGTCTAATAACAGACAGAGGGGAGACATTTGACAGGTAAAGATACATGCAGGAGGCGTGTATATCCTTATAGATAACCCCTATGGCCGTAGTTTAGAAAGGATGACATTGGGTTTACATCCACTTTAACTGTGAATAGTGCAATCTCCAGTCAGGCCCCTTTCAAACGATCAGTCCGTTTTTCAGGTGGATCCGAGCAGGCCTCCCATTGGCTTCTATGGGCAGGCGGATGTGAGTGGAGATGTGTCCTCTGACACCCGCCTGTCATCCGATCTGACAAGATCCGCTGAAAACAGACGGATGGGAATACGTCCGCCATCCGTCCAGTGGATCGTGACGGATGGGATCGGATGAAAACGGACATGCTGTCCATTATCATCCAATCTCCCCATGGAGAACAGCGGGGCTCTGACAGGTCTGTCCCTGCACAGTGAGTGAAGACAGACCTGTCATCCGGGGCTATGGGGCTGTGTTTTTCTATTGACGCACACAGTGTAGGGAGACACAACTCTAGTCCCTGCATGCAAGGATGGCTTCATAGGTCACTGAAAGAGAAAGGAGGTACCCTGAAACAGGAAACCCGGGGCAAAGGTCATGGCACCAGCTTAAACTGGAACATGGCGAAGGATTAAATTATAAAGAAGCAGGATACTGAATAAGTGATTACATTACAGCTGCTAAAAGTGCTCAATAATAATAATACTTTAAAGTGATATTAAACGCTTGTCTTTTTTTAACCCCTTGCCTACCGGGAACTTTCACCCCCTTCCTGCCCAGGACAATTTTCAGCTTTCAGCGCTCTCACACTTTGAATGACAATAGCGCGGTCATGCTACACTGTACCCATATGACTTTTTTATTATTTTTTGGGGGCACATAGAGCTTTCTTTTGGTGGTATTTAATCACCACTGGCTTTTTTATTTTTTTGCTAAAAAAAATGAAAAAAGAGCAAAAAAATCGAAAAAAAAAGTTTTTCTTAGTTTCTATTATTACGTTTGTAAATTTTCTCCTTCACTGATGTGCGCTGATGAGGCAGCATTAATGGGCACTGATAGGCTGCACTGAAGGGCACTGATGAGGTTGAACTAATGAGGAGGTACTGAAGGGCACTGATGAGGAGGCACTAATATGCAGCACTGATGGGCAGTGATAGGCGGCACTGATATGCAACACTGATGAGCACTGATAGGAGGAATTGATGGGCACTAATAGGTGGCACTCATGGGCACTGATAGGCGGCACTCATGGGCACTAATAGGCGGCACAGGTAGATGGCACTGATGGCCACTGATTCACAGCACTGATAAGCACTGATGGGTGGCACTGATGGGCACTGATTGAGGATACTAGTGGGTGGCACTGATGAGCAAACACTGATGGGCAATTAAAGGAGAAGTCCAGCCTGAGCTCGTTTGGCTGTACTTCTCCTACAAGTCACAGGAGTACAATCTATTTTGCACCCCTGTGACCCGTTTTCAGCAGAGATTGTTATGCAGTTCACTCTCTGCTGACGTCACCAATATCAGTCCAGGAACTGTGACATCCTGATTCTGGGAGTCTGGATCCGCCAGGTGCCTGGACTGATGGCAGTCTCAGCCTATCAGTGAGCCGCTCAGAGACTGAGATGGCCGCTTCACACCCCCTCCAGAGCTCAGCGCTCCAGTGAGCGAAGAGCAGCAGAGCAGGAGAAAACTAAAATAGCAAAAAACTAGTGTGCAAAACCCCACTCTCAAAAGACCATAAGCGATAGTACCAGATAGAACAGCTGCCAACATAAAGGGTGTCCTCACACACCCTGATATATGCGTAATATAGGTAAAAAGAGTATGCGGCGCTAATCTATCTACATGTACCACTAAGAATTATAAAAAGGGCCTCACAAATTAACATGAATCTGAATCCTGAAGTTCACAGTGCACGCAATACCTAAGATTAATATAACAACCAATAAGTACCTACAGATAGTTACCATAGACCAGTGTACATATAATTTCCATGTGAACACAACACTTCAATGTAGACTACTATCTTCTCCTGTTTCAAAGCAGCCAAACTATATAAAAGTGCTAAGTGCTGGTTACTATTCCTAGTGAGAATATAAAAAAATCAAACAGTGTGCGTAATGTTCCTAAAACCACACCATGTAAAACTGTGACCAAAATATTAAAACAGTATTGATGGTGAAAAAAAATTTCTCAAAATATATAAATCATACAATGTGCATTGATGTTTCTAAAATCCACTACGTGCAAAATATAACAAAAATATTAATAAATATTACTGGTGAATAAATGGAATGCAGTTCCTCACAATCTAAGCAAAAGAACTGCAATGCACTGCTTGATTCAAGGATGCGACTCTGTACTCCATATCTACACATAAGTAATCAAGTGCAAAATGAAGTGACAATTGTGCAAAAATCATGCATGTATAAATACGACTCCAATATTAACCCCAAAATGAACACCCCTCCCACCTGAAAAAATGCAAAAACTGTGACAAATATAGTGATTAAGTCCAATTAAATGTTGCTCCATGCAATGTGACTCTTAATGTCCATAAAAGTCAATAGTAACGTGCCAGAAAAGGTGACTTAGTGCTGTAAACTTTCACTTCAAAACTGGTGCAGCACACAGGTGTTTCCCCCAGCCTCTCACCTCAAATGGCGGCCCCCAATGGGCCAAGTCGAGCAGATGGTAATGTTTCTATGCAGGAGATGAAGGTCCCGAGACTGTCCCCCTCCTCCGGAGGGTGTGCGTGGGTCAGGCTTTCTATAGTATTCACCACCGCTCACACAGACCCCAGAATGACAATAAGGAAGAAGAAGATGCTCCCATAGTGCAGTAATTCAGTTAAAGTTTATTGTAACAAAAGTAGCGACTTACATTTAAAAACGAAAATAGCAGCAGGAACAGTAAGGCTTCCGGGTTCGGCCGTCCCCGGGAAGCGTCGGCACCTGGCTCCTCCTACCCTGACGCGTTTTTTATATTCTCACTAGGAATAGTAACCAACACTTTTATATAGTTTGGCTGCTTTGAAACAGGAGAAGGTAGTAGTCTACATTGAAGTGTTGTGTTCACATCGAAATTATATGTACACTGGTCTATGGTAACTATCTGTAGGTACTTATTGGTTGTTACATTAATCTTAGGTATTGCGTGCACTGTGAACTTCAGGATTCAGATTCATGTTAATTTGTGAGGCCCTTTTTATAATTCTTAGTGATACATGTAGATAGATTAGCGCCGCATACTCTTTTTACCTATATTAAGCAGAGCAGGAGAGCTGCTGATTGACAGTCAGCAGATCTCTGCTCGGGGAGGTGAGAGAACCGAGCCATTGGCGCTGTTCAGTGGCTCGGTTCTCAGTGGGGACAGATGCAGCATCGGTCCGATATTGCATCCACCTAGGCAGGTATGATTATGGAATAAAAAAAATCCCATACTTCTCTTTTAAAGGCAAACCTGACTGGCATCACTGTTCGGCACTGTTGGGGCTGCACTGATAATTAGTGCCCTGATTATCTGTGCAGATCTCCCCTATGAGGAAATTCCACTGATTAGCTCATCCCTCCTCACACGGCTCTATGGCCCTAATCAGGAGCACCTGATTAGAGCCATAGGCTCTAATGGGCTTCAAAAAAGGTGAACTCGGAGCGCAAAGCATTGCGCTCGGAGTCCACCCAGGTTATTAGAAAAGCAAATGAATATTCACTTTTCTAACACTGATGGCTCCGCCAATCAGGAAGCACGGGTCTGTTACCCATCACCTGTTTGGCTGAAAGGACATGCGCTGCTATTGGATGCCTAACAGGAGGAGGGGAGACGCATGGAGGACACAGCTCACCGCTGTCTGACCCGCTGCAAGGTCCCACAGTTTGCTGCCGTCACCTGCTTCCTGACCCGCCACCAGGATAGGGTAAGTGCCGGGCAGACGGCGAGTGGGTAGGGGGTCACAGTAGCAACTTTTGATGGGCACAGTGGCAGCATTTGATGGGGCACAGTTGCGGCATTTGATGGGGCACAGTGGAAGCATTTGATGGGGCAGCATTTGATGGCACAGTGGTTGCAATTGATGGGCACAGTGGCAGAATTTGATGGGCACAGTGGCAGCATTTGATAGCACAGTGGTTGCAATTGAGATCACAGTGGCGGCATTTGATGGCACGGTGGCTGCGTTTTAATGGGCACAATGGCTGTGTTTGATGGACACAGTGGCTGCGTTTGATGGCACACTGTGATGGCACACTGGCTGCGTTTGATGGGCACAGTGGCTGCGTTTGATGGGCCACTGTGTTTGATGGCACAGTGGCTGCATTTGATGGGCACAGTGGCTGCGTTGGATGGGCACAGTGGCTGCATTTGATGGCACATTGGCTGTGTTTGATGGGCACACTGGCTGCATTTGATGGGCACAGTGGCAGCATTTGATAGCACAGTGGCTGCAATTGATGGCACAGTGGTGGCATTTGATGGCACGGTGGCTGCGTTTGATGGGCACAGTGGCTGCGTTTGATGGCACACTGTGTTTGATGGCACACTGTGTTTGATGGCACAGTGGCTGTGTTTGATGAGCACAGTGGCTGCATTTGATGGGCATACTGTCTGCGTTTGATGGGCACACTATGTTTGATGGCACAGTGGCTGCGTTTGATGAGCACACTGTCTGCGTTTGATGGGCACAGTGGCTGCGTTTGATGGCACACTGTGTTTGATGGGACAGTGGCTGCGTTTGATGGTCACAGTGGCTGCGTTTGATGGGCACAGTGGCTGCGTTTGATGGGCACAGTGGCTGGGTTTGATGGCCCACTGTGTTTGAATGCACACTGGCTGCGTTTAATGGGCACAGTGGCTGCGTTCGATGGGCACAGTGGCTGCATTTGATGGCACACTGGCTGCGTTTGATGGGCACACTGGCTGCGTTTGACAGGCACAGTGGCAGCATTTGATAGCACAGTGGCTGCAATTGATGGCACAGTGGTGGCATTTGATGGCACAGTGGCTGCGTTTGATGAGCACAGAGGCTGCGTTTGATGGGCACACTGTCTGTGTTTGATGGGCACACTGTTCGTGTTTGATGGGCACACTGTTCGTGTTTGATGGGCACACTGTTCGTGTTTGATGGGCACACTGTCTGCGTTTGATGGGCACACTGTGTTTGATGGCACACTGTCTGCGTTTGATGGGCACAGTGGCTGCAATTGATGTTTTTTTTCTCAGAATTTTTCAGTTTGTTTGCGCCCCCCCCCCCCCCAAAAAGAAAATTTTTGCGCACCAGCCGCCACTGGCCCACAAACACTTGCAAAATTAACACCTGAAGTTTTACTTGCTTTGAAAGTCTAAGGCATTTGGGTACCTGAGCTATCTGAGAAATACATCCATATCATCAGTTATAAAAATGATTCGCCTGGAAATGTCGGCCATATAATGACATTAAATTCCATTTATCCTGTTAATCCTCTACTATTATGAGCCATGTCTCAGCCTGCACGTGCCTTACAATTTACACTCTGACACTGATCTGGGTAATAGTGAAACAGGCGATGACATCACAAAAGACAGCGAGACAATGTACATAGTAACAATCTCCAGAGAGACACACACACAGAGGGGGGGGGGAGCAGGAAAACACAGACTGCCCAGGGTGATAGGAAATATCAGACAGAGGAAGAGCACAGGGAGCAGAGCACACAGGAGCAAAGAACTGCTAACAGGTAAGATAAGAGAAGAAAATTTACTAAACTTTCTAGATGGGTCTGCTGGCATCCGGAAAAGTGATCTTTGCACTCTGTGGAGTAATAACTGAAAAATTTATAATTTATAATAACATTTTAAACATATATTAACATACAAAAAAATCCCCCATATGTGTTTGCATGGGAAAAAAATTAATTCACTAGAAAAAAAAATAAAAAATTAAACCAGCGTTAGACTATCCACACAATTATATATATTTTTACATACTAAATGCTTTGATCACTTTGTTTTGCCTACAGGTATCTTTAGGTACAAAAAAAAATATTTTTGTGAAAAAACAAAAATGGTATTTTTGCTGCAAAAACAAAAAAGAATAAAAAAAATAGAATAAATAGATTTAAAAAAAAAAAATCACATTTTTATGCTTTTATTTAACAGGCTGTCCTTGCATAAATAATTGAATTCTGTAGTTCAGTTACATATTAAGCTGGAATTGGTCTTATTGGATTATACATTATACAGTCGTCAGACTTCACTAGCAATGCTTTGCTGTGCATTCAGTTGTGACAGCTCTTGATGTGCATCCAAAAAGCACTTTCTTATGTAATTTAGTAACCGGAAAATAATGTAATGTATCTACACTCCCGTTATCTTAAAGGTAAAGTATACATTTTACACGTTACATGAACTTCACTGCAGTGCTCCCCCCTATGGACCCCTCATTGTTTAAGGGCCCTGCGACAATGGATTAATATATTATTCATTTGATATTGAATCAAAAATTACAATGAAGCTTTCTTAAATTGTTTACAAAAGATAGAAAAAAATTAATCAGCTCAAATAAAGAAAACTTTACGATAAAGATTCTATAGAGCAAATCCTGTATTAACCAGTTCCGGACCAGCCACCGCAGTTATACTGCAGCAGGTTGGCTCGGCTGGGCGAAGCGTCGTCGAGGTGCGCGCACCCCCTAGGCAGCCACGACAATCGGATTTGCTTCAGAACCGATCAGTCCACAGGCCCAGGCCAATGATTTCTGGCCTGAACCTGGTGATTGGTTCTGGCGAATGAAATCCTCCCCTGTCTGTGTTTACACTTACACAGGCAGGGGAGGATTTCATTCGCCAGAACCAATGATATCAGTGATATCATCTCCCCTCATGGAACTCTTTTCCGTTCCAGAGAGAGGAGAGAAGACATCACAGAGTAAGTTGCACCAACACTACACTGACACAATACACATAGGCACTCCCCCCCCCCCCCCCGGTTAACTCCTTCACTCCCTGTCACTGTGTCACCCAGTACAATATTCATATTTTTTTTTATCACCGTACTGATGTCATTTGTGACAATAATCAGTGCTAGGGTACTTTGTGGTAGGCCCGGTAGGTCTAGGGACACCCCCTGACCCCCGTATATTACTTAAATAAAGGTTTAACCCCCTGATCACCCGGCTGGTGATATCAGTTAGGTTTTAGCGTCAGTCAGGGTCTGCGTCACCCCAGGCAGCGTCAGATTAGTGCCAGTATCGCTAACACCCACGCACGCACCATACACCTACCTTAGTAGTATAGCGTCTGAACGGATCAATATCTGATCTGATCAGATCCATACTAGCGTCCCAGTAGTTTAGGGTTCTCAAAAATGCGGTGTTAGCAGGATCAGTCCAGATACCTGCTGGCACCTGCGTTTTTCCCCTCCCCCAGCCCAGCCCACCCAAGTGCAGTATCAATCGATCACTGTCACTTACAAAACACTAAACACATAACTGCAGCATTTGCAGAGTCAGGCCTGATCCCTGCGAACGCGTACAGTTTTTTGGTAGCGTTTGAAGCAGTCGCTGACAGTCAGGTGCTCTTTTTTCCTTTGAGTCTCACTAGTTGTACCAGTAAATTTAGAGGCCAAAATGTCCAATCGAAGGTACACTAGTGAAGAGGCCTACACGTTTCTGAGCCTGACAGATGAGAGTGAAGAGGAAGTCACCCATCTGTCTGATTCTGGCTCAGAATACGAACCAGTAGACAGCAGCGGCACCCTGACAGATAGCTCTGACAACGGAGTAATGGTCCCTGCCAAGGTCAGGCGTACCCGACCCCGTTCTTCTGCTGTTGTTGAGGTGCAAGAACCGCAGGGCTCTCGAATGGAGCAGAGAGCCAGTACTAGTGCGGCTCGTCCTTCTGGTGAACTGGCAAGCACCAGCGGCCTAGTGCATCCTGGTCGTACATCCAGCACTGCAGTAACACTTGGTGACGTGGCGAGTCCCACAAGTGCAGTTGAAGCTGGTGAGGTGGCAAGCACAAGTAGTGTCCCGCAGCAACCTAGAAGAAGACAAAGACAGGCTCGTCGAGCCCATAGTGCCCTTCCTGCTGCATTTGCCAATCCAAATTGGGAGCCCACCACTTCTGCAGCACTTGTATTTCCCCCATTCACTGGCCAACCCGGAATTGAGGTGGAAACAGTTGATTTTACATCACTTGATTTTTATTCGCTGTTTATTTGGAAAGGGGTACCACTTGTACGTAGACAATTATTACACAAGCGTGCCACTTTTTAGTCACCTTTTTGATTGTGGAATTGGCGCATGTGGCCCCGGGCGATCTAATCGCTGGGGCTTACCCCAACGGCTTGTAGAGTCCTGGCTTAGATGGGGGGGGGGGAGCCTGCTTAAAATGTAATAATTTGTTAGCAGTTAAGTGGAGGGATTCACAGAATGTTTTCGTTCTGTCCTCCCTTCACGCAGATCCAAATTCCTATGGCAACTGGTGTTGTGGAGAAACCCCTCTGTGTCCACGAATACAACCTTAACATGGGAGGGGTGGACCTCAACGACCAGTTGTTGGCGACGTACCTAAATGCCCGTAAGGCCAGACGCTGGTATAAAAAAGTGTCTGTATATTTACGGTATTCCAATTGGCTCTGCTGAACGCTTTTGTGCTATACAAAGTTTCAGGATGAACTGTATCCTTCCTAAAATTCCAGGAAGATATCGTCACAGCCCTTCTGTTTCCAGACAGTGCTATGGCCCACCTTCCCAACGCAAATGCACTCAGCCGACTGCATGAGAGGCATTTTCCATATGTCTTCTCTGGTACCCCTACCCACAGAACACCCCAAAGAAGATGTTGTGTCTGCAGAAAACACGGATTTAGGCATGACACCTGCTTTTATTGTCCCTCCTGTTCTGACCCACCTGGTCTCTGCATTGGTGACTGTTTCAAACGCTACCACAAACTAGTGGAGTATTAGCGTAGGGTACAGCACTACACAGTCCTAGGGCACACTTACACAGGGTCTCGAAAGATGAGATGGCCATCAAATTTTGAGAGACCTTAATCTGGAACGTTTACAGTTTACAGTTTATATAAGAGTGCAAAAAAACAAAACAAAAAAAAAAAAAGCCAAAAATAGTTGTGGTTTTATTTTTCTTCTCTCTCTATTGTTCTCTCTCTTATGTTCACTCTCTGTTGTCTGCTCTATTGTTCGATCTCTGTTGTTCTATATCTATTGTTCTCTCTATTGTTCCTGTATTTTAGAACTGTAATGTTTTATTTTTACTATTTGTTGTGTATTTGCTTTGCAGGCATGGTATGCCTTACTGTTATACTGTAATGTTACTTTGTTTTATTGTTAACTATCATTTGCTTAGCAGGTACGCCATTCATCTGCAGCACAGGTTTATTTATTCTGACAGCAACAGCATTTGCTCCCACGATAAGTAAAGCCGTGACTCTAGCGCTGTAGAAGGTGATTTCACGACCACAGTTAAAAAAAAGAGCATATATGCCGAAGCTCCTAACATTAGGGGCGGATTGCCCCCATGCTTTGGAACATATTTTTAGGCACAGATTGCATTAAAAATGTTTTATTTTTACTATGTTTTATTGTATTTGCTTTCCAGGTATGGTATGTCTTACTGTTATACTGTAATGTTACTTTGTTTTAGTGTTAACCATCATTTGCTTAGCAGGTACGCCATGCAGCTGCAGCACTGATTTATTTATCTTGACAACGTTTGCTCTCACGATACATAAATCAGCGACTCCAGCGCTGTAGGAGGTGATTTCACCACCGCAGTTAAAAAAAAAATGGTGCATGTGTGGCCATCATTAGAAGTGGGTGTATGAAGGGCGGTATTCTAATGGTGGGCATACCCACCAATCAATCTCTTATTTTCGTTCAGCCCACAGGCTGCATGAAAAAAAGAACATTACAATATATGTCAAACAAGCACTAGCAACGTACTGGTATGTTGCTGGACTTTGAGTAGTTATACCAGAATGATGCCTGCAGGTTTAGGTATCATCTTGGTATCATTCTTTTCAGCCAGCGGTCGGCTTTCAGGTAAAAGCAATTCTAGCTGCTAATTAGCCTCTAGACTGCTTTTACAACCAGTGGGAGGGAATGACCCCCCCCCCCACCGTCTTCCATGGATTTCTTGGGCTCTCCTTTCCCAACAGGGAACCCGAGAATGCAGCCAGTGGTTCCGCCAGCTGACCATCGAGCTGATTGTAGACCAGAATGGCTCCATTCATCTCTATGTAATAAGTAACCAGAAGCTACAAGCATTTCATGACTTAGGTCTCGCTGGATATAAACAGCACCATTGGGAAATTGGGAAAGCATTTTATCACATCGATCTTGGTGTGGTCAGATGTTTTTAGGGCAGAGGAGAGATCTAGGGTCTAATAGGACCCCAATTTTTTCAAAAAAGAGTACCTGTCACTACCTATTGCTATCATAGGGGATATTTACATTCCCTGATTTAACAATAAAAATGATAAAAAAAAATTTAAAAAATGAAAGGAGCAGTTTAAAAAAAATTAAAAAGCAAAATTCAATAATTTAAAAAAAAAAAAAAAAAAACACCCTTGTCCCCCCCGTGCTCACGTGCAAAGGCGAACGCAAGCGTCGGTCTGGTGTCATATGTGTAAACAGCAATTGCACCATGCATGTGAGGTATCACCGCGAAGGTCAGATCGAGGGCAGTAATTTTAGCAGTAGACCTCCTCTGTAAATCTAAAGTGATAACCTGTAAAGGATTTTAAAGGCTTTTAAAAATGTATGTAGTTTGTCGCCGCTGCACATTTGCATGTCGTGTTTGGTATCCATGTACTCGGCATAAGATCATCTTTTTTATTTCATCAAACATTTGGGCAATATAGTGTGCCCAAATGTCCCAGTTCTGGGACACTGGTGTAACGGTGTCTACTTCAGTGATTTCTAGCTTCCAGTGGCATTGGCCAGGTATGGTATATACATAGTTACACTAGTCAAAGGTGGACCAATGCAACTGTGTATAATATAGCCATGCCTGAAATTAATATTTAATCTGCACTACTGTGCTAAAATGATAGGCAGGTGTGAAAAAATGCTGTAAATTAATAATGCTTTCAGAAATAGCAGTGTTAATAGTTTAACACCATTTGTAGAAATGCAACCCTAAACTTGCAAGGCACCTCCAACATGCTAAACAGTTGCCTGCAGACACTTATTATTGTACTGTTCTCCAGCCCTTCACCAACAAACTGCCTCTTGCTACAGCCAAATATTTCACATTTTGACTAATCAGTCCAGAGCACCTACTGCCATTTTTCTGCACCCCAGTTCCTATGTTTTCTTGTAATTTAAGTCGCTTAGCCTTATTTCCATGTTGGAAGTGTGGGTTTTTGGCTGCAATTCTTCTATGAAGACCACCTCTGGACAGACTTCTCCAGACAGTAGATGGGTGTACCTGGGTCCCACTTGTTTCTGCCAGTTCTGTGCTGATGGCACTGCGGGACATCTTCCGATGTTGAAGGGAAGTAAGCCTGATGTGTCTTTAATCTGCTGCATTAAGTTTCCTTGCCCAATCACTATGTCTACGGTTCTCAACGTTGCTTGTTTCGTTGTGCTTCTTCAAAAGAGCTTGAAGAGCACATCTTGAAACTCCAGTCTGCTCTGAAATCTTTACCTTGGATTGACCATGCTGATGCAGTATAACTACGTTGTGTGTTCAGTCTTGATATGGTGCATGACCTGTGACATGAAACTGTCTTCACAACCCTCACCTTAGTAGCAGAGTTTGGCTATTCCGCACCGTTTTAAGTCTCCTACACAGCTGTTGCTGTTTTGGCTACGTTTCAACCTGTACATGAAATTGATGATCATTAGCACCTGCTTGGTATAATTGATTAATCAGACACCTGACTCTAATCCTACAAATACCCTGACTTTGGGCAAGTGTACAGTGTGCAAGTGTAAGACCCCTTTCACGCTGAGGTGCTTTTCAGGCCTTTTCATGCTAAAAAAAAGCACATGAAAAGCTCCTGAAAAGCCCCTGAAAACCTATTTCCATTAAAATCAATGTATGCTTTCACACGGGGGCGGTGCACTGGTGGGGTGGTGAAAAAACTACTGCAAGCAGCATCTTTGGAGCATGTGTGGAGAGCTAAAAAAACACCTCAAAAATGCTCCTCTCCATTGAAATGAATGGAAAGCTCCTCAAAAGTGCCTGAAAAGCCTTGAAAAGCTCTTCAAAAGCGCATTAAAAGCGCAGTAAAAGCGCTTAGTGTTTTACTGTCAGTTTAGAAGCGCCTCATTGTGAAAGTACCCTCAGAATTGATGCTGGTTTGAAACCAAAGGGTAGTCACATCGAAAATTGATTTGGCTTAGTTTTTGTCTTTTGTTTGCTCACTGTGCATTTTGTAAACTTATAAAAAAAAAATTAAATATATATATTTGAAAGCATTCTTACTTATACCGTATATAACATTTCTATTAAGCACTTCAGCCCCGGAAGATTTACCCCCTCCTTCATGACCAGGCCATTTTTTGCGATACGCCACTGCGTTACTTTAACTGACAATTGCACAGTCGTGCGACTTTGTACCCAAATAAAATGTAGGTCCTATTTTTCCCACAAATAGAGCTTTCTTTTGGTAGTATTTGATCACATCTGCGGTTTTTATTTTTTGTGCAATAAACAAAAAACATTTTTTTTACTTTCTGCTATAAAACATACCCAATAAAAAAATGTATATAATCTAATTTCTTCATCAGTTTAGGCCAATATGTATTCTGCTACATATTTTTGGTTAAAAAAATATTCCAATGAGCGTATATTGATTGGTTTGTGCAAAAGTTATAGCATCTACAAACGGTGGGATATATTTATGGAATATTTATTTATTTTTTACTAGTAATATTTTTGTTTAACGGGACTGCAACATTGCAGCGGACAAATCAGACACTAAGTGACACTTTTTGGGGACCAGTGACACCAGTATAGTGATCAGTGCTACAAAAATATGCACTGTCACTGTACTGATGACACTGGGAAGGGGTTAACATTGGGGACAATCAAAGGGTTAAATGTGTCCCTAGGGAATGTTTTCTAACTGTGTGGAAGGTGCTTGTACTGTGGGAAGACAGAGACCCATGTTGCTGCTTAGCAGAAACACAGGATCTCTGTCTTCCCTTGTCACAGAACAGCAATCTGCCTTGCTCCCGCTGTGTCCGATCACAGTGGGAGCTGGTCGCCGGTGGCACGTGTGCTCGCCGCAAACCTGGAAGTGGAAAGATGTACAAGTATGTGATTTCGCCTGTCCGCAAGCAGTTAAAGTATAATAAAAAACAAATGACAGGCTGGGAAATATAAAACCTGCCACACTGCATTGTGGAAACAAATGATTGATTTATCTCTAATCACTGCCCAGGCCACCAATCCATCTGTGTCTATCAGTTGTTGTGTTTGAGGTGCTGCCAGGTTTCCCGTCTATTAGACTTTGTATGACTTTGTGTTCTGTAGCATAATAGCCATTTCCCTGCCTGGCCTTCCATCTGTAACTATGGCCACAGTGTATCAAACTGCAATGTTGTTGTATGTTTGCTATGTACAGTCTTGTATATAGGCCAAGTACTCTAAAAGCCCAATACAAGGAAACTTTAAAATGATCCCTTGCAGTGGGGCTATTATATTCCAGTTCAAAAAATAAATATAAAGACATTTTGTCCCTTTTGATAACTTAAGGCCCACTGTCGACCCCATGGCTGTCACTGTGTAAAATTAATTACTGCACACCAAGTCTAACTTGGGCACAGAGCACTACTATATACATAATATAGCATATTACATAGTAAAAATGGTAACTATGGAATGTAAATGAAGATTTTATCCCTTTAAGGACCCATTGTTGACCCCATGGCAGTCACTGTTTAAAAGTAACTACTGCATACCATTAATCTAACTTGGGCACAGTGCACTAATGTATACATAATAATAGTATATTACATAGTAAAAAGATTAGCTATGGTATGTAAATGAAGATATTTTGTTCCTTTATTCAGGACCCAGTGTCAACCCCATGGCAGTCACTCCTGTGGGCTCTGCCACCTGGCGAGATGCTTCCTACAAGACGATCCGACTGGCCCACAGTCTCCAATTAAGTCCCTTTTCTACTCTTCCCTCCACTGAGACCAGCCAAGGAAAAATAAAACAACAAGATGAAAAAACCCAAAGAAAGGAAACTACTGGGCCACAACCAACACCTCCACCTTTTCATCGGGACCTTATAGCCAGCTCATGCAATGCATATGTCCGTGATTACATGAGAGAAACCCGAAGCTCTGTGTTCATCCTCAGACAGGCCTTGTGGGAGACAGACCGCCATATCCAGAGATTGCAGAAAGAAAGAGACATACTGGACCGATCCCATGCCAACACTCGAAGAGATATGTTGACCAATAATGAGACCCTGCAATTACGCAGTACAAGACCAATGACCGAGAGGGTGAGCAAATGCTTTTGCTGATTTCTAATGCCATCTGCTGCTCAAGAATTGTGCAGCAATCCAGCCAGCATTCAAAGGGACATACAATCCAATGAGAGCGCCAAATAAATTTCCCAAGTGTCCAAGGTAATTTAATGCTAAAATTGATTCATAGCATAATTCAGCCAGCCCATTATTGGTGCCAAACACACTATCCTTTCATCAGGGCTATATAACAAGTACAGTGTCATGGTCAGGGGTCAGGTTTAAAGGCCAGTAGCTATAGCAGTAGAGAGGCTCCCAGCGACCAGCTGGATAAGTGCAGCAGCAGGTCACCTGATGTGAGGTCACCCGATGTGAGTCTAAGCCCTAGTTAGTGTTCACCAGAGCTCCTGATGGTGGAGATGGGTTTTGCTGTGTGTTAGTACCAGGCTACGGTCCTCAGGATTACCCCCCGAGAAGGTGATTAAGCCAGAGTCCAGTGGAGCCTATACCAGGTAGGGATCAAGCAGAAGCACAGTCAGTAAAAATGCCAAAGGTCAGTAACAAGTGGTTGCAGGTTGGGATTAAGCAAAAGCATGGGCGAGGAACAAGCCAAAGGTTATTAATGAGTAGTAGCAAAGATAAGGATGGCAATAGGAGTGATAAGAGTGAGATATTGACTGGTGAGAGCACAATAATGTGACAAGCAAGAAGTGTTAAGGAAAGGCTTTAATAGGAAGCTCATGGGAGGAGCAAAGTGTCCAGGGAGCTGTCCAACATACTAAGTGGCTCAACAAGAAGAGACATCACCAGACACAGCAGAGTTAGCAGGTTTAGGCCCTGGTCCTGACATACTATGAAGTTGACATACTATGATACCCTGATGAAGGAGAGTGTATTTGGCCCCTGAAACGTGCTGGCTCTATTATGCTATGAATCAATTTCATCATGAAATTATCTCAGACATTTTTTGGTGCTCTCGTTGGATTTTATGTGTCTGGATTCTCAATTCTGGATCCATCCCCTTTCCCCTGAGGGGGGTCTTGCTTTCTGCGGAGTGCTGCCGAACCAGAGTCAGTGTGCCAACTGACAATTTTAGTGACCCTTAGAAAATGTGAATCCAGCACTTTGTTTGTTCTTGTGTTTGATCAGTTAAACACTGGTTTACCAAAACTCTTTCAGTCAAATTAAATGTATATTTTTAAGTGTATCTAAAGCCCAACCTTTTTATTTTTTAATTTTGGGTAGACTGGCAAAAATGTAGAACTTCTATTAGGTTTTATTGCTCTCAGTTCTATCTCTTCTTTATTTGTCCTGGTGGCCATTGTCCCCAGAATAGAAAGTGTTAGGTGAGTCCAAAATATTAAGATGTCACCATTACAGGAATAGAGGGGAAATCTTCCAATGGGAACATTTGTTCTTGTAACAACTGTCTGTGAGGGGATTTACTTCTCGTTGTGTCTACATGACAGGAAGTGATGGGAATTCTCCCCCCAATAGTACAGAGATAGTGAAAACTGATAGAGGTTTTTACTATTTTCTTACTCTATCCAAAATGGAAAACAAAAAATGTTTGGCTTTATGTAGCACCCTCCTAGATAGGCTGCTAGATAGGCTGCTAGATAGGCTAGGTAAATGTAGTGTTTCTTTTTGGCTCCTTTGTAATCAGTGGAGTAGTTTGGTATTGCTTCCCCTTGTTTTTTAGAGAAGTAAAAAGGCAGCCTGAAAATGTATGTAGCTTCAGCCAATCTCTAGGGAATGATAAACAGTAGGTGGCTGGGGAGTCCATAAATAACGTGGGGTCTGTGGCAGCCCTGTTCTTCCAGGAGGAGAAGTTCGCAGCCAGAAGGGCTACTGCCCTTCTAGGCAGCCAAGCTGCAACTCTACCTGTGTTCATTAAGGTCCCAACTGTAGCAGGGGGGCCTGTTTGCTGAGAATCACTGAAGCAAAGTGTGAGATTTCACTGAGGATCTGGTCTTCTGGTCTGGAGAGTTCACGGGAGAAATGTTTGTCTGATATTGGAAGGAGGCATCTAAGTATCCAATGATATTTTGAGTACAGACCTAAATGTAGGATCCTGGTGACTGTTGTTGCTCCCATCCCTTGCGTGTCAGTACTAGTGCTTGCCTTGACTGGGATATCACTGGTGGTGTTGCAGTGCAGTCCATTTTCTGGGCCATTACTAAAGGGGACTGTCCTAAGGAGTAGTGCCAAAGTGAAGAGTGTCCTCTGATGTTCAGAGTCCAGCCCAGCATGCTGTCATTAGCTAATTCTAACATATAGCATCTTGTACTTTTTTTTTTTAGTACCCAGACAAAGTTGACGCTCTTCTTCAAGAGGAGAGGAATGGCCTCCTGGACCTAAAGCGACACACAGAACGCCAGCTACATGAAATCTCAAGACAGCTTAAAGTCAGTCACTGGCCTACAGGGGGCAAAACATCCTTTATCCTTATCTGTTATGTGCCACTCTTGAAAAACATATGCCAGTCTGTTTTGGGATAATACAAAGTGGTTCAGGAACAGAGTAGCACAGGTTTGACGTTGTTCTTGAAGACCTTTAAGCTGACCATACACTAGTAGAATTCCAAGAGAAAGTTCAAATGAAAATTCTTAGGACATTCGACTTGAGGGATGTTGTTTGCAAGTACTTTTGTTTGCTTTTAACGTTGATTTTGGAACAAATTAATTTTACCGAACGAAAACCACATACATTGTTAGAAATTCATTAATTCAAGAAAAATGTTCCAGCCTGCGCTTTTTATCCTTCTCATCTCAGTTTGAAAATGAACATTGATTAGAATCCACTAACGATTAGAAAATTGAATGAATGTTCTTAAAACAAAACAATTTTCAAACAAAATTCTACTAGCGCAGTGGTCTCCAAACTGCGGCCCAAGGGTCAAATGTGGCCCTTTGCTTGCCATTAACCAGATCTTGAGGCACTATTCCACCCACTAACACCAAAGATGGGGATTGCTTTCTCCCACTGATATCACCTATGGGCAGTGGCGTTGCAAGGGGGTGGCTTTTGGGGCTATAGCCCTGAATCTGGGGCCCATAGCCCTGAGTCTCTGCAGGGGTCCCCAATGGGAGGGGAGACTCTCTGGGGACCCTGATGTAAATGGGGGGCTCTCTGGGCACTCTGATTTAAGGGGGAGGCTCACTGAAGACCCTGATTTAAGGGGGAGGCTCTCTGGGGACCCTGATTTAAGGGGGTGGCTCTCTGGGGACCCTAATGTAAGGGGGGCTCTCTGGGGACCCTGATGCAAGGGGGAGACTCTGGGGACCCTGATGTAAGTGGGGGCTCTATGGGGATATACACACACACACACGTATATTATATACATGTTTATGCCCCCCCAAGCGTATGACTTTCTTTACTACATTGCTATGGGCTCTAGCCCCAGATCTTTTGTAGACCTAGCAACGCCCCTGCCTATGGGGCAATTTTTCTTCCACTGACACCAACAGTGGGGCACTATTTCTCTCACGGACACAAGGCATTATTCCTCAAACTGACGCCAGCGATTTGGACTCTTCCTCCTACAGACACCAGGGATGGAGCCCTATTCCCCCCATTGATACCAATGATGGGGACCTATTACTCCCATTAATACCAATGATGAGCCATTGGTTATACTGTATCCACTGACATCAGGCCACTTTCTAATCCTATTTAAAAAAGTCCAGCCCCCCTAAAGTCTGAAAGACAAAAAACTGACCATTTGTTTGGAAAGATTGGAGACCCCTGTACTAGTGTATGGCCAGCTTTAGCCTGTGCAAGGTAGCAGGGTTATTATGTAGCAAATTGGGAAGTATCTGTTATCACACCAACATGGAGATTTATCAGCATGTTGGAAAATCTCTTTAAATTCATTTGTCAAGAACGCCTCACTTTTCACCAATTTTTCACCAACCATACTGTATATGTTTCAAGTACAACTTGTTCTGTTACTTTTAGTGTGTCATGCACCTTCCTGAACGCCTCTCTGGTCTTGCAGGTGCTATATTCTCACCGGCAGAAACTATCAGAGTTTTGCAAAGAAAAGGGCCGAGTATTGGACATTATCAGTGAGAATGCTCGGCCTCAGTCACATGGACAGAAAACACCAGGGGGCAGCACTCTTCTTGGCCCAGAAAATAAAGGTATCGTGATATCCCTAGAACAGACAACCACCACCAGATTCTGTTAATGTGTTTGCTTTACTTACTACAATCTATATAATCATAGTTACATAGTTATTAAGGTTGAATAAAGACACCAGTCCATCCAGTTCAACCTGAGTATCATCTGTCCCTACCCTCAAGGAGCCCACAATCCAAGGTCCCCAACTCACATTCATATATTATGGCCAATTTTTTTTTTCCAATTAACCTACCAGCATGTCTTTGGAGTGTGGGTGGAAACCGGAGTACCCGGAGGAAACCCACGCAGGCACAGGGAGAACATGCAAATTCCAGGCAGGTAGTGTCATGGTTGGGATTTGAACCAGCGACCCTTTTTACTACTAGGCGAGAGTGCTACCCACTACACCACTGTGCCGCCAAATCAAAGTAGAACTCCAGGAAAGCAATTAAATATACAGCTATAAATGTGTGAAATGTTTTACCTGCTGTGAGACACTGACTGTCAGGATTGTAGACAGTGCGTATGTGTCACCCAGGTTTCTCACTTACACATGGTGAGGGGTTCAGGGTTTATGGCTGATACAGAGAAAACAAACTTTGTAATTTTCTAAGAATTGTAAAAAGTTGTGTCTCGGGTCCTGGAACCTAGAGACTTTGTAGAGCTTTGTTTGGGATAATATAAAGGCCTGTGGACAGCTGAGACTAATAATGAGGTCTGGCTACCAGTTAAAATGTGGACCTAGGAATGGAATATTTATCCCACTCAAAGTTCTACAAAGCCTCTGGGCTCCAGGACACAAAGCACAACAGCCACGGGTCCACTGGTCTATATATAGCTGTGGTTTGGGTCCTGGAGCCTGGAAAATATGTAGAGCTTTGAGTGGGATAAAGCCTCCTAGGGGTCCACATTTTAACTGGTAGCCAGACTTCATTACTAGTCTAGGCTGTCCAAAGGCCTTTATATATGTGGATTAACTGGTGCTCAGAGCTCTCTCTGTGCTGTGGAAGCCTGCTGCTGGGTGAAAAGACTGAGTACTGACAGAATATTAAAAGGTACAAGAGCTGCCTGTTTGGTTTAGGGATTTTTTTATGGGGACACCCTGCTAGTCTGGAGTTAACCTGAGTATGGTTAGTGGTTGGGATGAGCAGATATTTTGTTTTATACTATGGAATTGCTGTATAAAGCCCTCCTGCATTGAGACTGTGTTTGTTTGCTGCTTTGTTGAATAAAAGTGCAGGAAAGACTTGCTTGGAATATTCTTGGGTGTCCCTCCCTGGTGCATGGTTTACCGCTGCCAATACAAAACCATAAATCCAGAACTGTCCCCTGTAGTACTTAATTTCTGCCACAAGATGTCCTCATTCTGAAATCTAGCAGTGCTGAACCCACTTTCTCTGAGCCTAGATTGCCCTGGACTTGGGGGGTAATAAGAGGTAGATACCAGGTCATAGCAGGGGCGGATTCAGAGCCTAGTCTCGGGAGGGGCACTGCCAGAAATTTTTGGGGGCAATTTGTTGGGGCAATGGCTGGTGTTGGTGCTTCAATCATCACAGCGCCATGGTTGATATGGTGTCAGGATGATTGAAGCGCATTATTTCTCTTATTACATTGTAATGTAAAAAGAAATCATTCGCCAGATGCAGCGTGTCACTTGCCACTGTTGGCTGCCACCAAATGCGGATTGTCACTTGCCATGTCACTTGCCACATCCTCTGCCACCAGATGTGGATTGTCACTTGCCAATTTCGCCTGCCACAAGATGCAGATTGTCACTTGCCAATGTCGCCTGCCACAAGATGCGGATTGTCACTTGCCAATGTCGCCTGCCACAAGATGCAGATTGTCACTTGCCAATGTCGCCTGCCACAAGATGCGGATTGTCACTTGCCAATGTCGCCTGCCACAAGATGCGGATTGTCATCTGCCAATGTCGCCTGCCACAAGATGCGGATTGTCATCTGCCAATGTCGCCTGCCACAAGATGCGGATTGTCACTTGCCAGTGGCTGTGTCCCAGAGTGAAGACGGGCAGTGAGAGATAATGTAACTCAATACCTCATGTAACTCATCAGAATATGCAAGCAAAGTGATGTTGCATTGCGGCCATTTTGGTACACCCTCACTTGTCAGCAGTAAGACTAGAGTTAGAAGTTGGCAAGCAGACATCTTTATACACCCACCAGAGTCTTGCTTTTCACAGTTATTTTTAACAGTAAACTCAGCTTATTTAGTGAAATATAAGTTGAGTTTACTGTTTAAAATAACTGTGAAAAGCAAGACTCTGGTGGGTGTATAAAGATGTCCGCTTGCCGACTTATAACACTAGGCTTACTGTGGACACGTGCGGGAGTACCAAGATGGCCGTGACGCAACGTCCCTTCAGTCACATATTCAGAAGGTGAGCGGCTTCAACACCTGCCTGCTCACTCAGCCTCAGCCACACGCTAGCCGCCCGCCTGGGCCGGCGGCATGATTACTCACTCACCGGCCTGCTCACCAGCCTGCCCATCCGCTCGCTCACCCAACGGCTCATCCGCTCGTATTTTCTCAGGGGGAGCAATTGCCCCGTTGCCCCCCCCCCCCTGGATCCGCCCCTGGGTCATAGTCATGTATTTACACTACTTACATTTAAAGCAGACATAATATATTAATAGAGGTAATATTATATAAAGTATAATAGTGATAATATTGAATACAAAGCTATATTATTGTGTGCTTTTTTGTGCTTCTGACTTCAGCATAATTGCAGTGTTTTCTGTGTTAGCTGTCTTATTATTTATTTATTTACTTTTTTTGTTGATTCTTTGATTTTTTTTTTTTTCTTTATGTCGTTCTCCATTTTAAACACAACCCCTTTAATGCCTTGACATGTTTTCTTTCTCTTTTGTCAGATTGTCAGGCTGCCATGAAAGACGCCCGTTCAACGCGTGAAAAGTTCCGAAAAACGCAGCCTCCCAACTGGCAGAAACCGTTGGACTGTGCGGAATTAAAAGACAGCGTGACACAAGGACTCCGCAAAAAAGCAGAGGAAAGCTCCTGCATCCGGGTAACTCCCATACTTATCAACATTATGGTCCCTAATCCTGGGACACAGTTAACCCTGATAATGGTCTGTAAAGCATTCACCCACTTTTTGGGTGGGCATGCCCAAATCATGACCATTCAACAGGTTGGTCCTACCCTGACCCTGCCTCTTACAATGTAGGGATGCCTACTTGCAGGCCCGATTCCCACCATGCCTTTTTGAGTAATGCCCCGTACACACGGTCGGATTTTCCGACGGAAAATGTGCGATCGGAGCGTGTTGTCGGAAATTCCGACCGTGTGTAGGCTCCATCGGACTTTTTCCATCGGATTTTCCGGCGCACAAAGTTTGAGAGCAGGAGATAAAATTTTCCGACAACAAAATCCGTTGTCGGAAATTACGATCGTGTGTACACAAATCCGACGCACAAAGTGCCACGCATGCTCAGAATAAATAAAGAGATGAAAGCTATTGGCCACTGCCCCGTTTATAGTCCCGACGTACGTGTTTTACGTCACCGCGTTCAGAACAATCGGATTTTCTGACAACTTTGTGTGACCGTGTGTATGCAAGACAAGTTTGAGCCAACATCCGTCGGAAAAAATCCATGGATTTTGTTGTCGGAATGTCCGATCAATGTCCGACCGTGTGTACGGGCCATTACTGTGCATGTGCAGTAACTCAAATAAGGTTGACTCTGTGATCCTGGGACATGATCTGGGACATAGCATTAGTGGGACGGGCCACGGTGAAGGACTATAACAAAAGAGGGGAAGGGAAGAGAGGCACCAAGCAGCCGCTGATGTAGCACAATTTTTTTATGGAAAAGTAAGTACACACGTATATACACTCACAATAGGTAACAGGCAGTGGGATGCAAGGGGAGGTCTCACGGGAGTAGTCCAGGGAAAGCCTAAGCCAACGATGCAGAGAACCACTGAAGAAGTGAAGTGGGGGCTTGGATGTTCTTATCAGTGGACTCCACAAAGAGAGAGCTGTCAAGCTCAACAAAAGACCTGTCAGCCCAAGGAGCAGTGTAGCCAATCAGGACACGTTTCAGTGGCAATGCACACCTCCTTCATCAGGCTTTTTTTTTGTTTGTGGGGGGGATTTGTGCTAGTAGGGATGGTTGGGAGGTATTTGTGCTAGGAGGGGAAATTTGGGGTGGGGGAGGATTTGTGCTAGGAATGGAAATTTGAGGGATAGAGGATTTATGCTAGGAGGTGTGATTTTTTTGGGGGGGAGGGAGCATTTGTGTGGGGGGGGGGATTTGGGGGATGGGGGACAAAGATTTGTGCAGGGGGGTGTTGTTTAGCAGGGGGGCAGATTTGCACTGGGCAGAAGGTGACTGTATGCTGTGAGCAAAGAGCAGTGACCGGCAGCCACTGGCTCTCTGCTCTGCCCCTCTAGCACTTACTGGAGCGGCGGACTGTGGAGTGGGCTGGAAGTGGCTGGCTCAGGCTCTCAGCGGTGCAGATCGCCATAGCAATGCGTGTTGAACGTGGTTCGGGAAACACGCATGGATCACGGGTTTCCCGCATGGCACTCTAGTATGAACTGGTGTTTTTTTCCTCCAGCTTTATTTTGTTACAGTTTTAAAAATATATTTCTTGGGCTATAGCAACTGATGTCTTTCAAGAATATAATCTGTTTTTATAACTAATGAATAAATGTTAAATAAAAAATGTCTTGTATCAGGACGATGTGACGCTGGCATTGGGAAACGTGAGGAACATAATTCAGAGGCAGCAGAGGCTGTACCAGGAGATGGAGGGCAGTTATCAGCTACAGCTGGTATGTATGATGCATATATTCAGATCACAACAAAGCCTGAGGAATGCCTAGGAAAAAACCCAAGCCTACTTACCAACCAGCTCACAGACATCCAAATTAACCTGTCTTACAGTGAGTTAAAAACAGGGGTTTAGTCCGCACGCATTTGCAAACGCATGCGTAAGCCACAGGGCCTCGTCACGGCACCCTGATATCTGTGGTCCTAACGCTAAAATATGAGTGTCCCCACAGTGGAGGCAAATACATTCTGATGGATAAATGAGGACAGGTGGACTTAAGGAGAGCCCACACCTTGTTAAAGGTACAGGAGTGCACCAAACACCCAGCAAGTAGCACAATGACTGCAAAGGTGTGATCAGTGTGTTCCCTGGTTCAAGCCCCGCCCACTTCTGAGGTTATTACAGACTCAGAACCAGTGGCGGCCCGTCCATTAGGGACGGAGGTGTGCCACCCCCCTAATCCATGTGTCCAGCCCCCTAATCTACATGCAGGACGCCAGGCGCATGGATTCCAATGTTTTTTTTTTTTTAAGCACATGATTAGAGCCAGAGGCTTTAATTGGCTTCCAAAAAGGGTGGGCTCAGGGCTCAGAGCACTGCATCCTGAGCCCACCCAGTTGTGTGACAATAGCAAATTAATATTCGCTATGGTGTTCCTTTTTGTCCTCCCGGCCAATCAGGAAGCAGGTCCTGAGACCCGAATTGGCCAGGGAGTCTTAGGACTCCCGGCCAACCAAACCCACTTCCTGTTCGACCGAGAGGAGAAGCAATGGCCCCAGCTCTTCCCTGGAGCCTGCAACCTGCAAGCTGGAGTGAGGGGCAGCATCAGCCTCCTAAGGAAAGGCGACTGATCGCCAACGTCCATCTCCCGCACTCAGGGTCGGGTTTACATCTCAGAAGCCTATAAGCAGAGAATTCAAAAGTGCCATCCCCCCCAAAAAAAAAACAAGACTGACTTTTTTTTCTTGATAAAATATTTTTCTAAAAATATTTGTATATGTGTAAAGGGGAATGCTATGTACTTTGATGTAAAGGGGGAACACTGCGGACTGTGATGTAAAGGGGAACTCTGATGTAAGGGGGTCTCTGGTCACCAGAATCCCCCTTACACAACAGTTACATCAGAGTCCTCAGAGTTCTCCTTTACATCAGAATCTACATGGTTCCCCCTTACAGTGCAAGGGGGAACCTCTGGGGACTCTAATGTAAAGGGGAATTCTGATGTAAAGGGGACATTGCAGACTGTGATGTAAAGGGAAACTCTGATGTAAGGTGGTCCCTGGTCACCAAAGCCCCCCTTACATAACAGTCAGCAGCGTTCCCCTTTACATCAGGGTCCGCAGTCTTCCCTGTTACATTAGAGTTTCCCTACATAAGGGTCCACAAAGGTCCCCTTGACCTGTGTGTGTGTGGGGGGGGCTCTAGTGACCACAGCCCCCCTCACATCTCTGTGGAGGGGGTGATCTGTCACCGGCAATTACCCACCCCCCATGTCTGTATTATTATGGGGCAGAGGGAAGATGTCACCCCATAGAGTGCAATGAGTATGTATTGAATAAGGATGTCCATGGTGGCCGTTTTTCTATAGAACAATCTGTCCTGCAGCTGTAGCATTTAGCCCCGGTTCACACAGGGGCGGCACGACTTGCAGGTCGCCAAACGACTTCCGAGGCGACTTGCAAAACGACTTCTGCATAGAAGTCTATGCAAGTCGCCCCCAAAGTAGTACAGGAACCTTTTTCTAAGTCGGAGCGACTTGCATCGCTCCTATTAGAACGGTTCCGTAGCACAGAACGGGAGGCGACTTGTCAGGCGACTAGGTCGCCTGACAAGTCGCCCCTGTGTGAACCGGCACTTAGAGAGATAACACAAACCACTACCATTACCACTACCAACAAATCTACCACTGGCAGGCATGCTTACAATGACCGGCTTTTATTTATTTTTGCAAAACCTTTATCCCAAAAGAAAATAAGCTGTTGCTGTAACTGATTATAAAGTATTAGCTGAAGTTTGGCTTAAAATGGCTAGATGAGACAATGGGGGAGATGTATTATAACTGGAGAGTGCAAAATCTGGTGCATCTGGTCAAGGTAGCCAATCAGCTTCTAACTTCAGTTTGTTCATTAAGCTTTGACAATAAAAGCTGGAAGCTGAATGGTTTCTATGTACAGCTGCACCAGATTTTACACTCTCCAGTTTTAATAAATCTCTCCCCAATGTAGATTCCTTAGTAGATCTGTATAATGTTATATATATGTTCCAGGGTCCGGAGTCCAGCTTGGATCTTTCTGTAAGAGAACGTCTGGATCGTCCACTGGTCAGAATCCTCCAGAGACACCCAGGAACCCAGCTCCCCGAGAGCACCCTAATCTGCCAGGTACAGCCAAATGTTCTCTATGTACAGTATATACACCCAGAAAAATGTGTGTCTACTAAGTATTATTGTAAGATGGGGTTCATGGTTGGCTGAATTTGACGCCAAGAGCACAAGACCCTACCCCCGCTCTTGTCCTGCTAGGACAAAGTCCCTTGCGGAGTCCAAACTGTCTGCCATCTTGTGCCCCACTCAATGCCTGAGGCCTCCACATGACATTCCCAGATATTGACTTTTACATCCACACATATAAGCAGTCTTGCTGTACTTTACTGATGGTATTCAGGGAGTGGCAAAACAGTCACATCACCAGGACATACACTCTAGAGCCACTTGGCATTGCACAATCAATAACATTGTCAGGACCCAGGTCTGAACCTGCGACCTCTGCTGTGTTTGGTAATGTCTCTTCTTAAGACAACCATTCCTTGTGTCTTGAACCTTGAACTCCTAGCTCCTCCCATAAACTTCCTATTTAAGCAATGTCTTTGCACTTCCTGTTTGCCAGATTATTGTGCTTGCTTTACCCAATATCTCACTCTTGTCACTCCTTCTGCTGTCTGTTTCTCCGCTACCACTTGTTACCGACCTTTGGCTTGTTTATTGACTATGCTTCCACTTAATCCCTACCTGCTATATCTGCTACCAGACCCCGGCTTGCTCACCTCCTGGTGGAGCAATTCTGAGGCACATGACCTGGTATTAACATGCAGCAAAACCCATCTCCACCATCAGGACCTCTGGTGAATCTCAGTTAGTGCTTAGACCCCGCACCTTAGGGGAGCCCACATTATCCGCCAGGGTGACCTGCCCATGTGCTCTGTCTGTCCTCTCTACTGCTAAAGCTACTGGTGTTGAAGTCTGAGCCCTGACCGTGACACACATTTAGTTGAAGGTCCACAGTAGTCACATATGAAAGCGTGTGCAGAACTTCAGCAGCCTTCTCCCTTTCAGTCTCTCCTCTCTCTGGGGTCATTAGTACTCACAGGATTATGCTCTCGGTAGTCACCTCCTCCCTAGGTATACCTCTCCCGGGGACCCTCTAGGTAAGTAAGCATCACACAGGGATCTTATGGTCAGGCCTAAATGGCCTTTTGCCAATCTGTCCTAGCTCTCACCTCCAAAAGGGACAGAGACTACAGCTGGCTCCTCCTGAACACATATCCACACCTCCTGGCCTCCTACCCTGTCCAGTGTCTATATCTGCTGGTCACATCCCCATATGTGTGAAGTGTTTAGCTCCCATGCCCCAAGTGTGTCTGTGCTCCTCCCTACCTGACTTATATATGGTGCTGACTCACCCCTGACATCACTGCGAGAAGGCTCTACCTAAAAGGGGCCAAACACCTGATGACACTATCTGCTGTAACCAGCCACTATTCTGATACTGAGCCACCCAGTAGCAAAGTAGCTAACTGCACCTGCCTACGTGATACAGGCTCAACCAAGTCTAAGTGATAGCTGGTCATCACCAGTGGGGTGATGGTCCATAAATTCTAATTGTCCCCAGTTTTCATGGCTGAAAACTTGCACCAGGTTGCAGCCCTCAGGATCGCCCCACCAAGGGGTTGCTGAACAGAAGGGATAAGATGCAAATACTGTACCGACGGTGTCAGACAAGAGAGTAGTCAGGTCCAGGCAGAGGTTGGAGCAGATGGCAGGCAGGAGAGAATAGTCAGGTCAGGAAATCCAGTTCAGCAACAGGGCCTATATTAATATATTATGTTAATTTTGCTCTAGATCTTAATCCTTACTCATTTCCTAGCTGAAGGGCATCCAGCATCATCTAGTCCTTTTCTGTCCCTGGCCCGTCCCTTTTATTCATTGGATTTCAGTTCTTTTAATCATGGAGGTTCTATGCATAGCTTTCAAATGTCCCTGAGCCCCTTTCTTCCTCATTTGTCCCTCATTTTGATCTGATCTATATAGTTGTATACAGTGGCGTCGCTAGGGGGTGGCTTTTGGGGCTATAGCCCCGAATCTGGGGCCCATAGCCCAGAGTCTCTGCAGGGGTCCCCAAGGGGAGGGGAGGCTCTCTGGGGACCCTGATGTAAGTGGGGGGCTCTCTGGGGACCATAATGCAAGGGGGAGGCTCTCTGGGGACCCTGATTTTAAGGGGGAGGCTCTCTGGGGACCCTAATGTAAGGGGGGTCTCTGGAGACCCTAATGTAAGGGGGACTCTCTGGGGACCCTGATGTAAGGGGGACTCTCTGGGGAGCCCGATGTAAATGGGGGTGTTCTCTGGGGATATACACACACACATCTATTACTGTATATACATGTGTATGCCCGCCCAAGCTTATGACTATGGGCTCTAGTCCCAGATCTTTTGTAGACCTAGCAACGCCCCTGGTTGTATATAAAATGCACTACTTATCATTAAAAAAGTGTTTCCCAGTGCTAAACCTTTCATCCAATTTCTAAATTGCTGCATTTGTAAATTTCAAAAACCAACATAAAGGAATAGTAGTGGTGAAAAAAAAACATTTGTGTGTTAAACCAATAATTTTTTTTGGATAATTTTCCTTTAAGGGGTCGTGGCAGGAGGTGTGTCCTATGCCTACATACTTTTGCTAGGTGTCCCTTGTTCTCATCTCAGAAAGTTGGGGGGGGTGTATATTGTGGGTGTTACCTAGGGTGGTCTGCATGCAAATTTAGCCTGCCTAGGGATGCCCACTCCTCCAGACTGAGACCAAACCATGAATGTATTTTTTTATTTTTATACCTCCTCCCAATAGCCAGTCCACTGCTTGCATCGGGGTTGAGGGCTCTTAAAAGTACTGAGGCGGGGTGCTTGGTGTTTTCCAGAGGCTATTTACAGCACCCACTGGCCCCTCCCACCAGCAATGATCCACCTGTTTTGCACAGAGACCTAGTGATAACATCACTGGGTCTAAAATTATTATTATTATACAGGATTTATATAGCGCCGACAGTTTACGCAGCGCTTTACAACATTAGGGCAGACAGTACAAGTACAATACAATTCAATACCGGAGGAATCAGAGGGCCCTGCTCGTTAGCACTTACAATCTAAGAGGGAGGGTCAAGTTATACAAAAGGGTAATAGCTGTGGGGGATGAGCTAATGGAGAAAATAGTGCAGTTGTTATATGGAGGCAGGATAGGCTTCTCTGAAGAGGAAAGTTTTCAGGGATCGCCTAAAGGTGGATAAATTTGGAGACAGTCTGACAGATTGGGGTAGCGAATTCCAGAGGATGGGCGAGGCTCGGGAGAAGTCCTGGAGGCGGATATGGGAGGAGGTGATGAGGGAGCAGAAGGTCTTGGGAGGAACGGAGATGGTGATTAGGTTGGTATTTTGAGACTAGGTTAGTGATGTATCTGGGGGCAGAGTTTGGATGACTTTGTAACTTATTGTTAGTATTTTGAATTTAATTTGTTGGGCGAGTGGCAGCCAATGGAGGGATTGGCAGAGAGGGGTAGCAGACACTGAGGGGTTTGTAAGGTGGATGAGTCTGGCAGCAGCATTCATGATGGACTGAAGGGGGGATAGTCTATTTAAAGGTAAGCCAATGAGGAGTGAGTTGCAGTAGTCAAGGCGAGAGATAACCAGGGAGTGAATCAGGAGCTTTGTGGTTTCATTGGTTAGAAAGGGACGTAGTTTAGAGATGTTGCAGAGGTTGAGGCGGCAAGCTTTGGAAAGAGATTGAATGTGGGGCTGAAAGGAGAGTTCAGAGTCCAGGATAGCACCTAGTACCCTGACATGTGGGGACGTGTGGATGGTTTTGCCATTGCTCTTGACAGACAAGCCAGGGGAAGAGGCACGTGGGGGAGGAAATATTATAAGCTTGGTTTTAGACAAGTTGAGTTTGAGGAAGTGGTGTGACATCCATACAGATATGTCGGTTAGTAAGTTAGTGATGCGTGAGGAGATTGATGGAGTGAGTTGAGGGGTGGAGAGATAGATTTGTGTGTCATCAGCATAGAAATGATATTGAAAGCCATGAGAGGCTATCAGCTGACCCAGGAAGGAGGTGTAGATTGAAAATAAAAGAGGTCCAAGAACAGAACCTTGGGGACCCCGACAGAGAAGAGAAGAGGAGTGGAGGAAGTAAAATTGTAAGTGACACTGAAGGTGCGTTGGGATAGGTAGGATGAAAGCCACTGAAGAGCGCAGTCACGGAGACCGAGGGAGTACATTTTTTTGGGGAGGAGGGGGTGGTCAACCTTGTCAAAGGCAGCTGAAAGATCCAGAAGTAGGAGTACAGAATAGTGTCTGTTGGTTTTTGCAGTTAGTAGGTCATTTGTGAGTTTTAAAAGAGCAGTTTCTGTGGAGTGTTGAGGGCGAAATCCAGATTGAAGGGGATCAAGAAGGTTGTTTTTAATGAGGTGGTCACTCAGTTGCTTGTAAACCAGGCGTTCAAGTAGTTTAGAGGAAAAGGGGAGCAAGGCGATAGGGCATAGGTTGTTAAGATTGGTAGGGTCCAAGGACGGCTTTTTAAGTATGGGAGTGACCAGTGCATGTTTTAGAGCATCGGGGAAGATGCCAGAAGTGAGGGAGAGATTGAAGATGTGGGTTAGAGAGTGTAGGATGGGGTCAGAGGGTGACCGTAGCATTTGAGAGGGAATAGGGTCCAGGAGACAGGTGGTAAGGTGGGCGATAGAAAGGAGTTTAGCAACTTCGTCTGTAGTAGCAGATTTGAATAGGGGGAGTGTCAGTGGTACCTGTTGACATGGGGTCTTAGCTGGGGGAGATACCTGTAGAATGGAGATTTCATCACGGATTGTATCAATCTTGTTTTTGAAGTGATTAGCGATCTCCTGGGCAGTGAGTAAGTCAGTGGGTGGAGGCGGTGGAGGACAAAGTAGAGAGTTGAAGGTAGAGAAGAGTTTACGGGGACTGGATGAAAAGGTGTTAATAAGAGTTGTAAAATAGGTTAGCTTGGCAGTGTGGAAGAAAGAATAGTATTTTTGGAGGGCAGATTTGCATTGGTTGAAGTTTTTGAGAGACTTATGCCCCGTACACACAGTCGGACTTTGTTCGGACATTCCGACAACAAAATCCATGGATTTTTTCCGATGGATGTTGGCTCAAACTTGTCTTGCATACACACGGTCACACAAAGTTGTCGGAAAATTCGATCGTTCTGAACGCGGTGATGTAAAACACGTACGTCGGGACTATAAACTGGGCAGTGGCCAATAGCTTTCATCTCTTTATTTATTCTGAGCATGCGTGGCACTTTGTCCGTCGGATTTGTGTACACACGATCGGAATTTCCGACAACGGATTTTGTTGTTGGAAAATTTTATATCCTGCTCTCAAACTTTGTGTGTCGGAAAATCCGATGGAAAACGTGTGATGGAGCCTACACACGGTCGGAATTTCCGACAACAAGGTCCTATCACACATTTTGGACGCATGGATTCCAATGGGGTTTTTTTTTTTGTTTTTGTTTTTTTGAAGCACATGATTAGAGCCCAAGGCTCTAACTGGCCATAATGTAGGATTTTCTGCATTCATACATTTGATTTGGATTGAAAATAGTCTGACAACAATCAATTTTGCAACCAAACAAAATTTACATACAGCTATGCAATTTTATTTTTATATATGCACCCTATTTGTGTATAATATTTATAATGTTTTCTCTCCCCCAGGGCTCTGCTTCTCTGGAGCAATCTCTTGGTAAAGCACAGGATCAACTCGGCTCTTTACACGTGGCACAGATGAAGCTGCGAGAAGACCAGGACAACAAGCTGTGGGGGGAACGCATTGACCGAACCGCCGCCAGACTGCGAACAAAGAGCACCAAGGGCCAGAGAGAGAGGCTGTGCCTGTGAGCCGAGAGACAGCCGAGAGGATGTCACGTCAACCAACCTCAACAACACTGATTTGCTATATTAAAAGTTTTCATTAAAGAAAAACTCTGCAGAAAACATTTTTGAAGCTTAAGACTTTTATTGTGGCTGAACATTAACAGTACATTTTTTGGCTTACGCACCCCAAAGTAAGTGTAAATCCCGGGTTGTGCAGGTTCAGCTTGATGCCAAAGAACAAAGTATGGGTATTATGGTTTGAGAGGGGAGAGGTATCCTAAATACAGCAATAGCAGAGTGGACCCCTAATTATACTGTGCACCCCCACCCCCCTCAAAAAAAAAGAAGAAAATAAAGTAAGGAAACATTTAAATGGTTGTAAACCCTTCCATATACCCAGTGACTGGCCTCGAGAGATACACAGAGATGAAGAAAAGCCTCCTACATAAGTTGTACCTGTTTATCTGCAGTCTTCTCTCCTCTCTACATCTTTTCAAGTCCAGAATTGAAAAAAGCTTGTCTGAGCTGTCAGAAAGCAGGGGGTGGGGAGCTAAAGTCACACTCTGCAGAGCTCCATGAGGAGAGCTCTGAGAGCTGATTGGAGAAAATGGACACCCTTCACACTGCACACAAGAACAGACCTGAGTCTGTTAATCACAGGCTGTGTGCTGGAGCTCCCTCCCCTGTCACTATTTCTCTCTAATTGTCAGAAGCGACTAATACTAATAACAAAAGAACAGGACAGCAGACAGACTTAGTGCTCTGGAGTGAAACAAGTACACACTATAGAGGGATATGATTTGTTCATTTTTCATGTCTGAGCTTTACAACCACTTTAAAGATGAACTCCGGGATAAGCAAATATTGCCTAAATCCATTCCTCATGTGTATTCTTCTTGAATCTCGGTGTGCTTTGTGTATTTCTTCCAGATCTGTGCAGTAATCCAGTGTGAGACTTTTCCTTTCTGTAATAAAGACCACCCCCCAATCACTTTTACAGTAGTGATCTCCTCTGTGAGTGGTGAAGCCGGAAGAGACAAGCATTTCATCACATCCGGGTTCACAGCTGCCCCCCTTCCCGGCTATTGTAGCCAATCAACCCTGATCCGTGCAGGGCAGGGGGGAAGTTAGGGGTCTAATAGACCCTTGGGGGTTGATTTACTAAAACTGGAGAGTTCAGAATCGGGTGCAGCTATACATGATAGCCAATCACCTTCTAACTTCAGCTCATTCAATTAAGCTTTGACACTAAGCCCCTGTTCACATTGGGGCGATTTGACAAATCGCATGTCAAATCGGAGCCTATTGCTGGCAACAGGAGCATCCCAATTGGTACAACGCCGACTTTGCAGCGCTGCACCGATTTCCAAAAGTAGTTCCTGCACTACTTTTGGCAACTTCGGAGGCGATTTCAATAGTGATCTGTACAGGAACCCGCTCAGATGTCTTTCAAGGCGCCCCTGAAGTCAGACTAAAATGCGGCTTAACTCAGATGAACTCGCACAATTTCAAAGCTGTGCTCAGTGTGAACGAGGGTTAAAACCTGGAAGCTGATTGGTTTCTATGCAAAGCTGCACCAGATTTTGCATATTCCAGTTTTGGTAAATCAACCCCTTGATGTTTCCATAAAGAGGACCTGTCCCCTGCCCATGCTATCGCATAGGGTACTTGTTAGCCCTCTTTACAGGTAAGCCTACAAGTACCTACAGATAAGGCTACAAGTACCTACAGTTAAGCCTACAAGTACCTAAAGGTAAGCTTACAAGTAACTACAGGTAAGCCTACAAGTACCTACAGGTACATACAGGTAAGCCTACAGGTACCTACAGGTAAGCCTACAAATACCTACAGGTAAGCCTACAGGTACATACAGGTAAGCTTACAAGTACCTACAGGTATGCCTACAAATACCTACAGGTAAGCCTACAAGTACCTACAGGTAAGCCTACAAATACCTACAGGTAAGCTTACAAGTACCTACAGGTAAGCCTACAGGCAAGCCTACAAGTATCTACAGATAAGCCTACAAGTATCTACAGATAAGCCTACAAGTATCTACAGATAAGCCTACAAGTACCTACAGGTAAGCCTACTTGCACTGTATTGGAGATATTCACACTAGACGCAGCCAGTGACATCACTGGCAAAAGTGCTCTGAAGGGATGATATACCCGTGCCGTACCTTTAGAGCTCCATGCCAGAGGGAGAGCAATAATTTCAGGGCCATCATTTATGATGAACTCTAAACTGATACCCAGGATTTTTTAAAGTATCACCTATAAAAAATTTGGGGTAGTGTAGTTTGTTATCATTTCACGTAGTGTACCCCTTAAAGAGCCACTGGTGAATTTGGTCCTATTTCCCCCTTAGAATGCACACATCCAGGCACACAGCATTTTCTTCATTCTTCCACTATCTCAGAAAACAGTCCAGGCCCGCAGTGATGGTGAACCTTGGTACTCCAGATGTTTTGGAACTACTTTTCCCATGATGCTTCACTACACTGCAGAGTGCAGGAGCATCATGGGAAATGTAGTTCAAAAAATGATCTGGGGTTCCAAGTTTTTCCATCACTCTAGGGGCACTTTTTAGGGTTTTTATTGGGAATGATGAACTGGGATAGAGAGAGGGAACATGTCATACCCCGGAACTGTAGAACTGGATACCCTGAGGACCCAGTTTCTGGCTGCACTTCACAGAACTGCTCAATGTCCCACAGAATCTCTTATTCTGTAGGACTGACTTGCACTCCTTCCAGAGTTAAACAAAGCTACACACAGTCAATATTCCTCAGCACTGGGGTCTCATAGCCGCATACATCCCAACTTTTTGAGATGGGAATGAGGGACACCTACCAACAAAAGTATGCAGGCATAGGACACACCCCTTGCCACGCCTCCTTAAAGGAGAATTGTGCAAAAAAACAAGATTGGTTAAACCCACAAGTGCTTTTTTTACCACTACTATTCCTTTATATTGGCTTTTGGGATTTGCAAATGCAGCAATTTAGAAATCAGATGAAAGGTTTAGCACTGGGAAACACTTTTTGATAGATAAAAAGTGCATTTTATATACAATTATATAGATCAGACCAAAATGAGGGACAAATGAGGAGGAATGAGGGACAGAAGGACATTGCTCCAAATCAGGGACAGTCCCTCGAAATCAGGGACAGTTGGGAGCTATGTAGCCGCAGGATCATCGGTTGCCTCCTGTCAATATCTACCAGGGTCTTCCTAGTGAGGGAGATGTAGACTTACACCACAATAGGAGAGCTGGACTCTTCCCCACCGACTTCCTCCTGGCTCTCTCCAGTGAGCTTCTTCAGACCCTGGACTTGAACTTTCTCATAGGCCCCCCCAGCTGAACCTACCTGGGACCTTTGGTTCTTTGCAAGGTATTCTACAGTACTCTTGTCCCAGAGGCAGAGCCCCCAGCACAGGGGTCTCCTCTTGCAGGACTGGACCAAAGAACGCTGCACTCCTGCCTCATGCTCCAGACTACTTATGGGCTCTCCCACCACCTACTGGACACACCTCCTAAGGGATTGGCTGAAGTTCCATAAATATTCAGGCGGCCTAATCTGCTCTTCATCCTTCTATGACTCTGGAACAGTGGACCCAAACCTTTTTGGCACCATGGACAATTTTTCCAGGGGGGACTGGAGGGCTGTTCACGGAACAACAACAGCCCTTTATATCAGCCCCCCTCTACATCACAGTTCACCCTTTAAAGCAAACAGTCTCGAGGGGTCTTCCCTGTAAAGGGGCACTGAGATATAAAGAGGATTGCTCTGTAATGACTAGTCATGCCCCCCCCCCCATCACAATTGTCCTCCTTGCAGTGATGGCCCCCCTTTCCTCTTTAACAAGACAGTGACCCTTCGGCAGGGCAGAGGCAGTTATCAGCCTGTTTCTATTCTCCCAGGTCTCCTGTCCAGCCTCTGATGTCATCCTATCAGCAGGGAGAGCGGGAGGTGCCAAAACTTATGTTAACATGCAGGTGATCTGTGGGCGATAGACCTGGGAGAATAGACACAGGCTGCTAAATGGCCGGGACGGCCTGCGGTTGCCACTCACCTCCTGCTGCGTGGTGGAGGCCTACTTATCAACAGACCTCGGACTGGCACCGGCAGGGTTTGGGGACCCCTGCTCTAGCAGACAGGGGGGAGTAACAGAGCAGCAGCCTCTTAAACACCGAGCAGCCCTAACCAATCAATCCCCCACTCCTCTGATTACAGGGAAGCCAAACTACATTTTCCCAACAGACTACTCTATACTAGGAGGGTGCTACATACACTAGATTGTGAAAAGTATTGGGACACCTGCCTTTACATCTGCATGAACTTTAATTGCCCCCAAGTCTTAGTCCGTAGGGTTCAATATTGAGTTGGCCCACCCTTTGCAGCTATAACAGCTTCAACTCTTCAGGGAAGGCCGTCCACAAGGTTTAGGAGTGTGTCTATGGGAATGTTTGACCATTCTTCCAGAAGCACATTTGTGAGGCCTGGCTCAAAGTCTCCACTCTAATAGGAGACTTCGAGCCAGGCCTTCTCATCCAACATCAGTGCCTGACCTCACAAATGCTCTTCTGGAAGAATGGTCAAACATTCCCATAGACACACTCCTAAACCTTGTGGACAGCCTTCCCAGAGGAGTTGAAGCTGTTATAGCTGCAAAGGGAGAGCCAACTCAATATTAAACCCTACGGACTAATGGCCGTACACACGGTCCAAAAATCGTACGACAGATCATCTTTTTTCGCTTACTAGTCGCAAGTAGAAACTGAATAGGTTACTAAAGTCACGAAAATTCTCGTACGACAGAAAAGAAAATTGGAAGTGATGTCAGGTGTTGTAATGTATTTGTATTGTATTTTCGGACAACAACTGTACTGACTAAACGAAAATCGTATGATCTGGTATCATACGAGGAAAATTTTCGTGTTTGTCCGATAATAATATCGGATGAACTGTCGTGATTGGCTCTCGAAAGCTCTGTACTAACGATCCGATTATCATACGATTGCGTCGAAAGCGGTATTTTTTTGTCCGATATTCGTTCGGATCGTGTGTACGGCCATTAGACCGGGATGCCATTAAAGTTTACGTGTGTGTAAAGGCAGGCGTCCCAATACTTTTGATAATATAGTGTGTTTTACCACAAATAGTGGATATTATATTGTGTTTATGTGTATTGAAATTCATTTTAGTGTATTTTCTCCTTAAAATATGCTTTTTTATAAACTGCAAATATTGTGTGACAGTTTATTCTCCAGGTTCTCAACTTTCAGAACATTGTTTGGCGGTCATTTTATTGCATAAAACGCTGATTATAACATACGCGCATGAAAACAAAAAACTGCACTGCTCATGAGGCGGTTAAAGTTTCCCCTCCCCCTCCATGGATAGTCTTACTGTCCTCATTGACTCCAATTTATTTTGCCAAAATGGCGGCAAACTTTGAACATAATCTGGGGATTTTCACCTAAATGTGTTTAGAACTGCCAGCCTGGCTCATTTCCTTTACACTGAAGTAAAAATCTGCCCAGCTTCTCTCAGCCACTCTCCACTGACTGAGACATATTCCACAGTGCTCTAGTTTTGCTACTAGATTCTCCTTATCACATCTCAATAAAGTTGATACAAGCACACCGAAACGGAACGCGCCGGAAGTGACGTTCCGTCGCCGCCATCTTGCTACACCCCGCACTCCTCCACAGTAAAGATGCACCGAGAAGGGGGCAAGCGGACATCTTGTTACACCCACCGGAGTTTTGCATTCCACAGTTATTTTTAATAGTAAACAGAGTATATATGGTGAAATACAGTATTTTGAAATCCATCGCACTAGTTACATGTTGAATTATAAAAGCAGCGGTGTTCTGTCAGATCAGAAAACCTGTGAAATCAGCAGGTTTGCCGTTGCTTTTAAAATTCAACATGTAAATAGTCCGACAGATTTCCAAAAAATGTATTTCACCCTATAAGCTGAGTTTACTGTTAAAAATAATTGTGCAATGCAAAACTCCTGTGGGTGTAACAAGATGTCCGCTTGCCCCCTTCTCGGTGTACCGTTACTGTGGAGGAGTGCGGGGTGCAGCAAGATGGCGGCGACGGGACGTCACCTCCCCTACCAATTCTGACGGGTCGCCATATCCGACGGAACACCGCCAAGCACATGCATTTGCCCGTTCACTTAAGAGTACGGCCATGCCCACTTCAAAGATGGGGGGGGTGCGGAAGTGACGTTTGCGCCGGCTCCCTTAACAAAGATGGCGCCCTCTCCGTTCCTCTCCCTGGGATGAATGATTTAAACAGGTTTCCTAAGTGTGGGCAGAGCTGGCGCGGCTGAGGCCTAAGCGGAAGTGTGGGCCCCTGTATAATTGAGCAGGAGACCCCGCCCCGCTCTCTTTCCGCTCTGAGCTCCGACCGGCTAGGACGTAGGCCAGCAGACACGTGAGTGAGAGATGAGGATTCCGGGGCTCCGGGCGGAGTGATCCGGGTGCAATGTGTGTGTGGGGGACACCGGGAGTGGAGGACGGGGCGGGGAGTGCTCGGGGAGACCCACGTGGTGCTGTGTGCGGGGAATGACACGAGTTCTCCCCCGTGTGTACACTGCTGAGGCCGGGACAGGCCTGTGTGAGGGGGGTGGGGAGTACAACTTCTACAACTAGGAATAAAGACAAACTGACACCCATCACTTCTTCTGTATATATATGTGTGACAACCAGGGCTCCTCTCCGCCATGTGTCCAATCCTCCCACCATGGAGGGATCTGTGTGTGTGTGTGTCTGTACAACCAGGCCATACAATCTGACATGTTACACACCCTGGGGGATAGGACACGTTCTCATGTTAGCTCCCCCCCTTCCCAATGCTCCCCCCTGCCCTTTCTACCTTTCCTTACATACCCTTTCCTTACCCTGTTGCCTGTCCTTTGCCTATTCATTGCCCATTCCATGCCCCCCCCCCCTGCCCTCTGCCACCTTCTCCCTTCTCCCTTGGTGCCCTGAAGTCACATAAAGTGGAGAGGAGATGATGTCATCTGACACGGGGCAAGGAGTGCCAACCAGGTGTAGAGAAGAGGGTCAGAAGTAATGCCCGGTGCACACAGGTGGGGGGTTATCATTCAACCCCCCGAAGATTTGGCTGCTCAGTGACCGGGTCATTTTTTGCGATTCGGCACTGCGTCGCTATAACTGACAATTGCGCGGTCGTGTGACGTTGCACCCAAACAAAATTGACGCCCCCCCCCCCAAATAGAGCTTTCTTTTGGTGGTATTTGATCATCTGTTTTTTTTTATTTTATATTTTGTGCTATAAACAAAGCGACAATTTAAAATAAACACACTATTTTGTACTTTTTGCTATAATATCCCCAATTTTTTTCCCTCAGTGTAGGCCGATATGTATTTTTCTACATATTTTTGGTAATAAAAATCGCAATAAGAGTATATTGGTTTGTGCAAAAGTTATAACGTCTACAAAATGGGGGATGATTTATGCCATTTTTATTTTTTTTTCCTAGTAATGGCTGTGATCTGCTTTTGTTATCGGGTGCAACATTGACAGACACTTTTGACACATTTTTGGGACCAGTGACATTTTATACAGCGATCAGTGCTATAAAAATGCATTGGTTACCGTATAAATGTCACTGGCAGGGAAGGGGGTTAACACTAGGGGGGGCGATCAAGGGGTTAAGTGTGCTCCCTGACTGTGTTCTAACTGTAGGGGGAGGGGATGACAGATTGTGGTGATGACAGACAGTTCCTAGCTATTAGGAACTCATGATCTGCCTCTCCTCACAGAACAGGGATTTGTATGTTTATACACACACTCGGCCTACCTCATGGCAGTCAGCCACGAGCATCGCGCCCCCCCCCCCCCCGCAGTGCTGCGCCACTGCTATCCCACTTTAAAGTAGCCGACGTACAGCGACGATGGCTCGCGGGATCATGCCGACCTGCAACAGTATGAAGGTGGCTGGTCGGCAAGGGGTTAACCCAGTGGGCTGAACTACAAAAAAAAAAAAGACGTATCACTGCCCTAACAAAAGCAATGTTGGTGAAGCTTTGAACAGGAGAATCTGGATGCCGCACACCGGATAAAGTTGAAAAATTGTCTTTATTATAAAAATTGGATCATCAAAAATACAAGACAATCAAGGCAGGATATACAGGCTCAGCTGACGCGTTTCACAGTCGTGATTGAGTGCTTACTATGAGTAAGCACTCAATCACGAGTGCGAAACGCATCAGTTAGACTTATTCTCTTCCCCCGGCCCGAACACACTGATGGGCGCTCTGACATTGGCTACAAGCTCTGACCGGATGTTGGTTTTTCCAGCGTGTCCCTTCAACAAAAGCCGGTCACTAGACCAGTTTCTGATACAGAGAGCTGTACAAACTGACCGAATATTACCGTCTGATCTTCAGCCCATCTGTATCCAGTATAAGGAGGAGCTCAGACACATCCCATTCTGATCCCGCTAGGAAGCAGTCACAATACCCGCCAATCAGAAACAGCCAAGAAGGTCCCCACCTTGTATGTATGTGAACATGGTGATGATTGGCAGTGCCCGGTGACGGCTTCCTATCAGGAGGAAGTATGTGTGTGTGTATTGGCCATTGCCGGCAAGTTTCCAGCTGTTTCTAATGTATAGTGATTTCATTTTGGTTTAGGAACGGGTGATCCGTCTTGTTGGAATCTTCTGGTTCATCTAACTTCATTTTTTATTTTTTGTTTTGTTTGCAGGATGGCAGACTGGGAATCTGTACCTGTTGGGGCCGAGTCCCCTGAAATTAAACTGTTCGGGAAATGGAGTACTGATGATGTCCAGATCAATGACATCTCACTGCAGGTATTGGGTGAGGGCTGGGAGTGAATTTTCTGGAAGTGTGATCCATCCCGGACAGATGTTCTGTTTTTTTTTAGTATGATGAATGACTTCTGGATGACATTTTGGTTTGCTATGGGCCATACCTTCACCTGGTCCCTTATGAATGGAGTTCTGTGGGCCAACTCATCCCCTGAGTTATATCAGAATGGAATTCAAGGGCAGTCGTCTGATTGTTGGGATCTCACCCATGAGGCTAATTCAGGCGGTACTCATTGGGGGGGGACTGCAATGGGGACACAGTGTTCATACTGGATGCTTTGTCCTCAGTGTTGCTCAGTAGCACCGATTCTTATAAAATCATGGGTTCAGTGTCGCTGAGCTCCCTGCCCAGTGCTGCAGCTATCACACAGGCAGATGCAGTGTCTGGGCGTCTTCTGTGATGCAGAATATGGTAAAACTGCAGGTTGCTGTGTCACTGAGCACAATGTGTCCGGCCACTGATCTTCATTGGTGCAGCGGACACTTGGAGAGCTCTGCTCAACGAGCCTGCAGGGTCACTGAGCTTGACTGCCTGTGTGCGCGGGTGCCCACACACAGGTGGTGCTGCCGCCAGAGGCAGCCATCTTTACTGCATTCACCCCTGGCATGGCCTTGTGCATGAGGTTAGGTGCTATGTTGCTTCTAATACTGAAATAACCAGTCTTGTGACTGCAATAGGCAGTGACAGGCCCTCTTTATGGAGGGGTCTGTGGTCTATTAGACCCTGCATGTCTTCTCTGCCCATTAAAGAGGTTGTAAACCTCCCTCTAATGTTGGTACCTATAGGTGAGCCTAGAAAAAAGGCTTCTCTATAGGTACTGTAAATATCTGCTAAACGTGCGGCGTTTAGGAGATATTTACTGTACTGCGCTGATGCTGCCGGTGCATGCGCTCTGAACGGCTGCCCCCTTTACTGGTTCTTCAGGAGTGTGCTGTGAACGCATGCACAGGAGTGACGTCATGTGGCTCCGGCCAGTCACACAGCCGAAATCCACAGCCCCAGAAAGAAGACAGGCAAAGATGGATGCGGGATAACGTGGGCTCCATTTGCAGGCAAATGTCACATAATGTGCTAGTATGTGATGCATGCTAGCACATTATGCCTTTAATTTGCAGGGAAGGGGGGAAACACCCCCCCCCCCCTCTCCACAATCAAGAGTTCACTTCCTCTTTAAGAGCATCTGATCACACCAAGTGCTTTCACTATTTAAAAATGGTTAACATCCAGGGAAACCAGATGCTCGTCGCTTCTGGTTTTCTATACCATAGAGCACATTCTGGGTTCACTGGCAGAAGGGGGGGGGGATGGATCCCTCCGGTAAAAACCATCCAGCGGCTATTTAGCCGCTATGATGGCTTTTACATAAAAGTGTTATTAAACTCACGACAGTAACATCAGTCTGTATTTGCAGTAAAGCAGTGGTTCTCATCCCTGTCCTCAAGTACCCCCAACAGGCCACGTTTGCAAGTTTTCCTTTATCTTGCACAGGTGCTTTTAAATCAGTCAATGGCTTGGTATTTTGGGCACCTATTTTATCTAAGAGAAATTCACAAAACATGGCCTGTTGGGGTTCCTTGAGGACAGGGTTGAGAACCACTGCAGTAAAGCATGCTTGTTATACTCACTGGAAGCTAAGGGGATTAATCCTCTGCATTGTGTAAAAAGGCTGTTTGATCCTATCTTCTCTGATCCTCCTCTTCTTCCACTGCCCCAATCCATCTGATGTGACGGCCTTTGGAGTCACTGTGCACATGCTCAGTTTGAGGTGTATTGCTAGGGAGATTTATTTATTTTTTTACTTGAGAAGGGGCATGTGAGGCCCAATCGGCACTGTCCAGACGGGGGGTGGGGGGTCCTGCAGCCTCATAGGGTAGTCAGAGTAGAATGAAAACTCCTCCTACAGACTTAACCAGACACCGATAGAAGTCACAAGACTGCTGATTAGAAAAGGCATTTAGCAGTTTTATATTTACTAAAATAATTGCATTTCCATGTACTGTGGGAGACCAGATATAGTGTATGCAGGGTCCTGGGTTTAGTAACACTTTAAAGCCGGTTACCGTTTGAAAGAAACAATACTGGGATGATGTGTGTAGTTGCAGGCATCTCGCTATACCCACTTGATATCAAATGACTTGTGTGTATGCGGTCACTAGAATGTTTTGGAGGTTTGATATCAGTGTTGCTGCTTTATATTATGTATATGACGGGTATACTTTAATGTGAACTGTTTGTGTTGCATTGAACTTACCCATGACCATTTGGTTTCCAGGATTACATTGCCGTTAAGGAGAAGTATGCCAAGTACCTTCCACACAGCGGAGGACGATACGCCGCCAAGCGTTTCCGTAAGGCCCAGTGCCCCATTGTGGAGCGTCTGACAAACTCCCTTATGATGCACGGCAGGAACAACGGCAAGAAGCTGATGACAGTCAGGATTACAAAGCACGCCTTTGAGATCATCCACCTGCTGACCGGTGAGGTGAGTGACTTCTCCAGAAAACTCCTCAGGGGTGCACTGTGACAAGGCCGGTAATGTTTTAGCGCTTTATGATTAAAAAGGAAATAAATGTTCCAGTGCATGAAAACATACCAGAGCTCTGTGTCAACAAGCATTTAAAGTGATTGTAAATATTCAGGGGTTTTTCCTTTCTGTCAGTGTGAGGAGAGAGCCGGTAACCAGCCAGGGGACATTTACACTGATCATCTGTGCAGCTTCATCGGTGCCGCCCCTTCCCCCGCCCCATGGACCACATATGTGGCACTTGAACAAATCGCGTCTCAGGATCGGTTCACATCGGTATGCTGTGCAAGATCTCATGTGATTCGCACTGCAGTGCAAATTGCATGCGATGTCTGGATGATACGAATTCAGCCATACAGATTGGCTGAATTCGTATTGCATTTGGACAAGTCTACAGGACCCTTTTTGGTCCACACCAGAATCTAATGACATGGGTATTAACGCCTATGCGATCCGATTCATGTCTGAATTGTCAGTTTGCACTGCAATGTGCAAACCGATCTGGGGGCGTCATTAACTTTCTGTTGACACTCCCAGCGGTTCGCATAAGACCGTTTCACACTGGGGCTGCCCAAGCTGTAAAGCGCAGCTCGTTTTAGCAGTGTTTTACTGCTGTCTAAGCGGCGCTTTTAACCCCAAAGATGGTGTTAAAAGTGATGGTCCGGCGCTTTTCAGATGCTGCCCATTCATTTCAATGATCAGGGGCGTTTTGTATACAGCGCTCCCAAACTGCCCCAAAGATGCTGCTTGCAGGACTTTTTCTAACGTAAAGTAAAACGCCTGAAAACTGTGTGAAAGTAGTCTAAGGCACTGAACTGCCTGCAAGTCGGGTGCACAGTGTCCCCACATCGCACCTATGTGAACAGAGCCTCGGGGGTCTGATGAGGAAGCCGCATCTGTTCACTGTGAATGGCTGCAGCTTCCTCATCAGACCCAGAAGACAAGGTCTGATGAGGACAAATTTAGATGTGGGGGGGCTGATTTTAGTATTTTAGTCTTGCCTAGGGCAGCACCAAGGCAAACGGAACACTGCCCGGAAGAGATGAGATTTATCTTTTCTCTGGAAATTGAATTAAAGTCAGTCAGTTCCCTGCAAACTAGCATCTCCATAATCTATCCCTTCAAAGCTGCAGTAGTTCTAAAAGTAGCGTTCCACCCAAAAGTGGAACTTCCGCTTTAAGAACTCCTAACCCCCTGATAGGCCACATTTGGCATGTCATTTTTTGTGTGGGGGGGGGGAGGGGGCTACCTAGTTCTGACAGGTACCCAGCTCCCACTTCTGCTTGCGGTATCTCGTTGACTCGAGTGGAAGTTCTCTCTCTCCCTCCCTGCTATCTTCTGGGACACGTCACAGGTCCCTAAAGATTGCTCTGCCATTCAGAACATGCGACGTGCAGTGCACAAGCGTGGATCGTGGTACAGGTGAGTGGCTGTTAAGTCAGCAGCTACACTTTTTGTAGCTGCTGACTTTTCATAAGCACAAACAGCTGCAACTTTGCTTTAAACCTACCTTTTATTTCATCATCAGTCCCCTCTCCTCCTGATCTGTATTATTCCCCAGCTTTTGGCTTTCAACAATCATTTTGTTCCCAAGCATTATGTGAAAGAACACACGCCTGGCATCCCATTGGACATGCATGGTCAAGCAAATGGTAAGAATTCTCTTCTAAAGTCGCCTGCAGCAGCCAGTTGAGGATAGCATGCTTGTCTAAAGGAATCCCAGGGATGTGTTCTTGTAAATGCTTCAAGAGCATTTACAAGAATGGGGGTACTCTGTTTCTGTGGGTGTGGGGAAGCAATCTGGTAGCTCGCAAAAATCTATTTAGGGAGATGATGTGGAGGTGTTTTGTAGGAGATCCTGTATACTTAAATTTTTTTCCTCTGATTTTTAGAACCCCCTGCAAGTGTTGGTGAACGCCATCATTAACAGTGGCCCTCGTGAAGACTCAACCCGTATTGGTAGAGCCGGAACAGTAAGAAGACAGGCCGTGGACGTGTCTCCACTGAGAAGAGTCAACCAGGTGACTGCAGATGAAGTGCTTCTTAATTGATTCCTCCAGCACAATATTTTATAGTCCTTTTAAAATGTGTTCTTAGGCGAAGCCGCGGCCTCACCTAAAAACTCCTGCCCGCAGCTCCTTAGGACCGGCACGGTGTCCAAAAAAACTCGAATCGTGAATCGAGTTTTTTTTTTTTTTCTTTTTTAAAAATCGCAGATTTTTTTTTTTTTTTTTGAGAATAGCCCAGCTCTAATATAATATTTTTTTTGTGTGTTTTGCCTTTCATTTATTAAACTGAATGGGTTGTTTTCCCAAGTGATCATTTACAATCACTTTAACCTCACTTTAATTACCGGGCAATTATAAAATGACACCGGCAGGAACACTCTGTCCCTCTAGGTGGACGTCATGGGGGGGGGGGCGCATGGCGATCAGTGATGAGGTGTGACAGCCCATCCCCAATCCGGGTATAAAGCCAATAAAAATGTTTTTTGTGCACAGCCGGTCACAAATGACGACAAAATGGCTTTAGTGCCATTTCTTGTTTCTCCTCGGTGTGTGAGGAGACCTGACTAAATACGTATCGCACAGTTCCTGATTTCCCCCCGAATAGAGGACCTGTCCCTGTCACCAGCCCATCAGAGTACCTGAGTACAGGCAGTCCCCAGGTTTGTTCTTAAGTTAATTTTGTATGCAAGTTGGAACTGGTAAATTTTTTTTTTTTTAAGTGCAACTCCAGCCCAAAAAATTCAAGTTTTTTTTTTTGGATAGCATAGGAAAGGGTTAACGCCCTTGTAATATTTGTTTTTGTTTTTTTTTTGCTGTCTGTGCCTCTGTTCAAAAGATTTCACCTCACTTTCTGCCCCTGTGACAATTGGATTTAAAAAATTTGGGGGTTGTTGTGGAAACCAGAATTGGTGATGAGGCTTCAGTGGAGACACCTTTTTCCCATGATAATGCTTACAGGAGTGAATTTCCCTTCCTAGGGGTAGATTTCTTCTCGCTTCCTGTTGTCTCCCTCCGTTTGTAAGTAGGTGTCATTTGTAAGTTAGATGTTTAACCCGGGGACCACCTGTACTGATCTGCAGCCCATGCCTCATAGAATGTGTGTTGGGGTGTTTTGCTTTCCAAAATAGGGTAGTTCCATCTCCTTGGTAAACCAGGAGCTTCAAAAGTGTAATAGGTCATCGGGAAATTGTGTAATTTTATGCTCCTAGAACACCTGATGAGGGTGCTCCCTGCATGTTGGGTCTCTGTAAGTGGCCAGGCTGTGTAAACGTCTCACATGTATCTCCATACTCGGGAGTGCCAGAATGTGTTTTGGGGTGTAATTGGAAGTATACCTATACTGTGTGAGAAATAACTTGTTATGACAATTTTGTATAAATAAAATTTTCCCAAGAAATGCGGGGGAAAATGTCAACTTCAAAAAACACCATGCCTCTTACTAAATACCTTGGGATGTCTACTTTCCAAAAAGGGGTCATTTGGGGGGTATTTGTACTGTCCTGACACAGAAATAAAATAGGCTGTCAGTACATCAGGTGTGATCAATTTTTAATGCAAATGGAGGTTTACAACCTCTTTAACCACTTCAATACCGGGCACTTTTACCCCCTTCCTTCCTACCCAGACCAATTTTCAGCACTCACACTTTGAATGACAATTACTCATAGCTTGTAGACTCTAAGTTTTACGCGGACTTAATAATATCCACTAATTTGAATTGGTTATTTTTAACAAAGATATGTAGCAGTATACTCCATTTAAATAGGCGTCATTTGTAAATTGGATGTTTTACCCCCTTCCTTGAGTTATTTTTACCAAAGATATGTAGCAGTATACATTTTTGCCCAAATTTATGAACAAAAATTACTTTGCAAAATTTTATATAGAAAACAATCTTTTATTTTTTTTTTTTTTTTTCAAAATAAAAAACCCAGTGGTGATTAAATACTACCAAAAAGCTCGGTTTGTGTGTAAAAGATAAATGTTTGGGTACAGTGTTGCATGACTGAGTAATTGTCATTCAAAGTGTGAGTGCTGAAAATTGGTCTGGGAAGGAAGGGGATAAAAGTGCCCGGTATTGAAGTGGTTAAAGAGGTTGTAAACCTCCATTAGCAAGTTATACCTCTTGGTAAGGCTTGCCTATAGGTACAGTAATTGTCTGTTTAGGAGATATTTACTTTGTGCTGCGCCAATGTCATTGGCGCATGTGATGTGAAGAAATGGCGTACTAGCACACTATGCTTTTACTTTGCAAGGGGGAAAAAAATGAAATAAGACCTACAAGGGTTTACTTTTTAGGTGTACCTGTCATATGGTACCAAAGTGAAGTAAAAAATAAAAACCTGGTACAGTGGCATGTCATAGTAGTTCCATTAAAATTTGCTACATGCCCAAAACTTTACATGGAATTTGGGCAACAAGTGCTTTTCAAAGCAACCACAGATCCTCAGTTGATTTTATAAGGTCTCATTCTGGGCAAATTGGTGGCTTTTTTCCAGTGTGATAAATGTGTCTGGACACAGCACTGTGCACTATGGTCACTCACACATTGGACAGTTGGCCGCGGCCAGCTTGTATATAGCCAGAAATGCTGGTCCTGGAAGCAGACTGCCTCCAGGGATGGTTGGAGCCCATAATCACATGTGACTTTGTGTGGGTGAGCAGTTACATGCGTAGGGCGGTTACACATGCCACTGATTTTTGTACAAAGGCTAAAAAAATGATCTGGTCAACGATGGTTGCCTATGTCCAAAGCATTTTGCCTTTTGCTACAGTTATCCCTGAAGTGCTCCTGCAGGACGTCTATGCTAGAATGTTTGAAGTTTCCCAATTCATGTTGGCTATCAGATTCTGTCTCTAAATCTTGCTCTCTTGTTATCTCAGGCTATCTGGCTCTTGTGCACCGGAGCTCGTGAAGCTGCCTTCAGGAACATTAAGACCATTGCAGAATGTGTCGCCGATGAGCTCATCAATGCAGCAAAGGTAAATGAGGGGTGCATTAAGAATTTTTAGATGTATACAAAGTGTCTAGGCTAAAGTTGGATGCTGGGTTAAAAGTTGGTAGTATAAATCACCAAATATTAGGAATAGATCATTATTGGTGCCAATACTGAGTAATTTCTCACAAATGATCATCTGTGATTTTAACATAGCTTGCTAGCTTTAACATAGTTTGCAGGTGTGACTTACACATGTGTTTGGTGCACGAGCAGGGGCGCTTTAAACATTTTACTGTCCCTTTAAAAAAAAAAAGAAAATAAAACTGATCACTTTTATTGCTGTCACAAGGGATGTAAACATTCTTTATAACCGGCAATGACAGGTACTCTTTATGGAGGGATCGGGGGGGGTCTAAGACCCCAAATACCTCCTTTCCACTTAAAAGTATTCAAAATGCCAAAATCTGTTTTGGAATACCATTTTATTTTAAATTCCCCCCCCCCAAAATCTGTGCTTTTGGTAGCCAAGTAAACTGAAAGTGACTGCGACGTCACTTCTGGGTTTTTGCATTGGAGACTCATTTGAAGCCGATTTCATCCAGCGCGGTGGATGTGCTGGTTGGTCGCTCGGGTCTCCCGCGTCCCCTCATGTTCCCTCCTTCGCCTGGTGATAACGGCCGAGTGGCTGCTGAGCTTCATCGGGTGTTATCAACGGCTGACCGCCAGTTCTAAAAAATAAAAAGGTACTGGGGTGCAGCCTGTAGCTTCAACAAAATGACATACAGGTATGTGATTTTTAGCGTGAGGTGGTTAATAGGGATGCACTGATGGCCTTTTCTTTAATTACAACAAAGATGCAGGTTTTCTCCAAGTCTGATTTTTGGCTTTTTCCTTTTCAGGGCTCCTCTAACTCCTACGCAATCAAGAAGAAAGATGAATTGGAGAGAGTTGCCAAGTCCAACCGTTAAAGTTGTCAAAAGCCTCCTGTTGCTAATCTTGCAATAAAAACCGAAAAATTGTCACTAGTTTCTGGTCTTTGCTTGTATTTGTAGCCAATTGTGGTGTGATAGACTTTCTTTGGTGTCTAGATGCCTTATGTTGCATGTCTTGGGCCTCTTTCACACGATCAGTCCTGTCTGTTTTTCAAGCAGATCCAATCAGGCCACCCATTGCTGTCTATGGTGAGGTGTATGTCAGCCGATGTGTCTGCTGACATACATACTAACGTTGGATAGTTAGTACAGCTGCTCCAACCATGTGTGTGTTTTACATGGCAGCCAGTACACAGTAGTTCAGTCACTCAAGTCAGTGACTATTTGCTGGTATAACTTGGGTAAGGTGTGGGTGAGCCTCAGGATGCTCCAAATTAACAGAAATGTTAAAAGTCGAAACCTTTGACTATTGTCTCTTCAGGGTGCACCCACCTACTTGTATCTTGTCTGTGGTGAACTACAAGCCAGGGGACACCTTTGCGAAGGTATATCCTGAGTCAGCATCTGGAGTGAGCTCCCCCAAAGGCGACAAGGACAGTCTCTAGGATCCTTAAGGCTTGTACTCCCTGACCCCTGAGGACTTTAAAGCTCTCTTGTAGTAGCAGCCAGCCTCTGTGCTTAATGCCTCCAAGTCTGTGGACTTCCTGTACTGCTATCAAGATGTGGGTCCCTGAGCTCTAGCTGGAGCTGGAACCCAGATGATTTTCTTCCTATCTGCAGCTAGCAGTCCAGAGTGCCTCTGCCCCAAGGCTGGGTCTTCTCCCATAGAAATAAAGCTGCTGTTCAAGGCTCCAGACTATTTATGCACACCTCAGCCCCCTGCAGGTCACCCTTTCCAACCAGGAATTGGCTGAGGCTGCATGAATAATCGGCCCAGGGTTTGCTTCTCCCACCCACTATATTCCAGAACTTACCGGAATGCAGCGGGAAGTAGTTGAACCTGCACCAGCAGATCCTAGAAAAGCCAAAAGCAATTGAACACTGCTCCTTTTTTACAAGGGAGCCAAAAGCTAAATTTGCCTCAACTATAGCAACCTAGCTAGAAGGGTGCTACAGTCATAATGTATTTTGATACAGCTGATGCATTTCTTATTCACCTAAATAAAACATACCTGTAAGGTCTGTATTTTGCAATTGATGCCCATTAAAATCTAATTTAAAGCCTTGCCAGAAGAGCGGAAGCTGCTGCAGCTGCAAAGGAGGCCCAACTCCACATTAAAGGGCATGGTTTTGGTATTGGATGTCCAACAAGCTCATATATCTGCGATGGCCAGGGGTCCATAAAGCTTTTGGCCATATAGTGCAACCCCCAGGTACCGGTCTGTGGCCTGTTGATGACCGGGCCGCACAGCAGAAGGTGAGCGGTGACCACTGGTCCGGATAGGACTAGTACAGACTGCAGTCAACGCTCAACTCCTGCTGTATGACCTGTTTCTCTCGCCCCCTGTCCTGCTGGTAGGATGGACATCATTGACAGGTGGAGGGAGACCCTAGATAGGATAAACGGCCAAAAGGTAGGACTGTGCAGGGGAGGCAGAGACTGAAGAGGGGGGGGGCAAGACTGCAAGGTGCACTCTGAGGGGGGTGTGATTGCTAAGGGGCACTGTGGTATAAAGGTGACTGCACTATAAAGGGCACTGTAATCGTTAGTGCAGTCCCCTGTATATATCACAGTGCCCCTTTACAGTACCTTTCCATTCACATCACAGCCTCCTTTTTCCAGTGCAGTCCTAATTACATTAATGTAAAGGGGACTGCACTGTACAGGGGTGTTGTGATTTAAAGGGGACACTATAATGTAAAGAGGGGCTTGTGTGACAGGTAACTGAGGACACTACTTTAAATTGGGAACTGTGATGTGAAGGGGGTTGTGTGAAGGGGTCTGAGGAATGACTCCATGAATATATCAACCCTCCCGGTCCCTGGAAAAATTGGCTGGCCCGCTTCCTTGCCCTGGTACCAAAAAGGTTGGAGACCACTGATATAGTGTATCGAATTACATTATGCAGTGCACATACCCTGTTTCCCCGAAAATAAGACCTAGCGTGATTGTTAGTGATGGCTGCAATATAAGCCCTACCCCCCAAATAAACCCTACCCGGTTTCCCCAAAAATAAGCCCTACCCTGAAAATAAGACCTACAAGGACTTTAACTAGGGCTTATTTGGGGGGTAGGGCTTATATTGCAGCCATCACTGACAATCACGCTAGGTCTTATTTTCGGGGAAACTGGGTAGGATCCTTGTTTGTAGTTTAGCAATGATCTAGAATGAAAGGAAACCTGTTATAAGAGATGTGTTTATATGGGTTCAATTTCTGACCTCTTCCTCTTAGAATACTAGTTTTCTGGCTGTCGTTTTAAACCTCTGGCTTCATTAGATCTTGAGTCACTTAACATGTAACAAACATATAGATAAGGAATTCTGCGTTTTCCCTTTCTGTTATTTGCTCCATGTTGAGGCCAGACACGACCAGGCACCCAGCATTTTCAGCAATAGTTCTCTTGTGACATACAGTATGTATTATAATTTGTAGAGGGTTTACGATGTGAATGTATGTTTAAGGGGGCCTGTAGGGTTTTTTTTACTTAACATTTTGCAAAAGCTCTAGTAATTAGTACTGCTTGGACCGAAAAGGGGGGTAAACCTCCTTAAAGCTTGTCCTGAAAAATTAACTTTTGGTGGAAAAAAAAAAAAATCACAGTATTCAACCATATAGCAAAGCAAATAACTTTTGGAGCTTGGATTATTAATTTTCCATTTTCTGGGCACCTGTTGTCTAGTGGATTTACCTGGTATAGCAGGCTCTCCTGTCTACTTTTAGGCTCCATTCACACTTGTGTGACATGTCATGCGAATGGACACTAAAGTCACATGACAAGTAACCCCCTGTATTTATCAGTTACAGCCGACTTAAAGATTCCTGCACTAATTTTGTCTGACTTTCATGAGACTTGAGCGCCATAGACCGCAATATACACCCTCAAAAGTCACATGAAAGTTGCTCCTGAATGTTATATGTGTGACAGTTGTGCAACAATTGTCCATTATCATTGGTCAAAGCCAATGTTGCATCCAAGTCGCACCCATCCAAAGTTGCATCATAGTTGCACTCCACAGTCGCACAACTTTGGAGTCATACAAGTGTGAATTGAGCCTAATGGTCCTGCAAGCCTTTTTTTTTTACCAAGAAGTGCAAATATTTATGTTTATTTACAGTCTACTTGTATTATATCCCTGTCAAAGCAGAAATATCAGGTTGTAATGCTATAGCAATTCTTGCTTGAGCTCCATTCTAATAACCGACCCTATCAAATATCCTAGGTGCTCTCAGGTTTAAACAAAAGACATTGTAAATGGACAGTTTTTACCCTCCTATAGCAGACCAGAAAGGGTTATCCCTCAGTTCAGGGAGGTAACAGGTCCATAAGAGGCTTTTAAATAAAGGGTGTGTTCAGTTAAAACTTCTGAGTTTTGGATATAGATGGCCCTGTCTGGCTTTAACTGATATCTGGGGGCTCTGTTACAAAGATTCATCCACACTTATACCAGGAGTGGGCCAGGACTCCTGAAGATGTTTTCTGTGACAAAACATGTTGGGCGGAACCTAAGCTTTGGACTTCATCAGGTTTGCCAGGGCTTCTGAATGGACTTTAAGCTTGTTTAATTTATTTTCATGTGAGGATCCTTTATTCTGAATAAATTCAGCAGTTTTATACAGCGTTCTACTATCTTTTATTTTGTAATGTCTTGTCCTGTTCTGTTCATTGTTATGATCTTGTGTTGTCTTTGTTGTGTGTGGCATGTGTTGCAATCGTTTCCCTTTGGGATTAATAACGAGTAATTCTGAATCTGAACTATCTGGTCTTTTGTTTCTCTCCACATGTTTTCTGCTGCCCTCATTTCATAGTTGAGTGGATCGGAGTCTGGGTTGTGATCCGTGCCAAACTGACCATCTTGTACTAACAAGTCTGCTAAAGGTGGGGGTGTCGCAATTAATAAAGCTAATGACCCTAAAGGAGATATCATCCTCAAAAATTCGTTTACCAATATCTATATTCAAAAAAAAGGGGATTTTAGGTATACCCCCAATAGTAAACTTGTACCACAACAAGCCAGTAAAAATATATGTTATTACAAAGTTGCAATAAAATCCACCCAAAGGGGCATTAAAATCACATCATTTTAAATATGCATTGGATATATGTTTACACAGGAAAATGACAGATTTTTGAGCATACAGAATACACAAAAACTAGAACCGAAGTCTGCGCGTTTCATGGACTGATCCGCTTCTTCAGGACTCTTCTGGTCTCAAATGTGTGTCATATGTTTTTATAAGTTCAGTTCATCCCATAGGCACCAATTTAGGAAAAAGGAGCAGGCATCAAATGGCAGTTAAAAACAGCCCCTCTGCTCACCAGCCGTCAAACAAGATGAATAAATCAATCCATGCCCCGGAAGACGTCCTTTGATGATGAAATGCGTCAGTGGGCCCTCTTGCTGACATTATTGCCTACTGGAAGTAACCACTAATTGCTGGCTCCGGTGATTTTATTTCAATGCATATTGTTTTTATATACACTAAGCAAAATTATAAACGCAACACATTTGTGTTTGCCCCTATTTACCATGAGCTGAACTTAAAGATCTACAACTTTTTCTATGTACACAATAGGCCTATTTCACTCAAATATTGTTCGCAAATCTGTCTAAATCTGCGTTAGTGAGCACTTCTCCTTTGCCGAGATAATCCATCCACCTCACAGGTGTGGCATAGCAAGATACTGATTAGACAGCATGATTATTGCACAGGTGTGCCTTAGGCTGGCCACAATAAAAGGCCACTCTAAAATGTGCAGTTTTATGACACAGCACAATGCCACAGATGTCACAAGTTTTGAGGTTGCGTGCAATTGGCAGGCTGACTGCAGGAATGTCAACCAGAGCTGTTGCCCTTGAGTTGAATGGTAATTTCTCTACCATAAGCCATCTCCAAAGGCATTTCAGAGAATTTGGCAGTACAACCAACCGGCCTCACAATCTCAGACCGCGTGTAATCACACCAGCCCAGGACTTCCACATTCAGCATCTTCACCTCCAAGATCGTCTGAGACCAGCCACCCGGACAGCTGCTGCAACAATCGGTTTGCATAACCAAGGAATTTCTGCACAAACTGTCAGAAACTGTCTCAGGGAAGCTCATCTGCTCGTCGTCCTCATCGGGGTCTCGACCTGACTGCAGTTCATCGTCATAACTGACTTGAGTGGGCAAATGCTCACATTTGATGGCATCTGGCACTTTGGAGAGGTGTTTTCTTCACAGATGAATACCGGTTTTCCCTGTACAGCGCAGACGGTAGACATGACGTCGTGTTGGTGAGCGGTTTGCTGATGTCAACGTTGTGGATGGAGTGGCCCATGGTGGCGGTGGGGTTGTGGTATGGGCAGGTGTATGCTATGGACAACAAACACAGGTGCATTTTATTGATGGCATTGTGAATGCACACCGATACCGTGACGAGATCCTGAGGCCCATTGTTGTCCTATTCATCCACAACCATCACCTCATGTTACAGCATGATAATGCACGGCCCCATAGTGCAAGGATCTGTACACAATTCCTGGAAGCTGAAGACATCCCAGTTCTTGCATGTCCAGCATACTCATCTGACATGTCATCCATTAGGCATGTTTCGGATGCTCTGGGTCGGCGTATACGACAGCGTGTTCCAGTTCCTGCCAATATCTAGCAACTTCACACAGTTATTGAAGAGGAATCGACCAACATTCCACAGGTCGCAATCAACAACCTGATAAACTCTATGTGAAGGAGATGTGCTGCACTGCGTGAGACAAATGGTGGTCACATCAGATACTGACTGGTTTTCTGACCCTCCCCCCAATACAGTAAAACTGCACATTTTATTGTGACCAGCTTAAGGCACACCTGTGCAATAATCATGCTGTCTAATCAGCATTTTGATATGCCACACCTGTGAGGTGGATGAATTATCTCGGCAAAGGAGAAGTGCTCACTAAAACAGATTTGGACAGATTTGTGAACAATATTTGAGAGAAATAGGCCTTTTGTATACATAGAAAAAGTCATAGATCTTTAAGTTCAGCTCATGATAAATAGGGGCAAACACAAAAGTCTTGTGTTTATAATTTTGCTCAGTGTATATAAGACTGAAGGTGGCTGTCTGGGGAGTGGTGTTTACTGGACATCTTGTGATATATACTGTATGGAGAGACGCCATTGAAGAAAGGAATATATCGACCTAAGCTTTTGGTGACCACTTTGAGTAATGGGGGTCATTGGGGTTTGGTAAGCCTGCATTTTGCCACTAACTTTGGTGACAGTGGATATTATCAGCACTTTCTGAGGAAGAAAGAAGTTTGTGAGTCTCATGTTTGGGACCTTTGTTGGTTTTTGATTACAGCGGGTAAAATAAGTATTGAACACGTCACTATTTTTCTAGGTAAATATATTTCTAAAGGTGCCTTTGACATGAAATTTTCACCACATGTCGGTAACAACCCATACAATTCATACTTACAAAGACACCAAAAATGAATATGTTCAGAAATTAAGTTACTTATGTGTAATAAAATGGAATGACACAGAAAAAAGTATTGAACATATGAAGAAAGGAAGGTGCAAAAAGGCACAGAAAGCCAAGACACCAACTGAAATCTATCAGTAATTAGAAAGCAATTCTGTCGCTTGTCAGTGCAAATTAATATCAGCTGGTTCAGTCTCAACTGATGGCCTAAAAAACGGTGTCTCATATCGGTTGTTATTAACATGTGGTGAAAATTTCATGTCAATAGCACCTTTAGAAATATATTTACCTAGCAAATGGTGATATGAAGATATATTTAATTTTTTTCCCTTGGCTATGTAGAGTTTGGTTGAGCGCAACACTTTATATGCCTGTATTTACTTTTGAGATTTGGAAGGATATCTTATTTTTGTGTTTGCAGCTTTTTCTGTACTATTTTAGATATTGCACATTGGCGTGGTTTCCAAAATTAGTCTACATGAGCATCTCATAAAATTAGATAATCATTAAAAAGTTAATTTATTTCAGTAATTCAATTCAAAAAGTGAAACGCGTATATATTATAGATTCATTACACACAGAGAAACACCAGACCCAACAATGCAGATGAGCTGAAGGCCGCTATCAAAGCAACCTGGGCTTCCATAACACCTCAGCAGTGCCACAGGCTGATCGCCTCCATGCCACACCACATTGATGCAGTAATTCATGCAATGTGCAATACCTAAAATACTTTTTGTGTTTTCACCTTTTTTTTGTAGTATTTTAGGTATTGCACATGTGTGTAATGAATCTATAATATATATGAGTTTCACTTTTTGAAATGAATTACTGAAATAATTGATGATTGTCTAATTTTATGAGATGCACCTGTAGACTAATTTTGGAGATCACGCCAATGTGCAATACCTAAAATACTACAGAAAAAGCTGAAAACACAAAAATAAGATATCCTTCCAAATGTCAAAAGTAAATATAGGCATACAAAGTGTTGCGCTCAACCAAACTCTACATAGCCAAGTGTAAAAAAAATTAAATATAACTTCATACAATGATATACAGCGGGTAAAATAAGTATTAAACACGTCACTATTTTTCTAGGTGAATATATTTCATCATGGACTGTGGAAAATTTTGCATTTCATTTGGAACTCAAGGTCTCATAGTCTGGAGGAAGAGTGGAGGGGCACCAAATCCAAGTTGCATGAGGTCCAGTGTGAGGTTTCCACAGTCAGTGATGATTTGGGGAGCCATGTCATCTGCTGGTGTTGGTCCACTGTGTTTCATCCAAAGTCCAAAGGCAGAGCAGCCCTCTGGCAGGAAATTCTAGAGCACGTCATGTATCCCTCTGCTGACCAGCTTTATGGTGATGCTGATTTCATTTTCCAGCAGGACTTGGCATCTGCCCACACTGCCAAAAGTACCAATATCTGGTTTAATGATCATGGTATCACCGTGCTCGATTGGCCAGAAAAACTTGCCTGACCTAACCTCCATAGAGAATCTGTGGGGTATTGTCAAGAGGTAGATGAGAGACACCAGACCCAACAATGCAGATGATCTGAAGGCCACTATCAAAGAAACCTGGGCTTCCATAACACCTCAGTAGTGCCACAGGCTGATCACCTCCATGCCATGCCACATTGATGCAGTAATTTATGCAAAAGGAGCCCCAACCAAGTATTGAGTGCATACTATACTGTACATGGAAATACTTTTGAATAAGCCAACATTTTTTGGTAAGAGGCTTTTGTCTCTTGGTGGTGGTGCACTAGAGTTCGCATGTTTGGAGTATTGATCTGCACATGCAGCATTTCACTGGACACATGCTAATTGGACTTTTCTTCTCACATGACTGCATTTTTGTTTTTACTGTCTTTGCAATTTTTAAGATGATGCTTATTTGAGAGCACGGGTCTTTTGTCTTAAGTTGAAAATTTAAAGGGGAAGCACAATACAGATTTTTTTCCATCAGGTCTAGTCCCTATGATTGTCAGCTCCATCTATTGGCCATGATGCAGTATTTTCCTGAACAAAGTATTTCAGGAAAATACCTTATTATGGCCACTAGATGGAGCTGCCGATCATATTAAATAAACATTAGACACAATATAGCGATCAATTGAGACAGCTATGCAATTGGTGAGCCATTCATACAACATTTTTTTTATAAAGAGATCCTTTTAACAGTTTCCACAGCTACAAAAGTGTACAAAGAAGAAATACATCAGACATAACAATGAGCCAAAAAATTAGTAAAAAAATCCTAATAATACTTTATTACACGTAGTGTCCTTCTTAATGCCGCTTTCACATCTTTGTTGTTCAGGCTGTATATCAGAGGGTTCAGCAAGGGAACGGCAGCTGTGTTAAAGAGTGAAAACCATTTATTGGACTCTAAAATGTCCTCTCTGGTTGGATTGAGGTACTGACACACCAGGGTTCCGTAGAGAAGGACAACGACAGTGAGGTGTGAGGAACAAGTGTAGAAGGCTTTATATCTCCCACCACTTGTACGGATCCTTACTATTGCAGCAATAATGAAAACATAAGGAGTGAAGGTGAGGACAAAGGGTGTAAGGCTTAAAAGCAACAGTCCTTCAACGAAGCTCAACATCTCCAAGGCAGAGGTGTCACTGCAAGAGAGACTGAGAAGAGGCACAAGATCACAAAAAAAGTGATTTATAATGTTGGATTTATAACATGAGACTTCCAACAGTAGTGCAAGATAGGGTACCACCTCTAAAAAAGACACAACCCAACAGACTGTGGCCAAGAGGGTGCAAACTCTTGGGTTCATGAGGATGGAGTAATGCAAGGGATTGCAGATGGCGACATAGCGGTCATAACTCATGGCTGTCAATATCAATAGCTCATTACAGGCCAAGGAGGAGAACACGTAGAACTGTGCTATGCAACCCAGGAAAGAGACTGTCTTATCTTGTGTTAAAAAAGCTACAAGAACCTTATGCAGAGTGGTGGTGGAGGAGGACATGTCCAAGACGGACAGGTTGGCCAAGAAGAAGTACATGGGAGTATGGAAATTGGAGTCCAGGCAGACCAATAGAAGAATGACAAGGTTTCCCCCAAGAGTCAGAAGATAAATGAGAAGAACCAGGAGGAAAATCGGAAGTTGCAATTTGGGGATATTTGAAATCCCATTGATTATAAAAAAGGGAACCGTAGTCTTGTTATTTGGATCCATATAATAAAATATATACAGTATTCTTCACACTGCTGAAAATATTGATGCATTATATCGATGAAAGCTGATGAAAAACCAATTCTAGTCTGCATTTTCAACCCTTTAAATCTTAAAATGATTCCTGAAATCTCTTTTTTTAGGTTTGGATAGATTGGTGAGGGGTTAGAACCTTTATCAGGTATTAGTTGTTGCTTGTGCCCCGGCCATCAACATGCTAGTAATATTTAAAAAAAAAAAACCTTTGACCTTTTTCATTACATACCTTATTAAAGATCATGTGACATTAAGAGGTCTGTGTGCCTTTCTATGAAATGCAGGCAGAACATGGCTGATGGGAAGGGCCAGCAGGGTGCTGTACATCACTTCTTGAAAACATTACAGCACCCGTCCTCAGTACTCCTCTCAGGAGCCCTCAGCCCTGATGCAAGTATTAGGCTGGCTCTTGGGAGGAGTTATGCAAATATCAAAATACCTTAATTGGTGGATGTGCATCTGGAGAGGTGGACATGCCTAGGAAGACTGGCCTAGGAAATGCCCATATGTAACTCTGAGCCTCCATAATTGAAAGAACTGAAATCTAATTAATGAATGTCTTGGGACAGTCAGGCTGGGGAGGAAAGACAAGATGATGTGGGCCATATCTGTGAGAACCTCACAGTGCACTAATGTTATGTGAAAAAAGTTTCACCACCGTTTTATTCTCTGGGGTCCCTATCTTCAGAAAATATATAATGTTTGGGGGTTTTAACCATACCTCCCAACTTTTTGAGATGGGAACGAGGGACACCTATTAGCAATAGTAGGTAGGCATAGGACACGCCCCCTGTCATGCCCCCTTAAAGGAGAATTATCAAAAAAAAAGCATTAGGTAAACCCACAAGTGCATTTTTTCACCACTACTATTCCTTTATATTGGCTTTTGAAATTTACCAATGCAACACCTTAGAAATTGGATGAAAGGTTTAGCACTGGGAAACACTTTTTGTAAGATAAATAGTGCATTTTATATACAACTATATAGATCAGACCAAAATGAGGGACAAATCAGCAGAAAAGAGGGACAGAGGGACTTTGTTCCAACTCATGGACAGTTCCTCCAAATCAGGGACAGTTGGGAGCTATGTTTTAACAAATGTTGCGCACCCCCGTAAGAGCCACAGATGAACTGGGACCACACTGACTCTGGCACAGCCGGCGGTGACTGGCAAAACCAGTTTGGCCTTTTTGTTTCCTTGTCCACCTTGCCTCTTTGACTGGAGGATATGAACACTTGCTTATGCCTGACGGGCCTCATTGGAAATCGCCAATGGTACTGGCACTGAAGACTTGTTTTTCCATCAGCACCTGATAAGTATCCATTTACTCTCTTTCTACTTTGGACTATATGCTTTGATCCATGTATGGCCTCCCATGGACCAAGACTGTCAACCCGCATGCACACTCTGGATATCAAATTATGGTTTTCAACAGTGAGAGGGAGGTTACAGGACATTGTTTTACATTCGAATCTCTGGCGTTTCATGCCACATACATACTGTGACTGTATCTTTCAATTCCATATACCTCCTCTAGACCACTGTTGACCCAGGGTGCCATCCTTTCCCCTTTTCATAGCTCAGCAATCCCCCCCCGTCTGGATACATCAAGGTATTAACAACAGGTCTGATTTTCCTAGGATCCATTTCCCATTGGGAGCCAACTTAGCCCCACCTCTTATTCACATGCATGCAATTTTTATGTTTCAAGTTATTATTGCTGCTCAGGATTGAAGATATTGTACTTTCAGATTCCTCGCTATATATATGTATATTACTGTCACCGGATAAGGGTAAGAATGGTGAACATTGAGTTTTTATCACAGTATGATTGACATGCCGTGAATGGTTCAGTTTTTATCATTGGCTATTCCATTTTTGTGTTTTTGATATAATACATTTTGACTTTTTGCACTTGCACAGTGGGCTGTGTATTTCCTTTTCCCTATCCCCTTTATGTCATCGGAGTCGGTTGAGCCCAAACAGGGTTTTTATTATGAGTTTTTCATCCCCCACCCCTGCACAGTCAGGCACACCAAATTTTCCCAGGCAACCCAGAGTCAGAGAACAGTCCGTGACTATGTTTCTGTAATTTATTGAGGGATAATAACTTGGATAGGGGTGGAAGGGTATGGGCTGCTCACTTGGCTAAGCAAACTTCAGCAACAAAGAAAATATAAATAAAACTAACCCAATGTGCAAAGCAGCTACATAAAATATGACCAATATTGTAAACAGAAGTAAAAGTGAAATGCAGCGCTAAAAATGATAACCAATGGTAAAATGCACATCAGACATGGTGACCATTACCAATATATACATAGCTGAAACACATGAAGCATAATACCAAAAAATTGAATATTAGACGGGATATAGTAAAGTCCCAATGTATGGCTATGAATCTGATACAAGAGAGTCCCAAATATAGGCTAAATATGAATGTTGGACTGATGTAGAAATCTTCTCTTGTATATCATGAGTTGTACGATCATGGGAAGTGAATAGATGGAATACGCTTACCAGCAGGAGTGGATTCGGATGCCGGTGACACCGAATCAAACAGGCTCTGAGATCCTTAATGGACGATGGTTGGATGATGGTTGGTCCTGGAAATCCCGGATCTCGAGGGGGATCTATCCTCTATGGTCCACGTCACGACTGTCCATTCAGAAGCCCGAGAGGGAATTCTCCACCACAAACAAGCCTCCAGAGCATGGATGGTTCCCAAAAAGATAGATAGGACGCCAATAGTGCAGATCAAATGACGTATTTTATTGGATATAACCAATAATTAACTAACGATATAAAAACGGGATCACGTGTAAAACAATAAAATCAAGTGTAGGAAAGAGTAGGGCTCACCCGACGCGTTTCGTCCACATGGACTTCAACAGGGCTTCTGAACGGACAGTCGTGAGGTGGACCATAGAGGATAGATATACATAGCTGAACTTGTACTTCTCCTCCTATGGCTACTAATCTCAGCACCACTTCTTCGGGCACTGTCAGCCCACCTGGCTGCTGATGCCACTTTCACTAGCCCTCCAGGCTAACTTCTCCACAGCAGTCCTCCAGACCAACTCTTCACCAGTCCACCTGGCTGACTCATGTCACCAGCCTACCTAGCTGACTCTCAGGAAATCTCCCGGGGAAGGATGAAGTCTAAGCCCATTACTATTTTCAGGGAGAACTGGCTACACGTGGCAGTCTCCCCCCTTTGTAAGGCCCCAGTAGTGCTGACCTACTCACGCTGTCCTCTCTTTCTTGCTCCCGTGCCTCCAGGAATGGCTTCCTCTGTGTGTTGTGGCAGGATCCTTCCAGCACCCATGGCCCGGTCCAAGGCAGGACAACCCCCCCCCAGACTAGTGGGTACCCCTGAGGGCCGCCGACAGCCTCCTCAGCACTATATATCCATCTACCACCCGACTGTCCCTGCTGGCATGACTCATGCCTGTTTATGAGGTAAGTTCTGGCCCCTGCCAGCCCATTCCTGGGGATTGGCAAGGGCCTCATAAATATTCAAGACAGCGCCTCCTAACATCCCACTAGCTCTAGAAGATTCTACAACCTTCTAGACCAGGGGGAAGCACCAGAGGAGCTGTCAGGATGAGTCATCCAGCCCTGACTCACTGAATCCTGACCCAGATTCACAGCTCAGGCTCAGCCCTGAGCTAAACAAAACTTACCCACTCTAACACTACTTCTAGCACTCACTAGAGGGTACAGCACTAATCTTCAGGTCTAAAACATGCCTAAAATGTGAATTTTAACATTTGTACAATGAAAGAATGGCTCTGGGACTGAAGTAGTTAAGAAATCCATTTATTACTGACCTAAATCCACTGTCATGCGTACATCTTCGGTGCCTATTCAGTTGGAATTTGGTGATCTAGAGCAGCCTTTTTCAACCAGGGTGCCTTGAGGTTTCTTCAGGGGTGCCTTGGCAAAATGCCTAAGAATTGCCCAAAAATGAGTAAAACCAGTTATGTCAATCAGTGTTGATAAGAAGGGTGTTGATCATCTGCCCAACATCCTTGTTTGACCCTCCCCTGCCCCTCTCCCTCAGCACTGGGGTCACATTAGCTGAGTGATGGAGAGAAACTGAGGGAGAGGAGAAACACTGGAATAGTAGTCAGTACCAGTGTGCAAAAGTGTGTTTGCTTTGGAAGAATAAATCACCTCAAATGTTTCATGTCCTACATGTGTTGATGCTGACGCATTATGTAAAACGTTTAGAATAGTTTTTTACATTTTAGAATGGGGTGCCTTGAGACTGTCCATAATTTTTAAGGGTGCCTTGAGATTGTCCATAATTTTAAAGGATGCCTTGACTGAAAAAAAGGTTGAGAAACACGGATCTAGAGCTGCAGTATGTGCCCACTCCAAACTGTACTTTTGCGATGTCGTCATCACATTGCTACAGTTCTGGAGCCAGAGAGGACCCTGCCGCTGGATAGGCATTGGGAAATGTCATGCAGGCAGTGGTGTGGACACCTGGAGAATGACCCTCCAACTTTGCTGTGCTAAGAAAGACAACTTGGGAGCCAGAGTGTCACATAAATGTGGATTTGAGTGAGGATTTGGGGACTTTCTAAAAATGCTAGAACCAAGCTTCTACTTAACCATCACGTGGGCGCTGAAACCAACCAACCAACCAACCAACCAACCAACCAACCAACCATTGACATTGTGTGCAACAACATTGGAGAGTGTCACTGGTCCTCCATCAAGTCGTAGGTCAGAAACATTGAATTATTTGCTGTGATTATATCAAAGCAGACTTATTTTTAAAACATGGTGTGCTATACATTCCATTAATGATCCACAAAAGTTGCAGCAAATTGAGTAGCACAATGGTTTAGTGGTTAGCACTTCTACTTGGCAGCACTAGGTTTGTTGGCACTACATGCACATAGTTTGCATGTTCTCCCTGAGCCTGTGCATTCCAAAAATATGCTGGTAGGTGCTGAGGGCAGAGACTGATGTGAATGTATAAATACATAATATAATATGTACAATAAACATGAAAACTGATGACGCTGAAATAAATCTGGAGTGAACTCAGAAGTGTATTTCCATCATAATGGCATGTAGACACATAGGGATTCATTTACCCCTTTACGCCGACAGGACGCATATATGCGGCCACACTGACTGAGCTTTTTTTCCATGGAGGTGCATATATGCATATCTGTCTTTGTCCTGGGAGCGCGCTACACAGTGCGCATCCAGCATTGAGAACGGGTTCTCAGTGGGAGCCCTGGGGCCCGTACTAACGATCGGGACCCAGAACTCCTGGTTCTGGGTTACCTGATCGCTGTGATAGCCTCTGATTGGCTAACAGAGTGATCAGTCACCCCTGTATTTCTCTCTCTGTAAATGAAGAGGAAAGATACCGTGTATATCTCCCTCTCCTTGCAGAGAGAGAAACAAACAACTGTGAATAAAAAAAAGAAAACAAATATAAGAAAATAAAGAAAAACACCCTAGATCAAGGTTTGGCCTAGTTTAGTGCCAGGGTTAGTGTGTGGGTCATGTAAGGGTCAAAGGTCAAGGTTTGGGCAGGATTTAAAAAAAATATATATAATTAGCATCAGTGTGTTTTATGCAGGATAAAAAAAAAAGGAAAATGCACACTATTGTTTCTGGGCTGTACTATGGGTACAAACAACAAATAACATGCACACATGTGGTATTGCTTCAATTGTTGGGAGCAGCAGAATTTATTTTGGGTTGTTCTTTGGTGGTAGGTTATGACAGAAACAAGAAATATACAGCTAAATTAAAAAAATAAAAAATATACATTTTGTGTAGGGTTTACATATACATTAACCATTTACAGCCCGGACGATTTCCCCCCTTAATGACCAGGCCATTGTTTGCGATACGGCACTGCGTCGCTTTAACTGACAATTGCGCGGTCCTGCGAAGCTGTACACCAAACAAAATTGACGTCCTTTTTTCCCTACAAATAGAGCTTTCTTTTGGTGATATTTGATCACCTCTGCGTTTTTTTATTTTTTGCGCTATAAACAAAAAAAGAGCGACAATTTTAAAAATTAAGCAATATTTTTTTACTTTTTGCTATAATAAATATCCCCAAAAATTAAAAAAATTAAAAAAAATCTTCATCAGTTTAGGCCAATATGTATTCTTCTACATATTTTTGGTAAAAAAAAAATCGCAATAAGCGTATTTTGATTTGTTTGCACAAAAGTTATAGCGTCTTCAAAATAGGGGATATATTTATGGCATTTTTTTTTTACTAGTAATGGCGGTGATCTGCGATTTTTAGCAGGACTGCGACATTGCGGCGGACAGATCAGACACTTTTGACACTTTTTTGGGACCATTGACATTTATACAGTGATCAGAGCTAAGAATAGCCACCGATTACTGTATAAATGTCACTGGCAGGGAAGGAGTTAACACTAGGGGGCGATCAAGAGCATAAGTGTGTTCCCTGGGAGTGTTTCTAACTGCATGGGGACTGGAGGAGGAAAGAGATTGCTGTTCCTAATCACTAGGAACAGTAGATCTCTCTCTAATTCTCCTGTCAGAACAGGGATCTGTCTGTTTACATTGACAGATTCCCCTTCTGGCTCTCGTTCCCGCTGGGTGGCCGGCGGACATCGCTGTCGCGGGCCACGTGCATCGGGTACCCCGCCATACAGCGGGCATGTGCACACCCCTCCTACAGCTCCTTTAAGGAGCCGACGTACCCCTACGGTGATTTGTGGGAAAGTGCCGACCTGCCGCCGTATATAACGATGGCGGCTGGTCGGCAAGTGGTTAAACAGGATTTTCTGCTTGTCATTTACTCAGGTAAGTGAAAATTCAACCCTATAGCCCAGCCTTTTTTAACCTTTTTTACCCTTGAAAAAAATGTTAGGATGCTCAACATGTTTCGCGGGAGGAACCACCGCTTCTTCAGGAGCCTTATTACATAGAGCAATCATCACATTTAATACTATGATAAAGAAAAGAAAAAGAGAATAATTAATTACATCATAATTAAACAGGATTTTCTGCTTGTCATTTACTCAGGTAAGTGAAAATTCATTTTTTAATCTTTTTACTGCAGAGGAACCCTTGAAAAAAATGTTAGGTTCTCAGGGGATCATTCGGGAGCAGTAGACAGAATGTCCCTGTTGCAGTGGTGGTCACAATGCCACCCTTACAGACAGCTTTACAGAGTTCATACAGCTCGCTCTGCCAATTGGTGTTGGTCCTAGAACTTTGCAGGCACCATCAAATAATAGGTCCATCAGCCACAGATCAAGGAACCCCTAGCAACCTTTGAAGGAACCCTGGTTGAGCATGGCTTTGGTGCCCAATGCAACAGTGCTCTTCTATTGATCACCTCTTATTGGCTAAGAATATTGTAATAAAGGTTTATATAAGTGCAGGTGGCTTGCACTGCTTATACACCGGGCTGTCACTTCTTGGTTGTGTTTTCCATTGATCAATTATCTTCTTACCAGTCGGTGGATCATGTAATGTTCATCCCCTCTGTGTGCACTTACCAACTACGAAGATGGTTCACTGCTTAATCCCATTGTGTCTGATCTGAGCGGAGACTTTATTTATGATCAAATATACCTGAGGACTTGTCTCCAAAGGGCTTAACTCCCGCAGAGACCAATTGTTTCAAGAAGTCATTAACATTATTAAATGCAGTATTATACAATTATAATATTTAACGAGCACTAAGTATGAACAAAAATAGAATATCTACTGGGACAGGTGCTACATAATATCATTTCACCATTTTTTTTTTTCATTATTCGACCAATATAATCATTCATTGAATTAATTATTTAAAATGAAAAAAGCAGAACTTCACTCTCTCAATTAACATTGATTATTTTTAATCCTTATGCTACTAGCATTAGTAAATAGATAGGAAAGTATATCATATTTATTTTAAACTTTATTTTTACATTTCTTCAAATACTTCCTGTTTTTTTCTGACCTAGGCAAATGGTTTCATACATCCCAAGAGTTTTCAGAAGGGAAGAAGGGGTTTCTTAGCTAAGCACACCCTCCTGTTTGCATGTCTGAGCTAAGGGCAGGTGGATTCCAAGAAGCAAATGCTACATGAATGGAGGGGGGATACCTGTCAAAAACACTTCCATGTAAGGGCGCAGTGGTGACCTACATCATTTATGGCCCCTCCTCCTTACTCCCGCTGCCTTTGGTCACACAGGTCCCAGAAGACAGCGGGACCATTCACAAGGTGCAGCATGGCTCACACATTCGCAGTAGAAAACAGGCTGTGAAGCTGCAAGGCTTCACTTCCGGTTTCTCTTAGTAAGGATGCCGGTGCCTGCACCCGGAGCCGTTGGATGGGTCTACTTCGGGTGCCGACATCGCAGGCTCCCTGGACAGATAAGTGTTTTTATATTAAAAGTCAGCAGTTACAGTATTTGTAGCTGCTGACTTTTATATTTTTTAACACGCTGGAACTCCTCCTTAAATAATATTTTTGGCTTGTGGTGCTCAGATGTAGTGTAGTTCCTGTAGTTTAGTGCTGCAGAGCCTGTAGACCTAAACCTGTTAACCTGCACAGTGCCACAAACTCAACAGCAGGAAGAGGACAGGGCAGCCCTGCAGCGAAGATTTCTACAGAATCCAGTAGTCTGCACATTGCGGAATATACTTCATTACAGGTAAGTAAGTAAGTAATAAGTATTGAAAGGAATTGCCAGTTTTAGCAACAATTAGAAATGGTTCCTACGTCCTATCAAATTGGAGAGAAAATGAATAGAGGCTAGTGTGGACTTTTATGGTACCGTACAAAGGCTTGACATACATAGGATAAGTAAAAAATATACATTTTATTCCAACAATATATTAAAACATACAGAAATTCTAAAAATGAACACAATGACCTGTGTCCTTGAAAATCAGCTCTAAAAAAAATCACAGATGGAGTGACCTTTGGAGAATAACCATTGTCAGCTTTAGCATATACTACCCTGTTTCCCCGAAAATAAGACCTAGCGTGATTGTCGGTGATGGCTGCAATGTAAGCCCTACCCCCCAAATAAGCCCTACCCTGTTTCCCCCGAAAATAAGCCCTACCCTGAAAATAAGACCTACAAGGACTTTAACTAGGACTTATTTGGGGGGTAGGGCTTATATTGCAGCCATCACCGACAATCACGCTAGGTCTTATTTTTTAGGGAAACAGGGTATCTGTGTTTTGGATGCTCAACATGTTTCGCGGGAGGAACCACAGCTTCTTCAGGAGCCTTATTACATAGAGCAATCATCACATTTAATACTATAATAAAGAATAGAAAAAGAGAGAATAATTAATTACATCATTATTAGGATATTATAAGAAATAAATACAGTGAATTGTCCCATGCACGCTGTCTTACCCAGGACGAGGTCAAAAGGCAAAGACCCTGAAAAAACATCTGCACCGGCGAATACAGGAACCCCACATAAAATGGGGGGCTACACTGTCCTCAGTCTAGCAATAAAAATGGTACAAATAATATATTAAGAATACATGCATACTAGTGAAGCATAGGTTAAATTTACAAATAAATGTATTTCATAACACACCGTAAGGAAGGGTGCAGTATGTCTGAGCCAGGACCTCTCAGTTATAGACCTGGATGGCAGGTCTATAAGTCTATCAGTTATAGACCTGGATGGCAGGGAAGCTCTCTTAAAGAACAAACAAGACACTGCAGGAACAAAGAGGAAAACATGCTGTTTAGCCACCAAGACCCCTGGAGCAAAACCACAAAAAGAAAATATGTTGCCAGACTTTACCTTGTGGGATATGTATGCAAAGGATGGAAGGTTATAAATATGTGTGTGAAAATCTCTTGCTAATTATAAGTGTAGACTGCTACACTTTTATCACTCCTTAGATACAAGGAGATAATGGAAAAAATTTGAAAAATGTAAAGAGTTGCGCTGTCTCATAAACAAAGAAAAAAACCCTTTAAATAATATAGCAAACACAGTGTATAAACTAGTGATAAATAAAGAGTTCAATAAACAAGTGTCCATGTGTATCAAAAATTATTCCATTAGTATTCCACCAACTGGATGTGCTATCCACCGTTCCCAGTGATAATAAAGTATAACAATCCAAATGAAAATGAAATTGGCCTCTTACCAACTTCAGATGATCTTCCAACACCTGGTTGGGACGCTGAGCCTGGAGCAGTCGGATCCATCCATCCATCCATCTTGGAGGTCGGGAGACATACAGAGGATGTGGCCGGGCATTTTCTTACCTCATGCGTTAGATGATCTCTTATAATTTAGAGATCATCAGAAGTTGGTAAGAGGCCAATAAAATTTTCATTTGGATTGTTACTAATGGAATAATTTTTGATACACATGAACTCTTTATTTATCACTAGTTGATACACAGTGTTTGCTATATTTTTTTAAGGGTTTTTTCTTTGTTTATGAGACAGCGCAACTTTTTACATTTTTCACATTTTAGGGATATAAATATGTCTATAACTTTATAAGGTTCCCAAACATTTTATACATCACAAGTACACCTAGGGTAAGCAGACAAAGGGGATATGCTAATTGTAATGGATAGAATATACAAATGTAACAATTAATGTGCATATGGCATCGCTTTAATGACAGCATGTGTGTTCGCACTCAGTGCTCACCTTCAAATGGCAATGAAAACATGAATAGAGAAGATAATAAGGTCAATATCCAGTGCATGACTCACATGGACTGCCCTATAAAGAAAAGAGTGCAGTGGTAGTAGCAGTCTGAGTTTACAGTAAGTGTGTAAAGCAATATTATCAGTCCATAGAGAACTCCAGCTCACCTGCCATCCAAAAAGAAAACTGTCTCAAGGCTGCAGCAACAAAAGAGGTGCATGACATCCCCTGTATATACATGGGTCTCCTGCCCGGCGCTGCCCGCACCGACAGATTGGCATGTGACGTCACTGTGCTTGGCCCCGCAGTGCGCATGCACAATGCGCATGCGCGAAGTCCATGATGGGCACGACCTCACATAGAGGAATGTAATACCCCCTCCAGCGAGCCAGTGTCCCAATGAACAGTGAGGGGAGGGCCACAAGTTGCTGTAGCTGTGGATGGCAGAGACCTCACAAGACCTCACTGCGGAGCCGCTCATCCGCCAGAACAGATGCAGCTGGGTCGCCACACAAGAAACATCATCCCAGGTGGACAGAGCCCACGGCGGCCATGATCGAAGTGGGCTAGATGGAACAAGAACATAAAGATGCCAGCTTGCACTGGCCCTGTCAACTCTCAAACACAAAGGCCCATGACAGCCATGATAGAATTGGGCATTGGCCTATGACACACACTGGACTTTGGTGTGTCACATTAATTGGATCAGATTGTGGATCACATATGGCAATAGCTGCAGAGAGAAGCAAAATAACATGAAGAAAAAGAAGCAAAAGGAAAAAAAGGAAGAAAAGATGTAGGAAAAGATGTAAGAAAACATTTTTAAGAAAAATGACTACTGAGGGTATTAAGTTATAAGAAACTTTGTGTCAACGCATAAAAAAGGCTTATATGAATTGACCTCATTAAGCCCAGGGGGCATGATAGCGTTTAAACGTTCGATCTATAGAGTCTCACATTGAAGTATATGCTTGTCCCAATTCCTTCCCCTGGGATCTGGTGAAATTACTTTGAGGACAAAGAAGCAGACCATTTCTGTATGGTATTTGTGATGAAGACCAATATGTTTAGTGACTGGGGTAATAATTTCTACCTGAGTAGTAAGTGTGGTCTCCAATCCTTTGTCTGAGTTGTCGCTTCGTTTTGCCAATGTAGAATGCTCCGCACCGGCAGGTCATAATGTATATGACCCCCTGTGTCGAGCAGTTAGAAAGGTTACTTGATCTGTGCCACTGGCCATTAGGTAGTCTAATGCCTGGGCCCTCCCGAACCCAGGGACATCATGAACAACTGCCACAGTGGTAAGTACCATGTGGTAGCGAGCAGGGCCGTCTTTAATATTGATTGGACCCTGGGCAAAACTTTTCTTGGGCCCCCTCCATGCAGTTTTGCTATCCACCTGCTCTGAGACATACAATAAATAGCAGCTAGACTCAAAATCAGTTTACTGAATCAGATCAGGCAGCTATTGCGATTGGTTGCCAGAGGTTACAGTGTATTACCACTCACTGACTGGTTGCTAGAGGATACAGCACACATTACAGCTCACTGATTAGTTGCTAGAGGTTACAGCACATGATTTCTGCTTGTTGATCGGTTGCTAGAGATTACTGTGGATATGACCTCAGGGGGGCATGATATACATATCAATGCAGCTGGCTGCCCCTATCTACATATGAATGCCGCCACTATTTACATATGAATGCCAGTAATTTACATGTAAACACAGGGTCTGCAGGTGAGTCATCTTTACACAACAATAGGGCAGAGCTGGGCAGCATTAGTAGCAGCACTTCACACATTGGGACACAGCACAGGACTAAAACTTCAAGGGACGAGGGAAATTAAACCAGGATAGTTGGCAAGTATGAGACAGCTGCTTTGGGCCCCACAACAATGACAGGGCCCAGGGCAGCTGCCCCTTTTGCCCTGCCTTAAAAACGGCCCTGGTAGCGAGTTGTTACTTTTGTATGGTGACTAGATGTCAACTGTTCTCTAAGTGTAGTAGCCCGTCTGAAGATGAGTTCTGAGGTCTGTTTAACATATTTAGAGATAGTGTAATTATCTGGAAGAAAATGCTAGTTCTTTGCAATTAAAGATCGTAATTGTGATTCCTTAGATTAATATCTTGTGACAAGACCTACAGTTTGATTGTGCTGTTTGGGGGAGGTGCTGTATAGTAAAGAGGTTATTAATTTAGCTTTAGCTCTGTTGTACAAGTGTCTTAGTACAGTCGGTGTGTATGCCTGTGCTAGAAGTCTATGTTGCAACAGGTCAGCTTGTTTTTCAAAATCGAAATCCGAGGCACAATTCCTGCTTGATTGTATATATTGGGCATAGGGGATGCTTCTGACTGGGGATCTAGGGTGTAGGCTGCTGGCATAAAGTAAGGTATTGCCTGCACTGGGCTTTGGATATATGTCTGTTTGAATGTATCCATCACCAAAAGATGTAAAACATTGGTGAGCCTCAAAAACAGGAAAGCCAGATTAGATTTTGCCAAACAACATCTAAAAAAGCCTTCACATTTCTGGAACAACAATCTATGGACAGATGAGACCAAGATCAACTTGTACCAGAGTGATGGGAAGAGAAGAGTGTGGAGAAGGAAAGGAACTGCTCATGATCCAAAGCATACCACCTCATCAGTGAAGCATGGTGGTAGTGTCATGGTGTGGGCATGTATGGCTGCCAATGGAACTGGTTCTCTTGTATTTATTGATGATGTGACTGCTAACAAAAGCAGCGAGATTAATTCTGAAGTGTTTCGGGCAATATTATCTGCTCATATTCAGCAAAATGCTTTAGAACTCATTGGACGGTGCTTCACAATGCAGATGGACAATGACCTGAAGCATACTGCGAAAGCAACCAAAGAGTTTTTTAAGGGAAAGAAGTGGAATGTTATGCAATGGCCAAGTCAATCACCTGACCTGAATCTGACTGAGCATGCATTTCACTTGCTGAAGACAAAACTGAAGGGAAAATGCCCCAAGAACCAGCAGGAACTGAAGACAGTTGCAGATGAGGTCTGGCAGAGCATCACCAGGGATGAAACCCAGTGTCTGGTCATGTCTATGCATTCCAGACTTCAGGCTGTAATTGACTGCAAAGGGTTTGCAACCAAGTATTAAAAAGTGAAAGTTTGATGGATGATTGTTAATCTGTCCCATTACTTTTGGTCCCTTAAAAAATGAGAGGCACATATACAAACTGTTGTAATTCCTACACCGTTCACCTGATTTGGATGTAAATACCCTAAAATTAAAGATGAAAGTCTGCAGTTAAAGCACATTTTGTTCGTGTTCATGGTCACAATTGTTGACAGACATTTCAATAAAGATTGTCTTCAATGTGTTCATGGGTCAATGTATTCATACTTAGGTCATGTTCACTGCATCGATCTTTGGGCACACACCTCATCTAAAGTCCCAACCCTTTTCCTTTTTGATAGATCTAGAAAGGATACCTGTACCTTACTCACATTGTGAGTGAATTTCAAATTGTACTGATTGATATTAAGTTGTTGCAAAAATAAGCCAAGATCCTTTTCTGTAACAGTCCAGATGACCAATAGGTCATCTATATATTGGAACAAGTAAAGACTATAGGGGACCCAAGGTGTACAGAGTTCACTAGAGAAGACTTCTCTCTCCCAGCCACCTAGATACAAATTTGCATATGATGGTGCACAGCAGGTCTCCATGGCTACTCCCTGGATTTTAAGAAAAAAATGGTCCATGAACAAAAAGTAGTCCTTGGTCAAAAAAAAAATGAGTAGATTTAGAACAAACTGATTGAGTGGCCATGAGGGACTGTGCTGTTCCATGAGGAAGGACCCCATCACCCGGATGCCCCTCTTGTGTGGAATGCTCAAATACAAAGATTCTATATCAATAGCGAAGAGTAGGGTGCCCGGGGGAACATGGGTAAGGTATAGAACATAGGCATACGTGGATAGGGGTTAATTAGATAATCCAGAGTTTCCTTGTCAATCAGTCCTTCTAAAAATGCTTGTGTACAAAGATCTTCTAAAGAGATCTAAAAGATTGTTGTTAAGTACATCATAGCACATTTGTTGGTACTCCGGGTAGGCCATCAGAATAATGTTCCCACCTTTATCAGATGGTTTAATAACTACATTGATCTGTGTTTTCAACTGTCTAAGTGCAGTGATTTGTTAGTCAGATAAAATTGAGGAAGAAAAGTGGGATTGTCATTGTGCAGCTTTCATGTCTCCAATAGTTTGATGAAGAAACATCCATATATTGGGACAGAGAGATAATTCAGGGAAGTGAAGTGACTTGGGCTTGAAAGTTTTCACCTTGTGTGTATTAGGTTCAGAGATGTTTTGTGTTGACTCGAGTGGGGGAACCAGTTCTACAGTAACATTAAGTCCCTAAGAGCTCAAAATTCCTTCATAGTGAAGTCCTTAATTTGTTCAGAACTTTATTTCTCGATTTTCTTCTCTTTACGTTCAGGATCAAACATTAATTCATACGTGAGGTTACATGCAAATAAATAGAGATCTTTGATTGTTTCCATTACATCTATCTCTTGTGAAGTGGAAATGAGTGGATAGGGCCTAACGTGATTAGTGTGGTGATAAATTAGTGCTAAAATGAATTATTAAAGCAAATTGTTTGGAATTCACCAATTCCTGATAAGTGAATATTGCCAAAGAGACTTGTGACCACCTTACAACAAAAAATTTATAATATATCAGGTGTATGTGATTAGCATACAAAAAGCAGTGCAACCTGCTCAAAAAATGCCACTAGATAATGTAGATATCAACCATTGTCCATAACCAAAAACAGTGATTAAACAATACTAAATGGTGAACTTACAAACAAAAGGCTTGAGTGATCAAACACAAAAAACACAACATATGATAATAGAAAGTCCAATGTGATGTACAAATATTTTCTCTTCCAATGTTGAAGATAAATAGGCCACCATCACCGACTTGAAAAATCACCCAAAGTGCTCTATGGATATATGTCTGCTTACCAGATGGTGTTGACCTTATTAGTGAAAAAAAGGTCAAATTAGGCTTTAGCAAGATATTGCTTGCTGCAATGATAGTGATCGTAGACTGAATATGTACCTCACCCCAATTTGGAGTCTCATACGGGATATGTGAAAGAAATATGGAGGAAACATAAATAGTGTAATCCCATTTATTTTCAAAGTGGCCGCTTACATTAAAAGTGCCATCGCCCGGCACTGAGGCTGCATAGCATGTAAGAAGATGAATGATGTCCGCGATCGCAGTGATGACTGGCTTGCGTTCCACCTCCGACAGCGAACAACCAGAGGGACTGTAAATGATGCAATCACGTGACCAAGTACCGCCTCAACATATGTTTCGTTACCTCGTCTTCAGGAAGCGTACCTGGTCACTGGGGACATGCGCATAAATAGTATAGCTTGCCCCACGTCAGGGGAGGAGATTGCGATGTTTGATTGTTTTAACAGCCTCGGTGCCGGTGACGAGCAAACATACAGGCTGTTAGGTACCTGGTAGTGAGCCTGACTTGTAGGAGAAGACCTCTCATACAACGCTGGTTCAAGAGCCACTGGAGTGGGGACAGTGGTCTCGTGAGCACAGTGGGGTAGGAGTGCCTGCTGAGATGAAGGCTCTGATGCTGGAGCAGAGTAGAGATCCCTCCAGGGATGGCTGGACTGCATGTAAGGTGATAACAGGAAGCAGCAGGCTGCAGCACTGAAGATGCAGATGCAGAAGTCACTGGAGCTGGAGTTGAGGGTGCAACAGCACAGCAACAAACGGCAGGCACAGGCAAGGTCAAACAGTCCGGGTCAGCAGGCAGCAAGGCGGTTAATACAGTAGGCAGAGACAGAGTCGGTAGGCAGGAAGAGGTCGGCAACGGTATTGGTAGATGCAGTAGCAGAATCAGGCAGGCCGGGTCAGATTGGAGAAGGAGGAATGGTCAGACAAGCCGGGTCAGTAGGTAATCAATCAATCAGGTACAGGTTAAGCAGATCCACAGAGCTGAGACGAAACAGCAGCGCCTTCCTGTAACAGGAGAACTTTTATGCACCTCTTGGTGCCAAAACGGCGCTAAAGTGAACACGTGCACACCCGTGCGCGCGTACGCACCCGCGCGCGCACACACACGCGCGCGCCCGAGCGCCACGCTGACGCACGGCAACAGCTGGAGATGGCTAAATTGCCTAAGCAGGAGCACATGCGCCGGTCTGGTGCTGACAGATCCCTGACATTGCCCCCCTCCAAAGGGCAGCCTCCGGATCGCCACACGCCTTCTTTTCTCAGGGTGGGCAGAGAAGAAGGCGCGGACTAATCGCCTGGCGTGGACATTGCTGTCTGGTTCCCATGAGTTACTTTCTGGGCCGTAACCTTTCCATTTAATGAGAAATTGATTTTGTCCTTGTCTTCTTCTACAGTCAAGAATAGCTTCAACCTCAAATTCCTTGCTTCCATCTACTAAGACGGGTTCAGGAGGTCTAGTTCCTCTATCAGGGAAGGGATCAGGTATAGCAGGTTTAAGCAGAGACACATGAAATACCGGGTGAGAGAGTCAGGCAAAGTCAGTTCATAAGACACTTCATTAATTTTTCTCTTAACCGGAAAAGGTCCCATAAATCTAGGTGCCAGCTTCTTAGATGGACATGCTAACTTGATATTAGTGGTAGAAAGCCATACCTGATCACCAAGTTGTAACTTCAATTCCCCTCTTCTTCTCCGATCGAAGACTCTCTTGCTGTCCGCCTGGGCCTTGGACACCGCCTCTTGCAACATCTTGTTGTTGTGGCTGAGGAAATCCACTGTATTCTGCACTGCCGGAACTGAGGATTCTGAAAGGAAATCGGGTAGAAAGATTAAATAGAAGCCATAATTGGCGAAAAAAGGGGATTGACCGGTGGCTGAATGTTTGGCATTGTTGTATGCGAATTCTGCTAAGGGTAGCAGGGACACCCAATCATCCTGTGTGAAGGAAGTAAAGCATCTGATATACTGTTCAAGAGTCTGATTTGTCCTCTCTGTCTGTTCATTAGTTTGAGGATGATAGGCCGAGGACAAGGCCAGTTCAATTTTTAGGATTTCACACAGGGCTCTCCAAAAATGTGAGGTGAATTGTACCCCTCTGTCCGAAACTATACTTGCAGGTACTCCATGTAGTCTGATAATTTCCTTAATGAATATGCGGGCGGTTTCAATAGCAGTTGAGTTCCCCTTAAAGGAAGGAAGTGGGCCATCTTGGTTAGACGGTCTACCACCACAAAGATGGCTGAACACCCCTCAGAACATGGAAGCTCTACTATAAAGTCCATGGAAATCATTTTCCAGGGTCTATCAGGTACAGGCAAAGGTTTTAACAGACCCCAAGCTCGATTCCTAGACGTCTTATTCTGGGTGCAGATAGGGCAGGAGCTGACATATTTCTCACAAAAGTCCTTGGGCCACCAGAATGTGTGATGCACAAGTTCCAGGGTCTTGCAGACCCCAAAATGGCCTGCCAGTGGATGATCATGAAGAAGCGTCAAGACCTTGATCCGAACCTTCTCAGGGACAAAAATTTGACTCCCCTTCCATAGCAATCCATCTCTGGATGTCAGAGTAATCCCTGTAGGCCTAGATGACTCAGAGAATGCTTCTTTAATCTGGGAGAGTAGATCCGTTTGCAGGAGTAGGAAATTGTTTGCGGGCAATATGGTGTCAGGAATGGATGAGTCCTTCGGGTTGTCATGCATGCGTGATAATGCATCCGGTTTGATATTTTTTGAGCCTGGCCGGTAAGTTATATGAAAACAAAAACGGGAGAAAAACAGGGCCCAGCAGGCTTGTCGAGGCTTCAGTCGTTTAGCAGATCTCAAGTACTTATGTTCTTGTGGTCAGTGTATATTAATACCGGATGCACAGCTCCCTCCAACAGGTATCTCCACTCCTCCAGAGCCATTTTAATAGCGAGGAGCTCCCGGTCGCCAACATTGTAGTTCCTCTCCGTAGGAGAAAGTTTACGGGAGAAAAACCCCACAGGATGCATTAGATCTTTGCTGCCCCTTCGTTGTGATAGTATTGCACCCACTGCTATTTCAGAAACGTCAACTTCCAAAATGAACGGTAGTGACGGTTCAGGATGGCTGAGGATTGGGGCCGAGGTGAACAGTCTTTTGAGATTCTCAAAGGCATCTTGGGCTGACTGGTTCCAGGAAAAATGGGCATTCTGTTTGGTCAGCTGCGTGATGGGTGCAATTATGGACGAGAATCCCCTGATGAATTTCCTATAAAAGTTTGTGAACCCGATAAACCGCTGAATTCCCTTCTTGTCTAGGGGTACCGGCCAGTCCAGCACAGCGGATACCTTCTGGGGATCCATTTTAATGCCTGTTGGAGAGATTATCAGTCCCAGAAATTGGATGCTTTGTTGCTCAAACTCGCATTTCTCTGCCTTTGCATAAAGTCTGTGTAAACGGAGGCGACCCAACACCCTGCAGACATGTTCTCTATGCAGATCAAGAGATTCCGAGAAGATCAGGATATCATCCAGGTATGCGATCACAAACACGTCTAGAAAGTCCCTGAGAACATCGTTAATCAGATGTTGGAAGGTCGCAGGAGCGTTGCAGAGACCGAAGGGCATAACCAAGTATTCGTAGTGCCCGAATCGGGTCCGAAAAGCTGTTTTCCACTCATGCCCGGCCCGAATGCGGATCAGGTTGTAAGCCCCTCTTAGATCAAGTTTAGTAAAGATAACCGCAGTCCTTAACTTTTGGAATAGTTCAGGTATCAAGGATAGGGGATACCGATTTTTAACCGTAATTTTGTTCAGTTCCCGGTAATCTATACACGGGCGAAGAGTCTTGTCCTTCTTGGTGACAAAAAATATTCCGGCACCTGCTGGAGAAGTTGAGTGGTGGATGAACCCCTTAGCCAAGTTCTCATCAATATATGTTTTTAGTGCCTCTTGCTCCTTCTCCGATAAAGGGAAGATACGTCCGAATGGAATCTCGGATCCTGGCAACAACTCAATTGGGCAGTCGTAGGGGCGATGAGGCGGAAGGGAGTCTGCCCCCTTCTTACTAAAAACATCGATGAACTCATGGTAATGTTTAGGTATGGACTGGCATAGATTCTGGTCAGTGTCAAGGCATAGCAGAGTAGCTGAAGAGTCGGGGTCTCCCACCAGACAGTGTTCCTGACAGTAGCATGATACAAATTTTACTTCTCCAGAGACCCAGTTGATGTGCGGATTGTGGGCTTGAAGCCAGGGAATGCCCAAGATAATTGGAAATAGAGGAGATGTAATGGCATCAAGGGTCAGCAGTTCCTTATGTTGAGAAGAAGTAGCAGCAGGCAAGGGAAGAGTTTCCTGAATTACTTGTCCAGATCTAATGCGGGAGCCATCAGCTAAGAAAACAGAAAGTCCATGGGTTTTAGTCCGTAACGGGATGTTATGTTGGCTGGCAAAGGTCAAGTCGATAAAGCAGCTGCAAGCTCCGGAGTCAATGATGGCGTTGACTGGAATTATCTCTTCCTGGAGCTGTAACGAGAGAGGAATGGCAAGGTGGGTAGAATTGGCAGACAAAGCAGAGAGATTGGTAGACAAAGAGGATGAGCACTTACTTATCTTGACTGGGCAATTATGGACATAGCGACCAGTTCCACCGCAATAGAGGCACAGGTTAAGTTGACAACGACGTGCCCGTTCTTCAGGGGACAAGGCAGGTCGCATCAGTCCTAGCTGCATGGGTTCCGAAGTGTCAGGTGTGGTGTTGACTGGATTCATACTGGGTGAAGGTAAGTAACGTGCTGCAGGAACCGGAGCCCGTGCTGTCATCCAGGCCTGGCGGGTTTGCTGGGCGGAGCGTTCGGATCGACGTTCTCGAAGACGACGATCAATCTGGATTGCCAAAGAAATCAACGCTTCAAGAGTGTCTGGTATGCCAACTCGAGCAAGTTCATCTTTTAGCCCCTCAGATAGGCCCATGCGGAACTGATGACGCAGGGCCGCATCGTTCCACTGCGTGTCCGCGCTCCAGCGTCTGAAGTCAGTGACATAGTCCTCAGCCGGTCTGCGGCCTTGCTGGAGCGCGAACAGAGCTGACTCAGCTGTAGCAGACCGCTGAGGGTCCTCATAGAGCTGAGCCATGGCTTCAAAAAAATAATGGATTTTATTTTTTAATTAATTTTAAAATAAATGGGATTACACTATTTTGGTTTCCTCCACATTTCTTCCACATATCCCGTATGAGACTCCAAATTGGGGTGAGGTACAGATCCAGTCTACGATCTCCATCATTGCAGCAAGTAATATCTTGCTAAAGCCTAATTTGACCTTTTTTTCACTAATAAGGTCAACACCATCTGGTAAGCAGACATCTATGCCAAGAGCATTTTCACACTCAAGCAAAAGTACTTACTAACAAATTTCAGAAGAAGGGTTATTCCCAAAAAAACCTTATTTGTTTTAATAATTAATTTTAGCACTAATTTATCACCACACTAATCACCTTAGCGCCCCCTATCCACTCATTTCCATTTTGCACTAGTGATATACTCATTAAGTTTGGGGATAGCAGCTATTTCTATTTAACTTTTGTATTTTTATAATTGGCACAAGATTTTTTTTATATTTATCACTTGGGGTTCCACTATTGAACTTTTACCCACACAGCCATGGATGTTTTCAATTTTATGAAGGGACGCCAGATTAACGTTGAAGAATTATTCCAACAAGCACCTAGCCCTAATGTAGATCTTGAAAGGGGTTTTAAACAACTGCAGTATGATATGGAGAAACAGATTAGGCTATGGTGGGACATAGCATTCCCCAGGTTTTGTTGTTATCTATGGTGGGACATAGCCTCATTTGAGATGTACATTGGTAAAAACCTCACCCCTAGGAGGTTACAATGGGATGTGAATCCCAACGATGGTGTTGAGGATTTAACACTTTTAGATGACTGGTTCCAGTTTTTCAACGCATGTGAACAGAAACTCATGCAATTAATGATCAGAAGGCATCGAGCCAAAAACAGCATTTTGGATATTAAAATTGCTAAACTCAAGGAAAAAATGAAACCATTCATGGGTACTAAAGAATACTCGGATAGAGCTCAAATTCTTCAGACTCATCTGTCCAAGTATGATGGAGAAATCAAACAAAAAAAGTTAAAAAAAATACCAGAGGGATGTGAAAGATTTTGAAAAAAATAAAGTATATAAGTGGCAGGAAGAATATAATCCAGCCAGCTCCAAAGAATCATCAGTGGAGAGAGATATTGAGGTTCATAAAGTAGTCGCGCAATTAGCTACGAATTTTAAAAATAATTCCCACACTCCAGTCAAAAAACCAGCAAAACCTCCTAATAATACCAAGAACTGTCCCTCTCAGAATTCCAACACTCATTCTTTTCAGAATGCTAACCCCTATCCATATCCAGCACCCTATTCAGTACCTACCCAGAACAGGTTTTTACCATTGGATACTAGATCGCCAGACTATAACTACCAGTACTATGGTCAAGGTTCTAACCAGTATCCATCTAGACTTCCTAGAGGTCATTTTAGGGGTAATTTTAGAGGAAGACCATCATCCCACCAGAATTACCATCAACAGGGGGGGGGGATGGAGGGGTTGGAAAGAACCCTACAGGATCCCACCCACTGTACCCTAATATCCCAAAGAATATACAGAAAATGAGGTAGAAGAGGAAGAGGTAGAAAGAAAAAGAAAGCGAGACAACTAAACACAGGAATCTTTAATTTAGCTGGGATCAATTTTTCGGAAGAGAAATTGGAAGTGATGGCACAAGGGCTAAAATTTGAACCGGACAAAAATGGCAACAAGTTTGAGTTATTCGTTCACATTGAAAAATATGTTAGAAAATTAAATATTAAAAAGCAATTTGCCTCCCAGCCTAATGCCCTATACACACGGTCGGCTTTTCCGACGGAAAATGTGTGATAGGACCTTGTTGTTGGAAATTCCGACCGTGTGTGTGCTCCATCACACATTTTTCATCCGAATTTCCGACACACAAAGTTTGAGAGTTTGCTATAAAATTTTCCGACAACAAAATCCGTTGTCGGAAATTCCGATCGTGTGTACACAAATCCGATGCACAAAGTGCCACACATGCTCAGAATAAATTAAGAGACAAAAGCTATTTGCCACTGCCCCGTTTATAGTCCTGATGTACGTGTTTTACGTCACCGTGTTTAGAACAATCGGCTTTTCCGACAACTTTGTGTGACCGTGTGTATGCCAGACAAGTTTGAGCCAACATCCGTCAGAAAAAATCCATGGATTTTGTTGTCGGAATGTCCGATCAATGTCCGACCGTGTGTACAGGGCATATCACTTCTCAGCCACCACTAGTGGATACTTTGTATCAACATCGTGGATTGAAAAACAATTCCGTGTTTAATCCCAAAAAGGATACCCATCATCATATTGACGTCTTCAACCACTTCAATACAGGGCACTTATACACCTTCCTGCCCAGACCAATTTTCAGCTTTCAGCGCTGTCGCAGTTTGAATGACAATTGCGCGGTCATGCTACACTGTACCCAAACTAAATTTTTATCATTTTGTTCCCACAAATAGAGCTTTCTTTTGGTGGTATTTGATCACCTCTGCGGTTTTTATTTTTTGCTAAACAAAAATTTTGAAAAAAATAAAAGTTTTGCTTTTATTTCTGTTAAAAAAATGTTGTTTCTCTTTCACTGGTGGGCACTGATAAGGCGGCACCGATGAGGTGGCACCAATGAGCGGGCACTGACGAGCACTGACGATGGGCACTGATATGCGGCACTGATGGGCACTGATGGGCACTGGTAGGCGGCACTGATGGGTGACACTAATATGCAGCACTGATGGGCATTCATAGGCAGCACTAATGGGCACTCATGGGTGGCACTGGGTGGCACTGGTGGGCACTGATGGACACTGATAGGCGACACTGATGGGCACTGAAAGGCTGCAAAGATGGGTTCTTCTGGGTGGCACTGATTGGCGGCACTGCTGGGCACTGATAGGTGGCACTGCTGGGCACTGATGGGCACTGATAGGTGGCACTGATGGGCACTGATACGAAGCACTGATATGAGGCACTGATAGGCATCCCTGGTGGCACTGGCAGTGGTAGGCATTGGAGTGGGCACTGATTGGCAGCTGCCTGGGCATTGATTGGCAGCTGCCTGGGCACAGATTGGTATTTCCCTGGGGGTCTAGGGGGGCATACCTGGTGGTCCAGTGTGGATGGCCATCCTGGTGGTCCTGGGCGGCTTCCCTGGTGGTCCTGGGTGGGACCTGAGGGGGGGCTGTGCTAAAAAAGAATCAGCACAGACCCCCTCTGCCAGGAGAGCAGCCGATCGGCTCTCCTCCACTCGCGTCTGTCAGACGCGAGTAAGGAAAAGCCAATCACTGGCTCTTCCTATTTACATTGTGATCAGCTGTGATTGGACATGGCTGATCACGTGGTAAAGAGTCTCCGTCAGAGACTCTACCTAGATCGGTGTTGCGGGGTGTCAGACTGATACCCCGCAACAACGATCGCCGTGATGCGCGCCCCCGGGGGCGCGTAGCGGCTTAATATCCTGATCACGTCATATGACGTCCGGTCAGGGTATTGAAACCACTTTGCCCCCATCATTTTGCTATATGGCGGGCGGCAAGTGGTTAAAAATATGGTGCAAGATGAAATAAAACAACTACAGGTAAAACAGTATAAGACCAATCAATCAATATGGAAGGGAATTAAAAAAACTAGAAAAAAAAACAAACAAATAGTAGTCCGACCAGCGGACAAGGGGGCAGGGGTGGTGATACTCACCAAAGAAAGTTATACCAAAGATTGTTAGATGACACAACCACCTATAAACCACTCCCTTCAGATCCTACAGCTAAACTCAAAACAGAATTGGCTATTTGGGTCAATAAGGGAATTAATACTGATATTTTAGACAAAAAAGAGGCCAATTATCTTATTCCACGCGTTCTCCACATCCCGGTTCTTTATATAGTGCCCAAAGTTCACAAATGCAGAGATAATCCCCCAGGCCGGCTGTCAGGAAATGTTCCATCCGCTGGTAAGACCTGTTATTTGGCATGCAGTACTGAGGTCCACCAGCAGGTGTCTCCTGGCAGGTTGGAACTGTCAGGAGAGCTTTTCCCTGTTAATAATATATCATCTTTGGGCCGCAGTACTGTCGTCCACCAGCGGATGGATCCTGGCAGTGTGGAGCAGACAGTACCTCCTACAATCAGGTGTCACTTGAGGCCAATCACAGGCCTATAAATACCCGACAAACATTCACATGTTTGCCTTGATTTCTTCATTGCCTCCTGACCTGCTAGCAATCTGATCCTGTGCCCTGATCCTGTGCCCTGATCCTGATCCTGTCTCCTTGTCTCGGACCCTATCCTGTCCCACCTGTTACCTTGCATCCCTGCCTGCAGCCTGACCCATCCATCCTCTCCCTGTCCTGTGTTCCATACTCCATCTACTGACTTCCCTGTGTATGACCTTGGCCTGGCTTACGTTTATGTCTCTGGAACATCCCCTGTCCATCTGCTGATCTGCTGTGTATGACCCTGGCCTGGCTATTGTTTATGAACCTGGTATTTCCCATTTATTGCACTTATCTGTCTGTTGTTATTTGTGGGTCTCTGTCTGTGGTTGGTTATTGCACTGTGTCATTTTGGAGTTGGTTGTATTATATTACTCACTTTCTTTAATAAATTATTATATTTTCACTTATATACGTTTGGGTGTCCTCTGTCGCAGATCACACGGTTCTGGTCACACCTGTTCATGACAGTAAATCAAGGCCATCTCTGACCAGAAGTGACTGCGCAGAGGAACCATTGTAGTGCTATTAAAATGCAATCAGAAACAGTTGTTCTCCTTGCCTCACTGGTGTTGGAGGATAACAATTACTGCCGTCTGGTATTGAAAGAGTGGGCCAGGGATCAGCTCCTGGAGTGTATCCGTCTGGCCCATTCTCTGGTTGATCAGGGTAGATTACTGTTTGAAAACGTTCAGCCCCTGATACAGGTGTGTGCTGAGCTAGCCTTGTCTGGCAGTCCTAAAGGAAGTGATGATTTTTCTCCCCCCTTCAGTAGTGATCAGGTGGAGTCTCTGGTATGGCTGTTGGAGGATGATGCTGTATACTTTATGGAGCATTATTCAGCTTGTCCTAAACAGGTGCTAGTGGATTGTATAGATTCGGTGCAGTCCCTGGTTAGACAGGCAGTATGTGAACCCACGTTTGTTCAACCTGTACTACAGGCATGGTCAGACTTATTATCTCCAGCTTCGGTCAGCTCTGCACAACCCAGACCTGCTATTAGACACCTGCCTGCCCAGGAGTCTTTTTTCCCTTCACCCATGGCAACCTCTGTTTCGGCCCAATATACCCTGCTTCCCACCAAATATCGATACCCTGTCCCTACCCGCTGCACCTAGCCTGCATTCAACCCACCTGCCTCTTCTCAGCTGTCCACAAACCCACAGGAACTTCCTCCAGCTACTGTTACCTCTTCTCTGCCATATCCCAATCCTCCTTTCCAGTCTGCTGCACCCCTCACCTACAGAGCTTCAGTGGCTAGGCCAAAGAAAAAACGAAAGTTTTTTCCAACCAAGACGATCCTGCCAGTAACCCAACCTGCCTCCGCACCAGCTAATCCAACCCATACCATCATGCCAGTGTCCAATCCTGCCTCCCCGCCAGCTGATCTGTTCCAGCCTGATGTGTTCCTGTGTGCCGCCCAGCCTGATGTTCCGATGCCTGCTGTTGTGCTAGTACCTGCTGTTCTGCCTGATATGCCAGTGTCTGTGCCTGCTGCCCAGTCTGAAGTTCCAGTACCAGCTGCCCGGTCTGAAGTTCCAGTACCAGCTGCCCGGTCTGAAGTTCCAGTACCAGCTGCCCAGTCTGAAGTTCCAGTACCAGCTGCCCGGTTTGAAGTTCCAGTACCTGCTATTCAGTCCACTGCACCTGCTGTTCTGCCTAATGTGCCAGCACCTGTGCCCACTGTCCAGTCTGAAGTTCCAGTACCAGCTGCCCGGTTTGAAGTTCTAGTACCTGCTATCCAGTCCGATGTACCTGCTGTTCAGCCTGTTGTGCCAGTACCTGCTGTTCTGCCGGATGTGCCAGCACCTGTGCCCACTGTCCAGTCTGAAGTTCCAGTACCAGCTGCCCGGTTTGAAGTTCCAGTACCTGCTATCCAGTCCAATGTACCTGCTGTTCAACCTGTTGTGCCAGTACCTGCTGTTCTGCCTGATGTGCCAGCACCTGTGCCCACTGTCCAATCTAAAGTTCCAGTACCGGCTGACCGGTTTGAAGTTCCAGTACCTGCTATCCAGTCTGATGTACCTGCTGTTCAGCCTGTTGTGCCATTACCTGCTGTTCCGCCTGATGTGCCAGCACCTGTGCCCACTGTCCAGTCTGAAGTTCCAGTACCGGCTGCCCGGTTTAAAGTTCCAGTACCTGCTATTCAGTACACTGCACCTGCTGTCCTGCCTAATGTGTCAGCACCTGTGCCCACTGTCCAGTCTGAAGTTCCAGTACCAGCTGCCCGGTTTGAAGTTCCAGTACCTGCTATCCAGTCCGATGCACCTGCTGTTTTGCCTGATGTGCCAGTGCCTGCTGCCCAGTCTGAAGTTCCAGTACCAGCTGCCCGGTTTGAAGTTCCAGTACCTGCTATCCAGTCCGATGTGCCTGCTGTTCAGCTTGTTGTGCCAGCACCTGCTGTTCTGCCTGATGTGCCTACTGCCCAGTCTGAAGTTCTAGTACCTGTTGTCCAGCCTGATGTCCCGGTGCCAGCTCTCCAGCCTGATGTCCCGGTGCCAGCCCGCCAGCCTGATGTCCCGGTGCCAGCCCTCCAGCCTGATGTCCCGGTGCCAGCCCTCCAGCCTGATGTCCCGGTGTCTGCCCTCCAGCCTGATGTCCCGGTGTCTGCCCTCCAGCCTGATGTCCCGGTGTCTGCCCTCCAGCCTGATGTCCCGGTGTCTGCCCTCCAGCCTGATGTCCCGTGTCTGCCCTCCAGCCTGATGTCCCGGTGTCCGCCCTCCAGCCTGATGTCCCGGTGTCCGCCCTCCAGCCTGATGTCCCGGTGTCCGCCCTCCAGCCTGATGTCCCGTGTCCGCCCTCCAGCCTGATGTCCCGGTGTCCGCCCTCCAGCCTGATGTCCTGGTGTCTGCCCTCCAGCCTGATGTCCCGGTGTCTGCCCTCCAGCCTGATGTCCCGGTGTCTGCCCTCCAGCCTGATGTCCCGGTGTCTGCCCTCCAGCCTGATGTCCCGGTGTCTGCCCTCCAGCCTGATGTCCCGGTGTCTGCTCTCCAGCTTGATGAGCCCGCTGCCCAGCTTGATGAGCCCGCTGCCCAGCTTGAAGTGTCCATGCCTTTTGCCCAGCTTGAAGTGCCCATGCCTGTTGTGCCACCACCTGTTGTTCTGCCTGTTGTGCCACCACCTGTTCTGCTTGTTGTGCCACCATCTGTTGTTCTGCTTAATGCCATAGACTATGGACAATTACAACCAACTGGAGCGTCCGGAGGCCGCTCCTTTGAGGGGGGGTACTGTCAGGAAATGTTCCATCCGCTGGTAAGACCTGTTATTTGGCATGCAGTACTGAGGTCCACCAGCAGGTGTCTCCTGGCAGTTTGGAACTGTCAGGAGAGCTTTTCCCTGTTAATAGTATATCATCTTTGGGCTGCAGTACTGGCGTCCACCAGCGGATGGATCCTGGCAGTGTGGAGCAGACAGTACCTCCTACAATCAGGTGTCACTTGAGGCCAATCACAGGCCTATAAATACCCGACAAACATTCACATGTTTGCCTTGATTTCTTCATTGCCTCCTGACCTGCTAGCAATCTGATCCTGTGCCCTGATCCTGTGCCCTGATCCTGATCCTGTCTCCCTGTCTCGGACCCTATCCTGTCCCACCTGTTACCTTGCATCCCTGCCTGCAGTCTGACCCATCCATCCTCTCCCTGTCCTGTGTTCCATACCCCATCTGCTGACCTCCCTGTGTATGACCTTGGCCTGGCTTACGTTTATGTCTCTGGAACATCCCCTGTCCATCTGCTGATCTGCTGTGTATGACCCTGGCCTGGCTATTGTTTATGAACCTGGTATTTCCTATTTATTGCACTTATCTGTCTGTTGTTATTTGTGGGTCTCTGTCTGTGGTTGGTTATTGCACTGTGTCATATTGGAGTTGGTTGTATTATATTACTCACTTTCTTTAATAAATTATTATATTTTCACATATATACGTTTGGGTGTCCTCTGTCGCAGATCACACGGTTCTGGTCACACCTGTTCATGACACCGGCCCATAGTAAGTGGAATTGGCTCCCTTTACTCTCGGGTGGGTGAATATCTCGACATTTACCTCTAGCCCTTGGTTCATGACAAGACAGTCATGAACTCATCAAATCACTCCAAACCATTGAAGTTTGTGACAATACGTTACTGGTTACAGTGGACATTGAGTCACTTTATACCAATATAAAACAACATGATGCCCTTATTGCTGTCAAAATGGCTCTCACGGAGGAATCCCAACTGAGTACACCTCAAATCAATTTCCTTGTAGAAGGATTACAACAAGCAGTGGGGAAAAATTATTTTTGGGCTCAAAATCTTTTCTGTAATCAAATCAAGGGGGGTAGTGATGGGGGAACGCTATGCCCCGAGTTTAGCCAACATAGTGCTCAATAAGTGGGAATAGGAAACCATATACAAAACACCTATTAAGGCACTTCTGTATTACAAAAGGTATATTGATGATGTCATCCTTCTGTGGGTTGGTTCCCACATGGAGTTACAGACCTTTTTGATACATATGAGTAATAATAAATATGGCCTCAAATTTACAGCAGAGTGGAGTCTGGAGACAATCAATTATTTGGATCTTACCTTGGTTAAAAATAAGAATAGAATTGGCACTAAGACCTTTTTAAAGCTAATAGACAGAAATGGTTTTGTGCCAACCACCAGCTGCCATCACCCACAATGGTTGGGAGCGGTCCCTAAAGGCCAATATATGCAAGTTTGGCGCAATTGTGATAATCTAACTGATTTTCACACTCAAGCAGAAGTACTTACTAACGGATTTCAGGAGAAGGGTTATTCCCGAAAAACCCTTATCAAAATTAAAGATCAAGTTCACAATATGGATAGGGAATCTCTACTGATTACTATTATTATTATTATTATACTGGTTTTATTTAGCGCCAACAGTTTGTGCAGCACTTTACAACATGAGGGCAGACATTACAGTTACATTACAATTTGGTAATTGAATCAGAGGGCCCTGCTCGGTAGAGCTTACAATCTAAAAAGAAGATTACTAAGAAGAAAACCCCTTTCCAAGGGGAATTAGCTTTCGTCTCAGGCTTTCATAGACAGTACAAAAATGTAGAACAAATATTTAAAAAATCCTTGCCTATTCTGTTAAAGGACAAAGTCCTCCAAACCACACTACCTCTCAGACCAAAATGTATTTATAGGAGAGCACCTGGATTGAGGAACATTATTGCACCCAATGTCCTAGATCCTCCTAAAAAGCCCCCAACTTTTCTTGATGATCAGGCTTCCATTACTGCACCAGGTGTAAGGCTTGCCGTACCACCAAAAGATTGGGAAAGAAAATCAGTAAGTTTCAATCTAATGTCACTCAACAAGAGTACACTATCAAACCTCTGATTACCTGCTACTCCAATCATGTGACATATGTGTTGGAGTGCCTGTGCTCCCTGCAATATGTGGGTAGAACCACACGCGAACTTATGCCCCGTACACACGGTCGGACATTGATCGGACATTCCGACAACAAAATCCATGGATTTTTTCAGACGGATGTTGGCTCAAACTTGTCTTGCCTACACACGGTCACACAAAGTTGTCAGAAAATCCGATCGTTCTGAACGTGGTGACGTAAAACATGTATGTCGGGCCTATAAACGGGGCAGTAGCCAATAGCTTTCGTCTCTTAATTTATTCTGAGCATGCGTGGCACTTTGTGCATCGGATTTGTGTACACACGATCGGAATTTCCGACAACGGATTTTGTGGTCGGAAAATTTTATAGCCTGCTCTCAAACTTTGTGTGTCGGAAATTCTGATGGAAAATGTGTGATGGAGCCCACACACAATCGGATTTTCCGACAACAAGGTTCTATCACACATTTTCCGTCGGAAAATCCGACCGTGTGTACAGGGCATAAGGGTACGAATTATTGAACATGTGACAAATACCTCTAAAGGATTTCTGAATCACAGTGTCTCAAGACATTTTCGTCTGTGTCATGATAGAGACCCTCGTTTGCTCACCTTTTATGGGATAGATAGAATCACCCAACGTTGGAGAGGTACTGACCTTAAAAAAGCTATATCCCAAAATGAAACCCAGTGGCTGTATCGTTTGAGTACAATGCAGCCCCTGGGACTAAATATTGAATTGGATCTAAATTGTTTTTTGACCAATGAATAATCTTAGTTAGATGAGTACTCCACCATTTTTTATAGTTCACCCTTTCCTTTATATCCCCTTCTACTGACACCATGAACTGACACATATTTTTAGATGGGATTTATTATATGTGCCATTTTATAATGTTTATCAATTAGCCCAGCATAGTGCACAGTGAGGTCAACTAGACACTTTTCTCAATTACTATTGGGGTAATGGTAAACAATATATCCAACTAGTTTGCGTGAATACATCATATGTTGATTTGGATCCGCCTACTAGGATTTAGTATTGTTGGACTATTAGGTTTTTATGTTAGAACTTTTAAATGTTAGCCTGTATGTTTGCTCGTCACCGGCACCGAGGCTGTTAAAACAATCAAACAACGCAATTTCCTTCCCTGATGTGGGGCAATCTATACTATTTATGCGCATGTCCCCAGTGACCAAGTACGCTTCCTGAAGACGTGGTAACAAAACATACGCAATTGCATAATTTCCGGTCCCTCTGGTTGTTCGCCGTCGGAGGTGGAACGCACGCCAGTCATCACTCCGATTGCGGACATCATTCATCTTCTTACATGCTATGCAGCCTCAGTGCCGGGTGATGGCACTTTTAATGTAAGCGACCACTTGGCTTTTATTTTTTTAATTAGTTTTAGGTAGGTATTTTTTATATTTATCTCTTGTGAAGGGCAAAAGCCCAGGCCCATCTGGAAAACAGATTCTTGAGCCATCGTGAGGGGAAGATCTGTATGATTAATTATGTTGAGCTCTGGGTGGTTGGTACTGTTGGTGCCTGCGGTGTCCGCACCACATAAGTATTTAGGTTGCTTTGAGTTTTGGCTTCTGACAAAGCCAGAGCGGGGTCTAAACAATCCTGTTGCAGTGGGGAGCTTGGTATTAGCCGGTACAATTGTGGTGTATTTATTCAGCAGATTGTGTAGTATTGGTGTAATACTTGATTCTCCTAGTCGATGCGACACATTGGAATGTGCTTTATTTATCAATATCTGTAGGTGAATTCCAACCACCATGATCGTGACGATTGTGAATTTGAAAATTGCAAAGTAACCTGTGAGGAAACAGAAGCACTAATAGATTAGTCAGATTCTGTGGTATCTTCTATTTAGGGGTGCATGTGTGAAACATTACATCCACCAAAATTTCTAGTTACATTTCTCTCTGTCCACGTATAGGCATAAAAAATAAGAAGAATTTGTTGCACTACAGATCTTTAGTATCAGTTGGTTCAATAAGATATCAGCAGCCAGCACAGCATTGAAGGAAGTCAATAATAAGATATATATGGTAAGTGTGCAGTGCTTTAAATCCAAAAAGAACAATCCAGGAACAAAAGTTCAATAGTAGTTCAATCTGTGGTAGACAGGGAATAGGGTGACCCATCACCAGCACCCGACAATACAACCGCTTACCCCATGTGGTGGACCCTCATCACAAAGGTCACATCATCTTATGTAATGTAAGCTCAGGTAAGAAGGAAGCCCATCAATCTTCATACACTTAGTGGCAGCAGACCGGATAGTGGATGCAGAAAACCTGGATGTGACTCTCCTTGTTCAAAAATTACCCTCCAGTGGTAATCATCAAATATATGACATCCCATGCAGACAAAAGGAGATAAACCTCATTGCGCAGTACATCATAACAGTATTTATTCAGATAAAAACGATTGAAATTGCACTCACATTGCTGACAAAAAAAAGCAAGTTCTGTTTGTATGTATACAGCCTCTCCCCACCAGAAAAATGGCCGCCGTGTACCAGCATGCAGTAGTGTCACATTGCTGACTCCACTTATAGGCATAGCCCTCTGAGAAGGCTAATGTATCTAAATTTAACTTTCTGTTTTTTAGTGACAATCTCTTTATTCATAGTCTCTAGGTGGTCCTTGATCTCCTTCTTTTTGGAAGGAAATACAGGGAGATCAAGAACATGTTTGTAATGGTCATTAAGAGTGTAAATCTCTGCATCCAATGATTGTAAGTCATTGGCATACTGATTGACCAATAAGGTCAAAAGGTCCCTGCTACATTTAGTTAGGACTCCCTCCCATAGTTTTTAAAAATCCTCTGAGGGGTTTTTTATCGTCGGAAACGTATGGAGGGGAAAGCCTTGGGGATTTATGTCCTCTTTAATGTAATTTTGGAAATATTCATATAGATGTAATAAGTAATAGCCTCATTTTACCAAGATACATAGCAAGATCATCGTCACTTTTTTTGTTTACAGTACATCCTGTTTCAATCTGGAACATAAACCCTGCCCACGAGGTACCACGAAGATCCATTGTGACACACAATCAGTCCAGAACAATAATCACATAAATGTAGAGAAAACTAAAGAAGAACAATATTTTACATATGTTTAGATTAAAAGTAAAAATGGCACTAAATATTTGCCTCAGGGTGTGTTATCCACCCAAACAATATATTGAAAGGAAGTGTCAGTTTTAGCAACAATTAGAAATGGTACCTACGTCCTATCAAATTGGGGAGAATTTTAATAGAGGCTATTGTGGACTTCATGGTACCGTACAAAGGCTTGGCATACACAGGATAAGTAAAAAATATAAATTTGATTCCAACAATATATTAAAACATACAGACATTCTAAAAATGAACACAATGAGCTGTTTACTTAAAAATCAGCTCTAAAAAAATCACAGATGGAGTGACCTTTCAAGAATAACCAATGTCAGCTTTAGAATATACCATCCATGTTTTGGACGCTCAACATGTTTTGCAGGAGAAACCACCACTTCTTCAGGAGCTTATTACATAGAGCAATCATCACATTTAATACTATGATAAAGAATAGAAAAAGTGAGAATAATTAATTACATCATAATTAGGATGTTATAAGATATAAATACAGTGAAGTCCCATGCATGCTGTCTTACCCAGGACGAAGTCAAAAGGCAAAGACCCTGAAAAGTAATTAGTCTTTTTTTGTTTTTAACTAAACTTCAGCTTTAATGCAAGATTAGCACAATTTGTGTTCAATTCGTAAAAAAAAATTTGCTACAAGTGCCACTTTTTTATCGTTACTTTAATTTAAGAAATACTTTTCTTTAAGAAAAACACAATTATACATTGCATTAAAAAGGAATCACAAAAGGTTGATTTAAATGATGACGTAACTTGGCGATTTTATATGGAGGGTATGAGCTCCCCTGGTACCCAACACTCAAAGCAACCCATTCACTATATCCAGTCTACGAAACTCATGTCTATGGATACTTGTAATTGTGTCCTTTTTTTGTGGTCCCCGTACTGCACTGCTGGGAATTCACCATAATGAAAGGTGTTGGGTTGCAGAGCTGCACAAGGCAGCTACCGACATAGGTAAATACCAATGCAACCCAGCACATGATCATGTGATCCAACATCACACATGTCCTTCACCAGGACTGTAACTTTTCTGCAGTTTTTCCATCCAGCACATGTTCTTTGGCCAGTCTGCATAATGGAGATTTGATAGCTGGTAAGGCAATAAAGGTGACCTAGCAACTGGCCACTCTTGGAACAGATAGTTGAAGAAAGTGGAAAAATTGCACTGGACCTGCAAGGTTATCGTAATGTCATTGCTATCCTAAAATATTGATGTTAATGTAAGGGATCTGGGTCCTGGGCACGTGGCTTCTACACCTCAGAGGAGCTCTACTGTCTCCTTGGCTTGACAATAAAGGTGGCATAACAACTGGCCACACTTGGAACACATAGTTGAGGAAAGTGGAAAAATAGCACTGGACCTGCAAGCTTATCTTAATGTTATTGCTATCCAAAAGTATTGATGTTGATGTACTATAAGTGATCTGGTCCCTGGGCATATGGCTTTACACACCAGAGTATGTTAGAACAGTATGAGGGATGAATGTTAGGCAATTATGACCCTACAAAGGTACCATCCCATATAAAACAATTACCGAATGAGAACAAAAATGGGGTGGGACTTTACATGTACCTTGCAGGGTCTAATAAATACACATATCAAAAAGGCTTAAATAATAAACAAATATTTAATTTACATATACTAATGGTTAGATTTAGATTTGACTTTTTTTTAAATCTAACCATTTGTATATGGAAATGAAAGATTTGTTTATTTTATAAGCCTTTTTGGTATGTGTATTTTTTAGACCCTGCAAGGTACATGTAAAGTCCCACCCCCTTTTGTTCTCATTTGGAAATTGATTTACACCCCAGTGGATCTCCCCAATCTCCTTGGCTTATAGTGTAATATAACAAAAATCTAAATTGAAGTGCCACACCACTGCTAAAAGGTCCAGATACGATATCTGTTATGATAAAAGTCAGAGGGATTGTCTCCCTAACTTTAACTAGAGTAAAGTGGTGTGGCACTTCAACTTACATTTTTGTTACATTACTTTTGGAACTGAGATCTAGTCACAGCTGACTCTGCTCCTGTTCCATATACTACCACCCCAGTATACATTTATAACACTTTGCTTACTGCATTAACCACTTCAATTGCCTTCTTGCTGCTGACTTCACATCTTTATTTTTCAAGCTGTAGATAAACGGATTGAGGACAGGTACTGCGGCTGTGTTAAACAAAGAGAACAGTTTGTTGGAGTCCAAGGTGTCAGTTGACTTTGGCCTTAAATACTGGCAGACGAGACTCACGTACAGAATTATAACAACAGTGAGGTGAGAGGAACAAGTGTAGAAGGCTTTGCGTCTTCCAGTGCTTGATTTTATCCTAAGTATGGTGGCTATGATGAAGATGTAGGAGATGAAGGTAAGGAGGAAGGGGGTGAAGCTTACTACCAAGAGCCCCTCAATGAATATTATGAGCTTCAGCAGGGTGGTGTCACTGCAGGATAGTTTCATGATTGGCAAGATGTCACAGAAGTAATGATTGATCACATTTGACTTGTAGCACGAGAATCGAGATATTGCCCACATGTGAGGTATAACTTCTGCAAATCCCAAAACCCAACAAACGATGGCCAAGAGAACACAAGCTCTGCTGTTCATGATGATGTGGTAGAGCAAGGGGTTGCAAATGGCAACGTAACGGTCATAACCCATGGCTGTCAGTATAAGGAGCTCGCTGCAAGTCAAAGTAGAAAAGATATACATTTGTGACATGCAGTTAGCAAAAGAAACAGTTTTATCTCCAGACATGTAAGACAAAAGGATTTTATGAAGGGTGATTGTCAGGCAAAACACATCAAGGAAGGACAAGTTGCCCAAGAAGAAGTACATTGGGGTGTGAAGACTAGTATCCAGGCAGACCAGGAAGAGGATAGACATGTTACCAGTAACTGTAATCAGATAGATGAACAGAGCAAAAAGGAAAACCAAGGCCTGGAGCCCCGGAGCATCAGTAATGCCTTTGATAATGAAATATTTAATCGGGGTGTGGTTCCACACATCCACATCTTGAGAGGCATCTGACATCTGGAAGAAGAAAACCAACAGACTCTGTGAGTAAAAGTGTATTTATAGCAAACATTTTTTTGTTTTGTATAGAACATAGAAGAGTTAGACTCCCTATCAATGTGGAGAGGCTCCTGAAACAAGCTGCTTCATTCTTGTGTAAAACTCTTTTTCTATTCTTTATGAACCATGGGAAGTACTGTAGCTTAGCGGTTAGCACTTTTACCTTGCAATGATGGGATTCTTGGTTTAAATCCCATCCAAGATGGTGGCTATGGGGCCCACACTCCAAAATAATGCTGGTAGGTTAATTGGCTTCTGTCTAAAACTGGACCTAGTACATACATGTATACATGTGAGATGGGGACATTAAATTGTAAGCTACTTGAGGGCAGGATATGAAAGTACAGTATGTACTGTAAGTCCAGTCCAAGATACAGTATCATTAGCACACCATGTTCAGATAATCAGACATGACACTTTAATATCACCAAAAGAAAGCAGTGATGCTTCCTGGCCACTAAGGGCCTCTTCTTCCCACTACTACCAGAGGAATAGGACCTTAATGGCCTTGAAATGTTGCCGTTTTCTGTTGGTGACATAAATGTGTCTTGTCTGTTTATCTGAACATGGTGTGTTGGTAATACCTTGGGCTGGACTTGTGCTTTGATGGTGCCAGCCTCCATTTCACCACAGCACTCTCACGCTCCCAGGTCTCACATCTGTATATGCCATATATAAAGTACTGTGTAAGTTGTTGACACTGTAAAGAATAAGTGAAATTCCTTAAAATAAGCAGATTTTAACTGTAAATAGTATTTTTGCGTCATTTCTTTAATCAATCAGAAAAGTCTTAATGAAGGGGGCATTTTAGAAGCCCTGAAACATGTTAGGTTGCATTATAAGAACAGTTGGACATTTAAAAAAATAGTTTGGTGCTCCATGCTTCTTTTTTTATGGATTATGTTCAGTACCTGGTATTTGGAGCTGCCTCGCTCGGGAGATTAAAAAGCATCAACATATACTGACTGCACAAAAGTGGAATCTAACATGTTAGTATCCAGCATCTAGAAAGGTTTTTTAGCGCTCCCCTTTAGCTAGGATGATGGGTAAATTTAGTTGTTGGCTTCACTGTAGCCAGTGGATCAGTGATCCATTACTTTTGTCTAATCATGACTTCCTAAGCTACCTGTTTGCTTTTTACCACCTGCTTCTGGTAGAAGCTTCCAAAATATAGGGCAGGGAGAGTCAAATGTTCAGTATGAATATTTATTATGCTCCAGCCAATCCATGGAAGGAGATGTCCAGAAGGTGGCTGGGGAGGCCTTGCCAGAGTGTTTTTCCTCTCCTCAGAAAGAGACATGAATTGCAGTCTGGGCCCCAACAGGGCTTGGATTGAGGGCCTGAAGAGGATTGCTTAAAGGATTTTTGCTGGAGGGCACAGCTGTGAAGTCCAGGTCTGGAGAAGGATCACTTATCCTTCTCACTGAGGATCTACCTGTGGAAGCTGGGTGACAGACAGCTCCTGGGACATTGTGAGTAAAGCTTGCCATACATTATACAATACTCTTGTACAATTTTCCTGTAGATTTACCAAAAACCATATAATTTTGTATCCAATAAGGCAGGTCATTGCACTACATAGTTACAGGCAAAGATAAAGGATATTGTACAAGAAAATTGTATACTGTATGGCCAGCTTAAGACCTGATGTTGGGACTTTAGTGTGTGCCTACTGCTTTAAGAATTCCTGCTGAGAAATGTATTCTTCTATTGATTGCTACTATTGAGTAACTGAATGAGTCCTATTGAGTAACTATGAGTCCTGAAACCCTTAAACTCATCCCCTGTTTCAAGTTATTAGCAATAAATTCTAAAAATACACCCCTTAGAATGAGCCTGTATTGTTGGTGTGCATGCAACTGTGCTTGTAACTGGCATGTCACATGTGAAGTCCGAGTAGAGAGCGTCTAACTGCAGAACACCCCACTTCCACCTGAATGGAGGGAGAGAGCCAAAGTCCAGCTCTTGAGATGGCAGGAGATATTCTCCAAAAATGACTTAATATTCAAAGAGTGCCCAATACAGTATTTGCCTTCAGAAAGACAAGCCCTTCAGAGAAAGAGTTGAACTGATGCTCTGGAAGACCTTCATGAACAACTGGTAGGGTTGAAGCAAATGGACATCATTTGAGATTCACAAAGTCTTTATGCCTCGCCTATAGTGGTAGTGATGAAAAAGAACGGTTCCCTAAGGATGTGTATTGACTACCAAACACTCAACCGGAGGACTATTCACAATCAGTACACTACCCCATGGATAGAAGAGGCTAATCAATGCCTGTCCAGGGTAAGGTGGTTCAGTGTGCTGGATTTGAAGAATGGGTTCTATCAAGATCCAATACACCCAGAAAACAGTGAGAAGACAGTATTTATCTGCCCACTGAGATTCTATGAAATTGACAGAATGCCTCAAGGTCTATTAGGAGCCCCAACCACTTTCTAAAGTCTGATGAAATGTACACTGGGAGACATTAATTTGATTGAAGTGTATGTAGATGACATCATCATTTTCATAAAACCCTTGAGGAACACAAGGAGGGTCTAGAGAAAGTGCTGGAAAGACTTCATGATGGGGGGTGCAACTGTCTCTAAAGAAGTTCCAGTTCTACCAGCCTTCTGTCACTTACCTCGGGCATGTGGTCTATGCTGAGGAAGTGGCCACTGCACACATATATTTGGAATATGTTCTGCTTCAGCCTGAGGTGTTGCCCAGGGGATGGGAACAGAGATGTTGATGCCTTGTCAAAAAGGCCATACAACCCTGAGACTCCTCCGGAAGAGTGGACACAACTAACGTCAGAAAGGATACAAGCCTTATGGCAGGGAGTGGATCATTGGGCTAGAGGAGCAGCAGGGGCTGAAGCTATTGTAATCTCAGTTGCAGAGGTCCCGAAATACTACTGCGACTGTTCACCCACAAAGTGACTCCCAACCAGAATGGTTCATCCCCATTCTTTTAGATATGCTTGCTTACCAATGAAAAGAAACAACATTAGAGTAGACATATTTCAGCTGTGGTACTGGCTTACAACAGCACTGAGTTTGATGTCACTGGGTACTCTCTGTACATGATTTACTCGTGTTCATGTTCGGGAAAGAGGCCCGGCTGCCAGTTGACCTAGCGTTTAGCTAGTTCTTGGAATGAACCTCTGCAACATCCCACAAGGGGTATTAGATCATTTTAGGAAGAATCTGAAGTTAAAATAACAGAAACTTTGATCTGAAAGTAAGAGTGCAGGACTTGCAACTCAGTGACTGAGTACTGCTAAGAAATCTGGGTGTCCCTGGGAAACAGATGTGTCATCTGTAAGCAGTTGCCCAGATTGCTGGTATAGCAAATTTGCCCAAGAAGAAAGAATAGGTCCATTAATGACCCGGCACCGTAATGCCACTAGCAGAAGCTGTCTGTATAGCTCAAAAAACAATTTTAAAGCCTGATCAGACTGTTTCTCAAAGGCAACACCCAGCATCCAAACCTCAGTCTCTACCACCAGATGCAGATGAAGAGGAAAGTAGTGAGGCGGAAGATGCCTACATGGACTGGTTGTGGCCATCTACACTCTTAGAGATTGCCATGTGGTTCAGAAGAGAAGATATGTTGTGGGAGTCAATGAGCTATTGCACTACAGTTCCCAGAGGAAGGGAGAACTCCATTTTTTTTCTGGGCTTCTGACGGCGTGACTTCCTTTTGCTGTGAGGAGGACCGGAGTGAGCACATCTCTCTGGGAGTGCGCCAACTTGACACCAGCCTATGGCCTGAGTGAGGAGTGGAAGGTAAACTTCCAAAGTGCTGAGGACCAGAATCATGTTGGGGGATCTAGAAGCAGACTAAAACCTGGACAGCAGAACTAAAGCAGCTGCATCGCTGGGACTGGTGAGAAGGCGTTGATGCCATTGACCTGTTGCTGCCAGCAGAGACTAAGCACATAGGGACCAGATATCTAGATAGCAGCCTTTTTTACTGCATGCAGACTTTATTGGCACTGTACTTATGTGCACCACTGTAAAGATTGTGCCCCAATGCTAGCTGGCCGAAGAAATAGGATAGTTTTCACAGATAGCTGCTCTATAAGAATTGAATGTGTCCCTAGCAAGAAGTACCTCTGTAGGAAGGTCTGGGTCTTCAGAGTGCACTCTAAGTAGTATAGCCTACTGGTCACAGGAACGTTATGACAGTAATGATCACCATTGCCATTACTGTCATCTACAGTGGGGAAAAAAGGATTTAGTCAGCCACCAATTGTGTAAGTTCTCCCACTTAAAAAGATGAGAGAAGCCTGTAATTGTCATCATAGGTATACCTCAACTATGAGAGACAAAATGTGGAAACAAATCCAGACAATCTGATTTTTGAAAGAATGTGTTTGCATATTAAGGTGGAAAATAAGTATTTGGTCAATATCAAAAGTTTATCTCAATACTTTGTTATATATCCTTTGTTGGCAATGACGGAGGTCAAACATTTATTGGCAATGACATCTGTAAGTCTTCACAAGGTTGTCACACACTGTTGCTGGTATGTTGGCCCATTCCTCCATACAGATCTCCTCTAGAGCAGTGATGTTTTGGGGCTGTCGCTGGGCAACTCGGACTTTCAACTCCCTCCAAAGGTTTTCTATGGGGTTGAGATCTGGAGACTGTCTAGGCCACTCCAGGACCTTGAAATGCTTCTTACGAAGCCACTTCTTCGTTGCCCGGGCGGTGTGTTTGGATCATTGTCATGCTGAAAGACCCAGCCACGTTTCATCTTTAATGCCCTTGCTGATGGGAGGAGGTTTGCACTCAAAATCTCATGATACATGGCCCCATTCATTCTTTCATGTACATGGATCAATCATCCTTTTCCCTTTGCAGAGAAACAGCCCAAAAAGCATAATGTTGCCACCCCCATGCTTCACAGTAGGTATGGTGTTCTTTGGTTGCAACTCAGCATTCTCTCTCCTCCAAATATGACGAGTTGTGTTTCTACCAAACAGTTCTACTTTGGTTTCATCTGACCATATGACATTCTCCCAGTCCTCTTCTGGATCATCCAAATGCTCTCTAGCAAACCTCAGATGGGCCCGGACATGTACTGGCTTAAGCAGGGGGACACGTCTGGCACTTCAGGATCTGAGTCCCTGGCGGCGTAGTGTGTTACTGATGGTAGCCTTTGTTACATTGGTCCCAGCTCTCTGCAAGTCATTCACTAGGTCCCCCCATGTGGTTCTGGGATTTTTGCTCACCGTTCTTGTGATCATTTTGACCCCACGGGGTGAGATCTTGTGTGGAGCCCCAGATTGAGGGAGATTATCAGTGGTCTTGTATGTCTTCCATTTTCTAATTATTGCTCCCACAGTTGATTTCTTCACACCAAGCTGCTTGCCTATTGCAGATTCAGTCTTCCCAGCCTGGTGCAGGTCTACAATTTTGTTTCTGGTGTCCTTCAACAGCTCTTTGGTCTTCACCATAGTGGAGGTTGGAGTGTGACTGTTTGAGGTTGTGGACAGGTGTCTTTTATACTGATAACAAGTTCAAACAGGTGCCATTAATACAGGTAATGAGTGGAGGACAGAGGAGCCTCTTAAATAAGAATATACAGGTCTGTGAGAGCCAGAAATCTTGCTTGTTTGTAGGTGACCAAATACTTATTTTCCACCATAATTTGCAAATAAATTCTTTCAAAAATCAGACAATGTGACTGTCTGGATTTGTTTCCACATTTTGTCTCTCATAGTTGAGGTATACCTATGATGACAATTACAGGCCTCTCTCATATTTTTAAGTGGGAGAACTTGCACAATTGGTGGCTGACTAAATACTTTTTTGCCCCACTGTATGGTATTGCTTAACTCTGATTTGCAGATTATCAGATATAGCTTAATCTAATCATGAAGAATGCTACTCTAAACCAGTGTTTCTCAAAATTTTTTCAGTCAAGGCAACCTTTTAAAATCATGGACAGTCTTGAGGCACCCTTCAAAAATTTTGAACAGTCTTGAGGCATCTCATTCTAAAATGTAAAAACTATTCTAATATTCTTGCATTAAATAGCAATATCCGCACAAGTAGAACACCCAAATGCACTTTTGCAAACTGGTACTGACTAGTATTCCAATGTTTCTCTTTTCCCTCAGTTTTTCTCCATTTCTCAGCCAAAGTGTCCCCAAGAAGGTTGTAGTGGTGCCCAATGAAAACCTGTGGCTTTGTGTAACTAAAAGGCAGCTTTATCCATACGCCGGCAATTTTTAGGCATTTTGCCAAGGCACCCCTTTAAAAACCTCTAGGCACTTTGGTTGAAAAGGGCTGCTCTAAACTACTACAATACAGTAACTTCTTTGTATACAGAATTGTGTTTGACCTACGCTCTACTTATTCCTATATGTACATAATACAATGTAACACATTTCTTTATCCATAACCAGTCTGGTGTTTGCTTCCTGATGCTGAACTGTAATGTGTGCAGGATATTTACATTTGTACTCGTAATTGTGGTGCAATATCCTGTTTTTTAAACCTAGTATGTCAGAGGGTCCTTCACTGAGCCAGGGCAAAGGTACAGAGAACCCAATCTACCAAGCGGATCCTATGGGGGGGGGGGGGGTAGCACTACAGTTTTTATCGTGGTCTATGACCCGCTAGGTGGATACAAATTTAAAGCGCCCACCCTCCCACCATGCTCGCACACAAAGGCGACTACATGCATCGGTCCTGCACGCAGCAATCGCACCACACATGTGAGGTATCGCCACAAATGTTAAAGCAAGAGCAATAATTCTGGCAAAAGACTTCCAGTGCAACTCTAAACTGGTAACCTGTAAAGGCCTTAAAAGCATTGCCTATGGAGACCTTTAAATACCATTGTTTAGTGCCATTCCGTGGGCATGCACAATTTTAAAGCATGACATGTTAGGTATCTATTTACTCGGCGTGACATCATCTTTTATACTTTACCAAACATTTGGGTATTATATTGTGCTTTTGTACATTACAATTCACTACAATTAAAAACCGTGTTTGAAAAACTGCTGCGCAAATACCGCGACATAAAAAATTTCAGCACCCACCATTTTATTCTCCGGGTCCTCTTTAAAAAAAATCTATATATAATGTTTGGGGGTTCTAAGTAATTTTATAGCAAAACATTTTAGATTTTTACATATATATGTGAGAAGTGAAAGAATTGGCACAGAGCTGGAGTGGTTAACTAATGAGAACAAGTGTAAATCTCTATGATAGGCTTGCATTGCAGGGTCGAAGCTTTTAAAAAAAATGCCTATGCATGGGTATTTATTATTAGGAAACTGTTCAGAGGCAAAAATGTTATATATGGTTTGGCTGCAGCCAAAGCAAGTATATCTGTGACTGAAGACTTTGAATCCCCAACGCAGCGTGCTCTATGGTTTAGAAACTCCTAGTTTATTTTTATTTTTTTTCACAGTTCAATTTATTGATATCAGTACATATGTGCAATGCAGTTCCTACATGGGATATGCATGAAAATTCACTAACAGATCAGACAGACCCCAAAGGATTAAAGAAAATCATATTTTTTATTTTAGGCATTGCACCCTTTGTCCCGGGTACTTTCATTTGCTTTCATTTTCATTTGCATTAGGGATATTTAAACCCAAAATATAATATATTGCAGCTTACCAGTTGATGCCCTTGTAACTTCCTGTGCACTGAACTGAAATCTCAAACAATGCGATCAGATTTCTCAGCTGCTCTATCTTATGTGGCGTAAAGAACACCTCCTCCCTGTGTAATTAAAATAAGGACAGGTGGCGGTATATGCAATCCAAATCAGGAGGACAGCCTAGTGTGACAATGCTGATCTTCCATGGATACAGTACAGTAGAGTATTGCCAAAATTCTCTTGCTGGACAACTGTAGGACCTGAACTTGACCCAAGCTTGTGTTGGGTGAGGCAGCGTTTGGTGGTCCACTCCTGGCTGCTCTTATTTTATTTATTCATTTTTATTTACTATTTTTGTTTTGATTTACTAATTTTATTTATTGTTATTTTTTTCCTCCTTTGCTTTTTTCTTTTTCAGTTTTTTTCCTTGTTTTTTTGTCATGCACACCAGCGGCAGCTCGTCCATAATGGGCGCCGCCCCTCCTATCCATGCGTCCGGCCTCTAATCAACATGCAGGGCGCCAGATGCATGGGGTGGGTGTTTTTTTTTGTTAAGCACGTGATTCGAGCCAGAGGATTTAATAGGCTTCAAAACAGGGTGGGCTCGGGGTGCAGAGCACTGCGCTCCGAGCCCACCCAGTTGTGTGACACTAGTGAATGAATATTCGCTAGTGTCACTCTAATTCTCCCAGGCCAATCAGGAAACGGGTCCTGAGACCTGTTTTCTGATTGGCTGAAAGGAGGAGCTATGCTGGCTGCCGGGGGGAGGAGGGTGGAGAGGAGACGCAGAGGAAGCTGGTCGCCCAGGGTAAGTGTTGCGGCTGGGGGAGAGGTGCTGGTGATCCGACTGGTGGGGGGGTTGGCTGGCTGTGCACAGTTTGCTGCCCCCCCAAAAGAAATACCACTGATGAACACCCTTTCTGGATTAGATGATGGATGCTAAAGATTAAAGTATTCTGGCCTTTGCCGGTGCTAAGAGGCGATGATGTATCCACTTTCCCTCTTAAGACAAGCATTGAATGCTGTTTGGTTCACTGCCTTCTGTAATAGACATTCTTCTGTAATGGTTAATTCCCTCTATTAGTATTAGAACTAATCCTTATTATACAGGTGTAACGGTTTCCGTTATAAGTAGAATATCATGTAAATTTTTATATTGCAGTGTTTCTTATTGTTTTGAGAATTGTTGCTTTTTTTGATATGTGTATATCACTTCTGCTTTACAAGTCTATGTATATAAAAAATCTCTGTGTGAATGTCTCAAGCTTCACCCAGCTGTAACAAATGTTCACCGTATTTTGTCTAATAGGTGTATTTTCTGTGAATGTAAGCGCTATCTAGTGGCTATAGTGCAGTATTTTCCTGATTGAGGTATTTCAGGAAAATGCAGCATTATGGCCACCAGATGGAACTGATGATCGTAGGAAATAAACCTATTACACAAAATACAGTGAAAATTTATTTTGATTGGGCAAATGCTTGTGACGTTCCTCCAGCTATTTTTTTAATGAATTGACCCTGAAGTGAGTTACTGGTGGAATCGGGCATTGAAGAAAAAAGCCTTATAATGAAAACGAATGCAGCCACTAAGTCTACGAATATGTAAGCTACAACATGTTGCATTTTTGTTCTTGGGGTTAGATATGATTGAATGCTGTGAGGATCTGATCTGGTTGTCTGAGACAGATGTGTCGGCATACAAACATAAGGTTATTGTAAACCAGGCCCATTGGACTGACATAAAACCCAGACAACTAGTATTTTTAGAAAGAAAGTTTGGCAATAGCAGCCCATACGTTTCCTTGAAGAAGGTTATATTTTAAAGAAAAAAGATTTAAAAAAATTAACAATAAAAAATAATGTTTTATGTTTAGGCAAAATTTCAGAATCCATTTAGAATAATAAGAAAGGAGTAATGTCAGGAAAGGACGGGAATATGTCCATCACAGGAACGCGATATCACTTACCTGTACAAATAAATCCATTGTGCTTTTTTCATCGGGGAGTTCCTGTTTTATAATCTTACAGGTGAGATGAAAGGTCTCTGTAGATTTAAATATTGAATCTCCAAAGAGAAGCTGGTTAGTAATGCAGAGCTGACATTTCTAAATGTAGATTGTGTAATGGGAGGAAAACTCTGAAAACAAAAACTTTGGGGATTTACTGTATGAGCAAATGTTCAATACAAGCAAATGGCTGTAAAGAAAAAGTAGAACTCCAACCAAATATTAAACTTTACAGCCGAATGTAGTCCGCTCTTTCAAATATTTAGGGATTGTAGTGATGGGGGATACTAGAGACTATATTAATTTGAATCTTAAACCCATTCTGCAGAAGTTTAAGCACAAGTGTGCCAGTTGGTGTAAATTACCTTCATCGATTATGGGCAGGACCAGTGCTGAGACAAGGCCATCTGGTGCCCAGGGAGAAGATGGCAAGCTGCGCCCCCCCCCGGTATAAAGAAAGAGTCAGTGTCCTTTCAAAACCAGAAAACACTAAAAACAATACAACAATACAATACTGTAGCTGCAGCCCCGTCGCAGTATATCTACTGCGGCGGGTTGGCAAATGGTTAAATTGTAAGTTCACTTTACAGAAAATCTGTAAGGTAAACTTACATTGGACCCCCTCCCCATCCCTCCCAGTCCTGCTAACCTGGAGTCCATCGATCCCCCGCACTGACCCCTTTACATTACACAGCCCCTACACCCCTTTACATTACACAGCCCCCTGCATCTCTGGGCCCCTTTACATTACACATCACCCTGCATCTCTGGACCCCTTTACATTACACAGCACCCTGCACCTCTGGGCCCCTTTACATTACACATGACCCTGCATCTCTGGACCCCTTTACATTACACATCACCCTGCATCTCTGGACCCCTTTACATTACACATCACCCTACATCTCTGGACCCCTTTACATTACACATCACCCTGCACCTCTGGGCCCCTTTACATTACACATCACCCTGCACCTCTGGGCCCCTTTACATTACACATCACCCTGCATCTCTGGACCCCTTTACATTACACAGCACCCTGCACCTCTGGGCCCCTTTACATTACACATCACCCTGCACCTCTGGCCCTCTTTACATTACACATCACCCTGCATCTCTGGGCCCTGAGGACCAGGGTGGGCAGGCTGTTCTTCATTCCTTTACATCAGGGGTCTAAAACTGGCAGCCCTCCAGCTGTTGCGAAACTACAAGTCCCATCATGCCTCTGCCTGTGGGTGTCATGCTTGTAACTGTCAGCCTTGCAATGCCTCATGGGACTTGTAGTTTTGCAACAGCTGGAGGGCCGCTAGTTTGAGACCCCTGCTTTACATACTTCCTGGCTGTACAGTTGCAGCATCCCCTTTCTGGATGGGACTTGCCGGGGACATTGGACCCCTCCAGGACCTTGTTGATTAAATCCCATGTGGAGTATTAGGCAATGTCCCAAATGGAAATGGGACTCCCGGGGGTTTCACCAGATTGCCCAACTGTGCAGCTACTTATTAAACTTTGGAAGGAGCTTAAGAACAGAATGGGCATGACAGGTTTTTTGGATTGTACCCTTTTTTGGCGTAATAGATCAAACCCTGCATTAGCAAAAATTCCCGGTCATTCAATATGGAGGGTGTCTGGAATTAAATATCTCAATCGTTTGATGGGTCAACCATGAAAACTTTTGACCAATTGTGACAGGAGTTCCCTCTACTACCTAATAGCTACTATATGTACTTACAAGTGAGACATGCCATGAGGATGCCGACAGTCATTTGTGCATTTAGCTGTGTCTGATTTCCTCCCACTCGGTTCTCTCTACTTCAAACAAAAAGGGCATTATCTCCCTTATATATGCCTGTTTGCTATCTCAAATACAGACCCCAGATTTGTTACCTTGCAGGGAAAAATGGGAATCAGATATTCGCCCTATCGATGGGGATAGTTAATACAAATACAATAATGCAAATTCTGGCTGCTGGTCTGTTGGTGTCGGTATCGGCAGCACAGAAACTATCGCATTTATTTATCCTCCATCGTGTTTACAGAACTCCTATTCAGCTGCATTAAGTGGGGGAGGAGGGACTCCCCCTTGTGTCCGAAATGTCAACTACACCCAGACACTCTAATACAGGGGTCTCAAACTCAAATTGCCTGAGGGCCACATGACAAGTTTTCATATCCCATGGGGGCCGCATGCAAACTTTCAAACTTCAAAAACAATAAACTATATACAGTTGTAGTTACTGCTTGCTACCAGTCACTGCTAACTGCCAGATGCTTGGCAGTGTTTGCTCTGTGTTAGATGAGCCAAGTTTGTTTTAAGTGAGTTAGCAGTTGAGACCCTAACAGCAGACGCAGTATTAAACCCAGCACTGGTCTCAGCAAAACGCATTATTAAACCCAGCACTGGTCTCAGCAAAACGCATTATTAAACCCAGCATTGGTCTCAGCAAAACGCATTATTAAACCCAGCATTGGTCTCAGTAAAACGCATTATTAAACCCAGCATTGGTCTCAGCAAAACGCATTATTAAACCCAGCATTGGTCTCAGCAAAACGCATTATTAAACTCAGAACTGGTCTCAGCAAAACGCATTATTAAACCCAGCATTGGTCTCAGCAAAACGCATTATTAAACCCAGCACTGGTCTCAGCAAAACGCATTATTAAACCCAGCATTGGTCTCAGCAAAACGCATTATTAAACCCAGCACTGATGTCAGCAAAACACATTATTAAACCCAGCATTGGTCTCAGCAAAACGCATTATTAAACCCAGCATTGGTCTCAGCAAAACGCATTATTAAACCCAGCATTGGTCTCAGCAAAACGCATTATTAAACCCAGCATTGGTCTCAGCAAAACGCATTATTAAACCCAGCATTGGTCTCAGCAAAACGCATTATTAAACCCAGCATTGGTCTCAGTAAAACGCATTATTAAACCCAGCCTTGGTCTCAGCAAAACGCATTATTAAACCCAGCACTGATGTCAGCAAAACACATTATTAAACCCAGCATTGCCCCCCACACTGCACAAATACCCCCCACACTGCACAAATACCCCCCACACTACACAAATACCCCACACACTTCATAAATACTCCCCACACTTCATACATACCCCCCACACTCCATAAATACCCCCCGCACTCCACAAATACCCCCCACACTGCACAAATACCCCCCACACTTCATAAATACCCCCCACATTTCATACATACCCCCACACTCCATAAATACCCCCCACACTTCATAAATACCCCCCACACACAGATTTCTACCCCAGTCACCCCACTAAGGACTTGCCTCAGTGTGATGGCTCACTCACCTCTCCTCAAGTCAGCTCCTGGCTGCAACACCGGGCACCCAGAGAAGGACACAATCTCCCGTCCTGAGGTGGCAGCAGGACCCTGGATCCGGGGCTCTGATCGATCACAACTGCCTAGGTGGGCGGGGTGATGGGCGGATCATTCCTCCGCTCTGTTCTCTCTCTGGGCTGCAGCAGCGTGCAGCAGAGAGAACACGGAGACTGAGACGAGACAAAGCTCTTCGGCGCTTCCCCATCTGCGGTGCAAAACTGTCCAGGATCGGCCCTGCCTGCGGGCCATTTATGACCAGTCCGTGGGCCGCAAATGGCCCGTGGGCCGGTACTTTGAGACCACTGCTCTAATACATCTGCTTTGGAAATGTCCAACATTAGTAGACGTGCGCTGCCAAAAAATTTGTTAGTTTTCGTTTCATTCGTTTTGTTATTTTTTTCCCTTTTTTGGGTCATTCGTTATGATCGCAATTTGTAAAAGATTAGCAAATTCGAAAAAAATTTGTAAATTAGAATTTTCGGAAATTCTAAAAAATATCGGAAATGAGAAAATCCGAAAAACCATAAAAATCGAAGATCTAAAATAATAACTAATAATAACTATTACTAACGATTAAATTATAGGTATTGGAATTTCCTTTCAAATTTGGCTGTTAGTGAACGTAACGAATACAAATTTATCCCAAGGTTCGAATTATCCGAAATAACGAATGCCACATTTAAACAAATGGAACAGAATGAATTAATAATAATAAATAACAATAATAATAATAATAATACAAACTTTTTATTATTATTTATTATTAATTTGTTCCGTTCCATTTGTTCAGATGCGGCATTCGTTATTTCGGATAATTCACCAACAGCCAAATTTGAAAGGAAATTCCAATACCTATAATTTAATAGTTAGTAATAGTTATTATTAGTTAGTTATAATTTCAAATTTTCGCATTTACAAATTTTTTTGAATTTACAAATTTTCGAATTTATGAATACTCGGAAAAGTTTGTTAAACCGGATTTCGTTAATTAGGATATTTCTGAATTAACGAATTTGTCAAAATTCGTTAAAAAAACTAATTTGGAACTAAACAAATTGCACCTGTCTAGAAATTAGAAATTATTGTATGGAAGTTGTCAGGGTTAGTAATAGTATTTATCAGTTACAGCTACAACTGAACCCTGTCACTTGTTTGCTTGGGGCCTGGAAGAGGAATTATATTCTCCTGCTACATATATTGCCTTAACTAGACTATTTTATCTAGCTAGAAAACTGATACTGGTGCTGTACTGGCTCTCACCACCTACGTCACACCAATGGATACAAGTTAATGGTATATTGATTAGAGAGAAAAATGCATATCAGCATAGGAAAGCGTATGGCAAATTCACCCAAATCTGGCAGGAGTGGCTAGAGTCCCCCACGGTATCTCCGCCTCTGTTAGTCCATGATAGATTACTCCAGATGTAGGAGAGCGGGTTGTGGAGACCCCAGCTGCAAATCTCGTAAGATTAATGAGATTGTGGAATGGTGGTAGACACTGCGGTAGAACGGTCAGCTGTACCATATACTTTGCAAAGCTTGCTTGAAGGATAGCACACACTTTATATGTTAGTTTTAGTTTTAATTCAGTTTTATGTTCTGTTATTCTAGAATATGTCAATAATGAACCCTATATTGAAGTTGTAGAGTATATACCTAGCTGTGATATACAGATACTGTATACTGGTTCGATTTCTGAAACGTATAATTACCAATTTAATGTATATATTACCGGAGGTGTATTCTTAATCCGGTTGCTTGTACTTTTTTGCAATTTTATACAATAAAAATCCTCTTCTGATTAAGAAAAAAAAAAAACTTTACAGCCCTTATGTATTCATAAAAAAATATTATTTCTATATGTTTAACTGCTTCAATACCGGGCACTTTTACCCCCTTCCTGCCCAGACCAATTTTCAGCTTTCAGCGCAGTCACACTTTGAATGACAATTGTGCGGTCATGCAACACTGTACCCATATGACATTTTTATAATTTTTTTCACACAAATCGAGCTGTCTTTTGGTGGTATTTAATCACCACTGGGTTTTTCTTTTTTTCTAAAGAAAACAAAAAATGACTAAAAATTTTGAAAAAAACATTTTTTTTCTTAGTTTCTGTTAGAAAATTGTGTAAATAAGTAATTTTTATTCTTTAATGATGTGCGCTGATGAGGCGGCCGCGGCACTGAAGGGCACTGATGAGGAGGCACTGATGAGGAGGCACTAACATGCCATACTGATGCGTACTGATATATGGCACTGATGACCACTGATAGGTGGCACTGATGGGTGCCACTAATGGGCATTAAAACGCAGCACTGCCTTGCATAACTGATGGGCACAGATTGGCATCACTAATGGGCACAAATTGGTATTACTGATGGGCACAAATTAGCATCACTGCTGGGCAATGTTGTTGCTGCACTGATAATCAGGGCACTGATTATCTGTATACTCTCCCTGTGAGGAGATGCCTCTGATCGGCACTCCTCTCCTCACACATTGTCAGTGTGAGACGAGCCGATAACGGGTACTTCCTTGTTTACATGTGATCAGCTGTGATTGGACACAGCTGATCACATGGGTAAAAAGCCACATCATCAACTCTTTATCAGAGAATGGGGTCGTGCAGTGTCCCAGGTCAATGCGATACGCACCTCCGAAGGGGCGCGAGAGAGGTGAGATTGGGGCGATGTCATATGACATTGTCCATGAATGAGAGAGGATCCCACCTGCCGTAAATGCAAAGGAGGTAGTTAAAGTCCAGACTAACCCATCCTGCAATGCTGAAGGGCTCATCTTCCAAGCTGAACGATGCCCAGTGTAATTTAAGCCACTTCCTCTGAGTGTAGAGCAGTGGTTGTCAACTTATGAACTAAAGGGGCTCAACATCATTAAAGGGCCACACATAATGTTCAATATATGTAATACCTGAGAGGACTATCAGAAACTGCAGACCTAATAGAGGAAATGAGGGTCAGAGAGTGAGGACAGGATACATTGTTGGTTGGGGATATGCTGCAGAAGGCAGAAAAGAAACTGGAAAAATGTTACATGAGGCTAGTAGACATCACTGCTATTATCCTAATCAAAGGTCCCAATACAGACTGCTGAGGTCCGAGGGCCGCAAATCATATACCAAAGGGCCACAGGTTGGGCACCAGGAGCTTAGAGTGTCAAGGCTCTGCCTCTCCACCCTGGACTTATAGGAGAGCACTTCCAAGAGCAGAACTATACAAAGAACATAAAAAAAATAAGTACATGAAAACCAGTGACATCCAGGAGGTACTAAGAGGGGACACTGGGAGAACTATGAACCAAAAATAATAGAGCAAAAGTTAAAGACCATAACACAAAGCTCATATGTCCATATGTGGCGTATTCCACTGTGATTTACATTGACACTATAGCAATGTATTATTGAGCACTATACTTTCACAGTCCTGCGGCGTCCTTTGAAGACTGTGAAATCTCCAACTGCAATAACAATCAAACATAAAGGGCACAGCTAAATGTAGCAGTAATGTGCTTTATTAAAAGTAGAGAGCTAAGAGCTTGGACGAGTGACGTCACTGTGCATTAGAACTGCAGCCATCTTGTTGGTTGGAAATTTTCATAGGATGTTAATGACATGCTCAAATTGGTCATATACTTTGTGAGTATTCCAGAATCTTTTAATAAATCTTGAAAGTACTTTTACATACTACACCATGAGGCATTTTTTTTTTCTCCTTTTGACAAACATGCATGGTGATCTGACCTTTGGAGAGGCAATCCTTGAGGGGATACCAAGATTTAGCCATAACCTATGTGAAGTCTATTAGGATCTTGAAAATGTCTGAGCTCTGTTAGACCACTTATAACTTGGTGGTCTAATTCTGAGGGTAAGAGGCCCAGTGTGAAGTGGTGTTGGTGGAGGATCTTTTTGCCACTTATAGAAGAACATTTGATATATACCTAGGGTGCTGTCTATACCTTGGATCTATACAGATATCTTTGAAAAACTTATTTATATTTAAAAGCACTGCATTTTATTTCTAGAAAAAGTTAGATGCCAAGGCGTAGTCTGGTAATGGACCAGAGTAGGGGCTCCTTTACTGCTGGCCTGAAACCGGTATAGAGTGCTCACACAATGTCCTGTCAGCTCTGCGATGCACTATGGATTGAGATCTGGTGACTGTGGAGGCCATTGGAGTACAGTGACCTCATTCTCATGTTCAAGAAACCATTTTGTGATTAATTGAGCTTTGCAACATGGTGCATTATTCTGCTGGAAGGAGCCATCAGAAGATAGGTACACTGTAGTCATAAAGGGATGGACATGGTCAGCATAAATACTCAGATAGGCTGTGGCATTTAAACAATGCTCAATTGGTACCAAGGGCCCAAAGTGTGCCAAGAAAATATCCCCCACAACATTACACCGCCACCAGCCTAAACCGTTAATACAAGGCAGGATGGATCTGACCCTACCATCTAAATGTCAGACCAGGCAACATTATTCCAATCTTCTATTGTCCAATTTTGGTGAGCGTGTGCGAATTATAGCCTCAGGTTCCTGATATTAGCTGACAGGAGTGGCACCTGGTGTGGTCTTCTGCTTCTGTAGCCCATCTGCTTCAAGGCTCGATGTGTTGTGCATTCAGAGATGGTATTCTGCATACCTTGGTTGTAACGAGTGGTTATTTGAGTTAGTTTTGCCTTTCTATCACCTAGAACTGCCCATTCTCCTCTGACATCAAGACATTTTCCTCCACACAACTGCCGCCCATTGCAAATGTTCTCTTTTTCGGACCATTCTCTGTAAACCCGAGAGATGGTTGTGCGTGAAAATCCCAGTAGATCAGACTTTTTGAAATACTCATAACAGCTCGTCTGGTATAGATTTGGTCAGGGGGGACACTGGGCATCTTTGCTGCCATGTGCTATGTGCTGGGTGTCCAATGTGCCCCTGTGCCTTTAAGGAGGATTGGGCTACCTCCAGGCCAACCTGCCCCTTATCTATTCATTAGCATGCATGTACTACCACTGTGGAGACTCTCAAATTTAGAAGGATTAGGACTGCAAGTACCGTATTTATCAGCATATAACACGCACTTTTTTCCCCTTAAAATCAGGGGAAAGTCGCAGGTGCGTGTTATATGCCGATCCCCTGCGATCCCGAGCTGTCACAACTTCAAAATCGCCGACCGCGTTTTTGAAGCCCAGGATGGCAGGGACAGGGGACCGAAGGCTGCACTGGGGCAAGGCTGCACTGGGGAAGGCTGCACTGGGGAAGGCTGCACTGGGGAAGGCTGCACTGACATGGCTGCACTGACATGGCTGCACTGACAAGGCTGCACTGGGGAAGGCTGCACTGACATGGCTGCACTGACAAGGCTGCACTGACATGGCTGCACTGAGAAGGCTGCACTGACATGGCTGCACTGACATGGCTGCACTGACAAGGCTGCACTGACATGGCTGCACTGACAAGGCTGCACTGGGGCAAGGCTGCACTGAGAAGGCTGCAATGATGGGCATTTAAATGTAAGTTTTTTTTCCCTTCAACTTCCCTCCTAAAAGTTTTTTTTTCCTTAAAATTCCCTCCTAAATTGGGGTGCGTGTTATACGCCGATAAATACGGTAATACAGGGTGCCGTGAACGGGCCTTGCAGCTTACGCATATGTTTGCAAATGTGTGCTAACTAAACCCCTGTTTTTAACGCATACTGTTAGACAGGTTAATTTGGTTGGTAAGCAGACTGGTTGGTGAGTTGAGCTGTGAATTTTCTTTAGTTTTGTCTTACATGCGCTGCCCTTCCATGTGCTCCTTGCTGTGAAGGCCAGTTATAGGTGGGGCAGGGGCCATCTGTTTGTTACTCACCAAAGTGGCCCACTTTCTCCATGTCTCTATTTACTTGCCATAGAGCAGCTGGCAGTTGGCATTCATAAAAAAGAGACATCTATGCAATCGTTTTAGGGTAAACACACCACAAATTGGGTCTATATGCAGACATGTTGCTATATATCTCAAACCCACAAGTTACCTTCCCTTATATTTTAACTGAATTTACTAGATTTAAAGCATGGAGTAGCTTTAAAGTGAATTTCTAGAGGTACTAAATGTTTCCATGAAAACAGAGGACTTAGACTCTCTACAGCAGAAATTTGTTTTCCATTGCCAAGACCAGACACTTATATATTTAGGAGTTCAAACCCTAGAGATCTTACAAGAATTTATGCCCTGAATTACCTGCTCCTTTTAGAACAAACTGTTATTCTTCGTAATGTAGCGCTACCCCCGCTGGAGCCACTAGTAGTTTTGAGTCCTCTGCTTTCTATAGCCCTAGGCAAAAAGCTCACCACCACTGACACCACCAAAATACCTTTGCTGGGAACTCCTAGTGGACGTACAAAGCTTGCGCACCCTTTTAGGAGAATAAGCAGACTGTATTGGCAGACTAAAATTGTAATATAACAAAGCAGCTCATTATGTCAGTATCAAGGCATGTAAACAGTACAGCACAAATATAATGCATATGATACAAATTGTAAATAGACGCAGAGAAGGCATTCGATAGAGTGGCCTGGGACTATATGCTTGAATCCCTTAAAATGATTGGATTGCCAGACCGTATGTTACATTTCATCCTGGCTTTATACTCTTCCCCAACGGCAAGGGTCAGAATTAATGGCCACCTATCGAGCACCCTCCTGATCTCAAATGGTACTCATCAGGGATGCCCCCTATCTCCTCTAATTTTTGTTCTCACCCTTGAACCCTTACTTCAACCATTAAGATCTAACCCTGACATCAAGGGTATCACCATTAATCAACACACCTACAAACTTGCAGCCTTTGCCGATGATATTCTATTATTTCTCTCAGAACCCCACATTACTATTCAAAATATACTCAAAGATTTTGATATGTTAAGGAATTTAGCCAATCTTCAAATTAATTTTAACAAATCAGAGGCACTGAATTGTTTCTCTAGAACCTGATGAGATTTCTCGCTGCCAGTCTAATTTCCCTTTTACATGGAATAAAGAATCACTTTTACCCATTTATTTATCTAAACTCTATTCAATAAACTACATCCCCATTCTTCATAACATCCAAAAAGATTTGAAGTCATGGTGTACACTACAGGTATCTTCTCCTGGTTTGGTAGAGCATCTATAATCAAAATGAATATCCTCCCAAGAATTCAATATATCCTACAAACAGTTCTCATCAAAATACCTCAAGCCTTTTTTACTTTGATTCGTACAGCTTGCTCTACATTTATGTGGGGCAAGGCGAAACCTAGATTGAGCCATGAACGACTGACCATACCCAAAATGAAAGGGGGTATAGGTTTTCCAGATATCACCAAATTTTACTGGGCTTGCCAGTTGGCAAGAATTATTGATTGGAATGTTCATTTCTCTACCAAAGACTGGGTAAGCTTTGAACATTCCTTTTCTCCCATACCTCTACACCAACTACCTTGGATTACTCCTACTCACATTCCACAAAATTGTAAACAACATGCTCTAATTGGTAATACTTTACAAATATTCCATAAGTCCTGTCAAAAATGTCATTTTTCCTCTACCCCAGGACCTCTTACACCTATTCGTAACAACCCAGATTTCCCACCAGGCCTTTCGGCTGCCCAATTTTGTTCGAAACAATTCCTTTATGAATTTGACTGATTTATCTTCACTGAACTAAGACCACCCCTTTCCATTTTGGTCTTACTTCCAAATTAGGCATTTCTTGAATAATCCTCTGACTCGAGAAGCTCATGCTAGACAATATACTTCTTTTGAATTGATATGTACAAGAATGGAACCACAGAGACATATTATTTCTGAACTTTACTCCCTTCTCTTCTCATGCCACAGTCCTAAATCCAATATTGCGAGTCAGTGTTGGGAAAGAGATCTTTCTACTAACCTAACGGAGGAGGATTGGAGTAGAATTTACTCTCACATTCATAAAGGTTCTATTAATGTGTCCGTACAAGAGAATGGTTTCAAGATTTTTTCAAGATGGTATAAAACTCCACTTCGATTACATAAAATTTCCCCCTCAATACCACCTAACTATTGGAGATGCGGAAATGCAGACGGTTCTTTAATACATATAATGTGGTCTTGCCCTTATATTCAATCCTTCTGGAAGGAAATTCATCGTTTAACTACTCGCATGTCCACAATTCCAATAGACTTCAGCCCAGCACAAATGCTTTTACACCATTCTCACATCCCAAAATACCGGTACCGTAAGTCATTAGCTTTGCATTTAATCAATGCAGCTAAAATGTGAATTCCAGCTCTTTGGAAAAATGTTAAGCCCCCACTATTGGAGATTGGTTTAGTCGCATAAATAGAGTGGCAGATATGGAAGAATTGATTCATCAAGCCAGGGATACGTCTCATATATTCCAGAAAACATGGGCGTGTTGGCGCCTCTTCCAAATATTATCTGAATTAAAACATTAATTAAAACAATCTCCAGGTAATCCCTCAAATTACTTTTAGATCAGGTAGATGGAGGAAGAAGTAATTCCCTCTCCTAATTTTTCTCTCATTACCCTTACTTATCTTTCACTAAAATATAGTTATATTCATAATAAGGTCGTTATTGCAGGACACCCTTAAATGCTTCTATCATCCCCTCTCTATCCCCCTTAGATATAGATATTTCTTCTTAAGCTTTGATCTCCCCCTATTATACCCTTTACTTATAATTTCTGTTTTCTTGATATCTCCTTAATCATAGAACTAATTTTCCCAATTTACAGTTGAGACACATATAATCTTTCAGGTTAGTAAGGATTCGCTAGAGGTCCGGAGACTGCAATCCTTCGAGTTCACTACAATATTTACCATATGTGTCCCTTCATTGTTAAGATTACTTCTAAGCCAACCTATCCTAAGCTTTCATATCATTTATTTATAGTTATTTGGTTTGTTCTATTACACACAAAATTACTTTATTTAATTTACCAGATTTAAGGTATTTAATATAATTTACTTGTGTACGATTTTCGCAGCTCATTTAGATTGTGTGAATTGTTATGAAAAAGGTATAGGTGAAATTACAAATTTTGCTTTTATTATCTTAACATTATTATCCATAATCTTATTTCTTCTATAAGCTTTTTATAAGCATACTTTGACTGTTTACACTTATCTTTTGAAAAATTGTATATTCATTGTATTATTATATGACCTTCTAATACTGTATACTTTCTGTTCAATATACAATAAAACTCTATTGAAACAAAAAATACTACAAAGTGTAAAAAGTAACTCTCTGAGAGTGCACAAGGGTGGGGGTGAATGTGGAATAATCATAACCCTACATAGGTACCATCCCAAAGAAAAGATACAAAATCAGGGGTAAAGGTAAAGCGAGGTGGGACTTTGTGTGTATCTCTGTAGGGTTTGAATAAAGATATATACCACAAATTTAAATATATATTCAAACTTTATTTTTCTATATATTAATTTAGAACATGTTACAGTTGTAAAGATACAGTTACTGTTATGTTGGACCAAGGATATCCAAACAAGGCTGCTAGCAATGTGTGCCACATCCCAAATAAACATGGTAATGGAGAAACCCCCTAGGGGTGGGACTTTGAAGGCACTATCATACCAAAAATTATGTAAAAATGTATAAAATTTATTATATATAGAAAAAAAGACACATAATAAATAAAGAATAAACAAATACAAATGGATGCATTATGATGTACAAACGTTTGGTGAAAAAGACATGACACAAAATCCTAAACCCAACAATGTTTCAGAGATGAACCGTAGTCTCCTTTATCAGGGGTTTTTTAAGGAAATACATTGTATCATAATAGCAAAACAGTACATAGACGCATCCAAACAAACTTTAAAAAGTAAGGAATAACTGAGGCGAGGGGTCCCCCACGGACCACATCCACCGGACAACGGTCAATATAGAATAAAATGAAAAGATTGGCGTGGAGGAAGGGAAGAGAAAAGAGTAAAAATCCCTTCCTCGAATCCAACAGCCCTACTGGATTCTGATAAACAGACCAGCAGCAAGCTGACACATGCACTGGAGCCCAAAATATGAGGGGGATCTTAATTTGTAAAGGTGAAAGGTATACAGACCGATGGAGAAGGGGGAGGGCTGCTGGGAGGTCTGAGAAGTCTCACGCTGCAGGTAGACACAGCGCAGCAGGACTCTCAGTCACAGAAAGAACCCCCAGAAAGCATCATACCCCTGGCCCTGTGATGGTTCATCTCTGAAATGTCGTTGGGTTTAGGATTTTGTGTCATGTCTTTTTCGCCAAACGTTTGTACATCATAATGCATCCATTTGTATTTGTTTATTCTTTATTTATTACGTTTTTTTTCTATATATATAATAAACGTTATACGTTTTTACATAATTTTTGGTATGGTAGTGCCTTCAAAGTCCCACCCCTAGGGGGTTTCTCCATTTCCATGTTATGTTGGACCAGGACATGCTGATCCTGTTGCGATGGATCATATATATTGCTACGCGTTTCTCGGGAAACCCTGCTTCGTTAGGGCCATAGAGTAGCCCGAATACAATAAAAGTATCATAGTAACCTAAGAATGCAATATTGACAAAGTTATAAAACAGTATTAACAAATATTGACATTCTTTATATGTCATTTCTAAAACAATGTATGTTTTTTGGGGCATTCACAATTGCCCAAATAGTATTCTAATGGGAATAATATAGTATAAAACTCTTTGACAGAACAGGATTGCATACAGTTTATTTGATGTCCAACAATATCTCATAAACCAAGGGCAAACCAGGAAAGCTGAGAAATTGATTATAGAACCTATAATATAGATTTATACTGAATTAGTTTATATATTTATTTACCTTCAAACTGTAAGACTTGGCGTATTGGTCCAATGGGGGAAGAAGCCTGGGGAGCCCGTGGGGATGGCCTCCCGGTTCTCACTGGGGAAGCAGAGCAGACTCCTATTTGTAAATAATAAGTGTGTAAAAAAAGGGTGATGTGATTTAAAAAAAAGCAAGGGGGCCTAGATGTTATAGGCTCTTACCTGATATTGGCAGGGAAACCCAGATATGATAAAAAATATTTTAAAGGAATAAATGCAAGTATTGTGGGTGGGAAAGGTACTAGGTAGCTAGAGATGTAAAGTAAGCCACTCTATCTTTGAATCCCAAACCTCCGAGATGGTATATGTATGAGAAAGCCTCAATATTATCTAAAAGAGGTTATGCCCCAAGTAACTGAAAATGATTAAAAGAGGTTTAACAGTTCTTTCATTAAGTTAATAAGTGGTAATCTAGGTTAAGATAAATAAAACAAGATGTTATCGGCATACGCTGACACCTTGTCTTCTTTGCCTCCTATCCTTGCCCCCCCATGTCTGCACTATTCCGTATGGTTGCCAGAAAAGCCTCCAATGATAGTACTGTACATACAGCAGGGGCGACAGCGGGCATCCTTGTCTTGTTCTCAAAAGGTAATGACATACTCCCATTAACATTATTATTACCATGTGGGGTGATTGTATCGATTTTTAATCGATTGGGTCATTTTTGGTTCTATTCGTAAGTTTTCTATCATTTCCATCGTGAATCCCCAGTCTACCCTGTCAAAAGCCTTTTCCGCATCTATTGACAGGAATAGTACTGGGGATTTCCCACTTCTCTCCTTTTGTAACAATAACAATGTTCTTATCCCATTATCTTTCTCTTCCTGGTATGGGTATGAACTCCATTTGGTCCACATGGATCCACTCCGGCATTAACTTCTTTAATCTTGTTGCTAGCACTTTAGCAAAAAGTTTAGTATCAGAATTTAACAATGCTATTGGTCTATAGTTGGAACATAGTGTAGCATCTTTTCACTCTTTGGGTATAACCGCAACATATGCCCGCAGGGACTCTCTCCTCATCTCCTCCCCCTCGCCCAAGCCATTTAGATATTCACATAATTTTGGTTATTGTTGTTTCTTAAATTTTTTATAATATTTTATTGTAAATACATCAGGCCCTGGGCTCTTTCCTACTGCTTTACTATTTATTGCTGTTCTGATCTCCTCATATGTATTTGGTCTCCCAAGGCCTGTAGTTTTTCCATTGAAACATTTTTTATAGTTTTGCTTTTTTTTAAATATTCCTGTATTTTTTGTCTCTTTTTGTTTCTACTTCTCGCATTTCTTTCTCCCATATGAATAGAGAAGACCAAAAATTGTATATGCCCCAAAAAGGGATATTATGGGCAGTACGTCACCAGGAAAGAATTTTTAGTAGGTGCAGATAGAATACAATAATGTTTAAAAAATTAACAAAGTTTTTATTGTTTACAAAATATGCAAAATATACAAAACATATAGTGAATATAAAATTGAATATGAAGAAGACAGTGATTGATTGAAATACAACTGCTATGTTGCTGTAATAGCCACCCTAGAAGACCCAAGAATGGTCAAATACATAGAGTGGGGATACAACAAAAGCACCCTACATGTTTCGGAATAACATAAAAAGACTCAATTCTTTTTATAATGTATACTTCCTTCCTCAGGGGTTTCAAAGAAGCAGATTGGTGTATTTCTAAAAAGAGAAAATATATATACATATGTGTAAGTAAGTATATTTGGCACCTACATATACCATAAAGAGAATAGTAAAATGGATTAGGGGGTTAGAGATTTTATCTCCCAGCAGAGCACAGGGACATCACAGTCATAAATCCCAATCTGAGAATATATATATATATATATATATATATATATATATATATATATATATATATATATACTCACAAAGCATTTGCCTCTTCATTGCAGATAATGTACATAGAAATGTAAAGAGATGAGCTCATATGAATATGAATAGAGAGCACTGTAGTAACTTTGGAAAACTTTTGCAATTTCTGATGTTTCTTGTACCATTTCTCCTTTACTATTTTTTATCTTTTCTATATAATTTAAATATTTTTTATAATTTATAGTTTATGCAAGATATTTTCCTGGTTTATGCCCCCATTTATATCTGTCTTTCGCTGCTTTATTAAAAACTTTTCTTGTTTCCTGTTCCAACAAGTCTTTTAGATGATCTCTTTTAGTTGTTATTTTTTTATGTATTTCAGTGACTAGACTCTTTTTATGCATCTGTTCCAATTCATGTATTTATTTTGCTGTCCTTTCCATGTTTCTTGATCTTTCCTTCTTTTTCCTGGCTCCTATAGAAATCAGTATACCCCTGATATATTCCTTATGCGCTTCCCATATTGTAGCCTTTGAGACCTCCAGGGACCCATTAAACAGAAAGTATTGTTCTATTTCTTTTTTATTTTTGTTTCCACTTCTATATCTTGTATCAGATCTTCATTCAATCTCCATTTATTTATTCTATTCTGGGTCCCCTTGGGCCTCAACTCCACAATTACTGGGGCCTGATCTGAGAGTGTTGTTATTTCAATGGATGAATTAACTACTGCCTCCAAAAGTCTATGCTCCACCAGAATATAATCTAACCTTGAGTATGTATTATGCACTGACGAATGGAATGAATAGTCTCTTGCCCTTGGATGTTGGGCCCTCCATACATCCACCAACTGGCATTGATGTCATGTTTTCTTTATCATTAGTTGGTAATTTCCAGTCCTCTGTGCATTCGACGTACTGTCTATTCGAGAATCCAAACAAAAGTTAAAGTCTCCTGCCAAGACTATACTGCCTTTTTTAAAGTCCATTATATAAATTCAAGATCTCTTTCAAATAGCTTTTGTTAGGGCAGTAAACACTAACCAGTGTACACTCCATCCCCTGTAAGTTTCCTTTCAAAAATAGTTAACGTCCTTCTGGATCTACTTTCCTGTCTTCCAATACAAAGCTTACATCTTTTGCCATTCCTACTGCTACCCCTTTCGCTCTTCTTGTAGGGGGTCTCCATAGTACTATATTGGATAGAATTTTGAGTATAGTTTTACATTTGCATTTTGTGGTATGTGAGTCTCTTGTAAAAACATGTTTGCAGAGTACCTTCTAATTTCATTTAGTACCTTGTACCTTTTTTCTGGAGTATTTAACCCTCTAACGTCATAGGTTAAGCAGTTTAACAATGTCACCCTAATTCTATCTCTTCACGCCCCCCCTCTCCTCCCCTAACCTGCGCCTGATACCAGGATCGGAGATTGGGAGGGTTGGGGGGTTCTTAGGAAAGGGATTTGGGGGCCAACTTGATCTTCGTCTTGTATTGTTGATTCCTTCCTCACTACTGTCCATCATGGGATTTATGGGATAGGAATTTCCAGTCTTTTACAGAAGTCTTGTGTTTCTTCTGGGAACTTAAGCTTTGCGGTACATCTATCATTTTATCCTATCAGGTAGGCTGGGAAGCCCCAATTATATTGTATCTCATGATTTTGCATCAGTTCCAGTAGAGGTTTTGGTAGCCTCCTTCTTCTTAACAACTCCCGTGACAGATCCACAAAAATCTTTGAGGTTTTTTCTTCATATTTTATTGATGACTTGCCCTTCAAATTCCCCCATATTTATTTTTTTTCTTCAAAATTATGGAATCTTACAATTATGTCTCTTAAAGCTTCTGTTGGTATACCTTTAGGTCTTCTGACCCTATGTACTCTTTCTATTTTTATTGGGTTTGCTTCTTCTCTGCCCAGTATTGGATTTAATATTTTCCACATTTTTTCTACTAGGTCCCCTCCTTGTGTGGGTTCTGGTAAAACACGTATTCTCAAATTCTTCCTTCTGTGTCAATTTTCCTGGTCTTCCATTTTATGTGCCAGCTCCCTTTTGTTCACTTTTTAGGACTTTCATTTCTCCTTTTATTTCTTGTATTGTTTGTGTATGGCTATCCAATCTCTTTTCCAAGTCTTCCACTCTCGAAAGTACATGTCCTAGGTCCTTGTGTATTATTGCCAATTCTGTTTTCAGAGAGTTTTCCAATGCAGCAAACATGGCCGCCATCTCTACTTTTGTTGGTAATTGACCGTCCAGCTGTTGTTCTTCTTTGTGTCCCTTGTCTATGTGTCATGTCTACCCCAACGTGTGGTCACACACTGTAGCTGGATACTGTGTGTTTCACCTATAGCAGCCCCCTTTCCCATAAGGCAAGCAGACCTACTGGTACTCGGTTGCCCCCAGGACTTATACACAATGCTATAGTGCCTAGCCACCAGGCCAGGGCAGATGCGAACTGAGCAAAGCAAACAGATACTTGCGGTTAGCAGACAGATAGCATGGTTCTATGACAGTCCAGGTAAAAGGCAGGTTAATTTCAGGGAATAATCCAATAATCCGGTCCAAAGTCATACACAGGGAAGTGCAAAACTAGCAGAACCCCCGGAACAAATGACAACTATCTCCTAATCACATTCCAAGATGGACATACATACAACTGAAACATTACCTGACCAGAAGGACTACTACACAACATTGGACGAGAGACTTAACCACCCTAGAGGAACTATGTTCTAAGAAAACTCCCCAAAGACATCTCATATCTGCCCTCTATATATCTCTCTTTAAAGACAGTTTAGCGTTCTCCAGCAAGGTGTTCTCCTCATGGGAGCAGGATCTTGATATAAAAATCACTGACTCTGAATCGGAAACAATCTGTACATATATCCACAAGGGCTCCCTCAATGTAGCCACCCAAGAATGCGGTTATAAGATTCTCTCAAAATGGTATAGAACCCCTTCACTGCTCCACAAATTCTCATGCTCTACCACAAGTGGGTGTTGGCGATGTGACACGGAAGAAGGTACCATGCTTCATATTTGGTGGTTGTGCCCAGTCATCCAGACTTTTTCACGACGCCATCATCTCAATCACATCTCATAATAACGACTTTTCCCCTGCAACCTACCTACTTCACCACACCAAGATTCACAAAAGCCAATACCTCAAATCACTCAACATGTTTATGATAAACGCAGCTAGACAATGTATCCCTTGCCATTGACGTTCTCCATCTGCTCCAATGAGAGAGAAATGATACCGCAGACTAAATAACATTGAAAATATTGAAGAACTTATTAGCATCTCTCACGAAACACTACCCAAATTCACAGCAACATGGCACAGTTAAAAACGTTTCAAATTTACAGATGCATACTCAATGGATAATGGATAACAAGCTCACTTTTCTATAACTAAAAACCCAAATACTCTTCTCTCTGACAAACTCAAACCAGGTCCCTAATGCAATACTTATAGGGAAACGGGACCTACAAATCCACATCAAAGAAATATTACCTCTCCAAATATAATAATCACTATCATCAACTCCAGTCGAGTGAAAGTGTAGTCTGAGAAGCCCACCCCTCCCTCACACCCCCCCTTTTTCTCCCCTTCTATACCCATATCCCATGTGTTTCGATTTGTTTCTCTTTTTATATACTACTTTATTGATCACAGCTTTAAGCAATCCATACAACACAACATTCAACACAAATATTAGAAAATTAGACTCAATTCATGATGACTCACACCCCATCGAAGAACAACAGTTTTCATGTCTATATAATCTTGATATGACAAACCCATATCATATTTCATTATTTGTCTCATATATGCCAATTTCATTTCTGAAATATTTAATGTAATTCAATATTCTTCCAATTATTTTCGAAATACTCTTTTGACACCATATGTGAAAATGTATTTCTGTATGTTTTATTCACTTCAATAAAATTTTATGGGAAAAAAAACGTACCAGAGCAGGGCATACAGATAGGGAGTTTGATCAGGAACAACACACCTATCACTTTCTATCACAAGCATGAGATCGAGCATTTGGCTTGCTTATAACAGGTGATTGACAACATCAATCACCTTGCAGGTGGACAGAGACTGGAAGAATGCAATAGCCAAAACCCAGATGCTGGAATGAGGAACAGGATCACAAAGTGATAGCCACTTAAGAATTGATCAAGATTTGGAAATGGACAAGTATGCTCATGTCTTGTGATAATCTATTTTGACCTTTTTTCTCTTTCATGTCTGTCTGCTTCCCATGGGACTAGACATGTGTATGATGAAAAAATGTGTTTTGTTTCGTTTCGACTCGTTATTTAACTAAATTCGTTTAGTTAAATAAGTTGCATTCGTTACATTCGTTTTCGGGATTCGTTTAGTTTCGTATTCGAATTCTCAAAAATTTGACCGCATTCGAAAAAAATCTACCACATTCGAAAAAAATCTACCGAATTCGAAAAAGAACGATCAAGTTCGGAATACTTATGTCGCATTCGAAAAAATTCAACCGAATTTGAAAAAGTAAACTATATATAACTATTTTCCAAAATTCCAAATTCGTATAGAATGAAATCGAATTTGAATAGAAAAGATTAGAATAGAATCAAAAATGCTAGAAAAGTATAGCATAGAAAAACAATAGCACAGAACAGAAAAAAATATTATATATACCGTATATACTCGAGTATAAGTCGAATTTTTCAGCACATTTTTTCGTGCTGAAAGTGCCCCCCTCGACTTATACTTGAGTCAAGCACTTTTCTGCAGCAAAAAATTTCATTTTCTGAACCGACTTTGGGGCCCCGTATCTCAGGGCCACTTGGTGCTAGGAACCCCAAATTTGGTGTGAAAACCCAGTGGAACTAGTAACATAACATATCCAAAGCTGGGGTTCCTAGCACCAAGTGGCCCCGAGATACGGGGCCCCAAAATCGGTTCGGAAAATGTCATTCTCTGCTGAAGAAAAGTGCTTGACATTTTCTGAACCGACTTTGGGGCCCCATATCTCAGGTCCACTTGGAGCTAGGAACCCCAAATGTGGTGTGCAAGCCCAGTGGAACTGGTACCATAACATATCCAAAGCTGGGGTTCCTAGCACCAGGTGGCCCTGAGATACAGGGCCCCAAAACCGGTTCGGAAAATGTCATTCTCTGCTGCAGAAAAGTGCTTGACATTTTCTGAACTGATTTTTGGGGCCCTGTATCTCGGGGCCACTTAGTGCTAGAAAACCCAGCTTTGGAAATTTTATGGTGCTAGTTCCACTGGGTTTGCACACCAAATTTGGGGTTCTTAGCACTACGTGGCCCCGAGATATGGGGCCCCAAATTCAGTCAACTGTGTCCATCTGCAGCAATGTCATTTCAGGACCCTTTGGGTTCAGAGACCCCAAATTTTGGCTGCAGCTAGGGGGCATCTAGGATCCCTTAACTACCGAGTTTGAAGTTCAGGGGACCTTTGGCTGCAAATGGGCACAGTGAGGCATGCAAATGGGCACAGTGATGCTGCAAATGGGCATTGTTGACCCTCTTTTCCACTTACAGTAGCTGTGCATTTCTCACCCTCGTCTTATACTCGGGTCAATACGTTTTTCCCATTTTTTTTGTAGTAAATTAGGGCCTCGACTTATACTCGGAACGCCTTATACTCGAGTATATACGGTATATCTATATAGATATATCTATATATATCTATATAGATATATCTATATATAACACATCTTCTGAAATTCGAATTTCATATAGAACGAAGTCGAATTCCAATAGAAAAGATTAGAATAGAATAGAAAATAATAGAAAAGAATAGCATAGAAAAACAATAGAACAGAATAGAAAAAAATATAATATATTTTATTCTATTCTGTTCTATTGTTTTTCTAGTCTATTCTTTTCTATTATTTTCTATTCTATTCTAATTAGATTTCATTCTATATGAAATTAGAGTTTCAGAAAATGGTTATATATATATAATATTTATATATATAACCATTTTCCGAAATTCTAATTTTGTATAGAATGATTTTAAATTTGACTAGAAAAGATTAGAATATAATAGAAAATAATAGAAAAGATAAGAATAGAAAAACAATAGAACAGAATAGAATAAAATATAATATATGTTTTTCTAGTTTATTATTTTCTATTATTTTCTATTCTATTCTAATCTTTTGTACTCAAATTCATTCTATACGAAATTCGAATTTCGGAAGATGGTTTTATATATATATAGATATATATAGATATATATATATATAGATATATGTATATATATAGATATAGAGATATATATATAAATACATATATATTATATTTTTTTCTGTTCTGTTTTATTTTTTTTATGCTATTCTCTATTTTATTCTAATCTTTTCAATTCAAATTCGATTTCATTCATTCAAAGTTGCTCTTTGGATTTTGAACCCCTCCATGTGTCTAGGCTGTGAAAAAGTCTAGAAGTAGCAAAATGTGTTTTGGTGTGTAATTGTAAGTATTCCCAATGCTGTGTGCGAGAAATACCTTGTTAAAATGACAACTTTGTGAAAAAAAACCCAAATTTTAATTTCAAAATTTTCCAAGAAAATTGTGAAAAAAATTACAACTTATAAAAGAAACTCCCCATGCCTTTTATTAAATACCTTGAACTGGTTGCTTTCCAAAAAGGGGTCATTTGGGGGGTGGGGGGCGCGGTATTTCTACTACCCTGGCATTTTAGGCTCTGAAGAAATGAGATAGGCCATCAGTGCATCGGAACTGATTAATTTTTAAATACACATACCATAATTTGTAGGTTCTATATCTTTCCCACAGAGTAAATAATATACACTGATTTTGTTTTTGTTTACCAAAGAAATGTATGAGAATACATTTTGGCCCACATTTATGCAGAAAATGTATTATTATTTGCAAAGTTTTAAACTTTTTTTTTAATATAAATTCTTTAGAAAAGCTGGGAGTCCATTAAGACATCAAGTTCCACAAAATACATACACAATCTCTTATAGTACCGATACCTTTTAGGGTAGCTTAATATTCCACAACTATATACATAATATTTTAGCCTCAATAAAGCCCCTTCTTGTCTTCATATTTTAGAAAATAACTACCACTAATGCATCAGGATTTACCCAAATGGACTCCTTTTCATTTTTTTTTTAAAGAAGCAAAACAAAACAAAACAGAACCAGAAAAAAATGTAGAGAACATAAACAACAATTCTCAGAGGAGATGGATTACCTGCGTGTATTGATGGTAACAAAGGTGGGGGGGACCTCACGTCCCCGAACAACTCTCTAGTAACCTCTTCCCCTCTTCTGAATATACAAACAGATCCCAAGATGACCACATTTTAGTATATTGTTTTTTTTCTGTCTTGAGTGGAAAGCACTAGGTCCTCCATGGGATTGATACTTCTGACCCTGTTCAGCCACATAGCAAAAGAAGGAGGTTTAGAATCCCTCCAACAAAGAGTAATACAGGCTTTGGCGGCATTAACCAAGTGACATAGATTTTTTATATACCTGTAGCAGAATTTGTGAAGAGTAAAGCAAGAAAAAAGCAGGATCTTCTGTTATTGGAAGATCTGTGATTTTTTTTGAGAAATCCTCTGTACCTCCGACCAATACTGTCTAATCTTTGGACAAGACCAGAAGATGTGAAATAAAGTCTCCTGTTCCTCTCTACATAGCCAACAGTGATCCCATGCCTCTTATAATTAGATTCCTGAAGTTGCGTACAGATAGATGAGTTCAACGAGAAATGGATAATATTCTGACGCTGAGCTGGTGTAAAGATCTTATTGAGATCTCTTTCCCATTTACTAAGGCCCGGCATCACAAAGTCATCTGAGGGAGGAATTAACAAAGCATACATCTTGGAAATAGTCAAAGAGAGAGGTTCCTTTTCATCACAATATGATTCAAATGTTGTTTGTTGACGTTGAAAATTCGTCAGTGGTCCTAAAGATTAAAAAAAATTGCATAACTGCAATGACTGCCAGAAGTTTATTTCATACCGCCCCCCATGGTGTCAATGAAGACACCGTGGGCCAAGTCTCAAAATGTGAGGCCTGAAAACAGCATTTCTTCAAGAGATTGTTAAACGCATTCTATACCTGGAAGAAAACTAGGGTTCCCCAGAATGGGGAACAACAGTGATTGTATAGAAGAGAACTTAGGATTCTGGCAAATCCTAAAGCCAATTCGCAGTGTGGGGCCTATAATGGGATGCGTTTTAAGGCCGGTAGGGCTGCGTAACACCAAGACCTTCTACGCAAGGGTACGGGACTAAACTGTTGTTCTATGTCTGTCCAGAGTTTAAAATCTGTGTGTCTGCACCAATCAATCATTCTGTCAAGATGGGCAGCTTGATATTATTTGAATGCATCCGGGACAGCTACCCTGCCAAAGCACTTGGGTAACGTCAGGAGGCATCTACTAATCCTTGGTCGTTTATTCGCCCATATAAATTTAGTAAAAAGGGCACGGATTTGACAAGAAAAGGCTGCAGGAATGGAAATAGGCAGTGCCTGAAAAAGGTACAAAAATGTAGGCAAAATAAATAAATTTCAGTTTTAAACTTTTTAAAAACTTTTTTCTTTCTTCAAAAATGTCTCTTTTTTCTTTTATAAAGTAAAAAGTTAAAAAAAAAAACTGTGATGATTAAATATCACCAAAAGAAATCTCTTTCTATCCCAAAATAAATTATATCAAATTTGTTTGGGTACAATGTTCCATAACTGAGTAATTGTCATTCAAAGTATGATAGTGCTGTAAACTGAAAAATGTCCTGGACTGGAAGGGGGTGTCCAATCTCCAAGTGGTTAAAAATCATTGCCTGAATATTACTTAAAACCCTAAAACATTCTATATTTTCTGAAAGCAGACACCCTAGAAAATAAGAGTTATAGCTACATTTGTTTTTGTTTTTTTCACATGATATTAGGGCAACAGATAATGAAATGCAAATTATGAGGGTGCGTGGTAGCGATCGGGCGGCTGCACACATTGCATTGTTTATATTTTCTACAGCACAAGATTTGTTTGCCTTTAGTTTTGCAAAACCATGATTGCCTTAAAACATTGGTCTCAAACTAATGGCCCTCCAGCTGTTGCAAAACTACAATTCCCATGAGGCATTGCAAGGCTGACAGTTACAAGCATGACTCCTATAGGCAGAGGCATGATGGGACTTGTAGTTCTGCAACAGCTGGAGGGCCGCCAGTTTGAGACCCCTGCCTTAAAACCTTCTCAAGTTTACTATTTCCACGTGGGTGCGCAGCTGAGAAAATTCTTTGATAACCATTCATGCTTTGATGGCCATCATTTACTTCTCTAGGTCATCTCAGTACATCATATATTGTGTAATGCTGTAACTATAGATGGTTTAGAGTATGAAAAACAATTAGTATAGTTTGGTAATTACATAAATAATTGCTAGCAATCAAAGGTGGTCTTTGGAGAATACAGTCAATTAAGGACTTGTTTACAGGCTTTCAGTAGAATATAAAATGCTCACCTACAGCAAGAACCTGTAAATAGGCAAAGCTACCATCAGGGGTATATTTTGCAGACATCATAACCTAATATACAATTTTTCTTAGGCATGCATACGTGATAATAACACTCCTATTTGTGTCAATGTGAAGTGATCACACAGTTGCAAGGATTACTCTGTGGACTTTACCCTTAAATACCCTTATATACCGGTACATTGTTATGATAACACAGTCGTGACAGTGGGAACTTGTCTGTATATGAAGCACTGCCTTAATTAATGTTTTTTGTCTGTTGTAAAGACCACAAAGAGTTTAATTTCTTGTATCCTGATATATTACTTTTTCTATGCACTAAAATACATTTAATTTGAAACATTGTGATGTCTTCGTTATAAAAAAACTGGATCTCAGTTTTCAGCCTACACCTGACCTGATATATTATTTTACAAAAGGTGTTCTGATGTTGCTGGTGTTTCTACCACAGGTGTGGGCTGTTAACTGGTAATCTAACTTATTTTACAGAATACATATTTGGCAGGCCTGTTCCATGCCTTGCGTCTGGTACTAATAAAAAGAAGACAGTATTAGGTCTTGCAGAATTTTGCTTCATGAAATTGATCAAAAAAGGCCATGTGCTTTTCTAACTAATGGTGAATTTCCTGCAGTAAAACTTGTCATTGTCTGGTACCAACCTTGACATGCTAATATAATCTGATGCTGCCTCACAAAAATTAAGGCAAAAAAAATTATTTTCCAAAATAGATATACTGCCAGACATAATTTGGTACAATTTCTAGTTATTAGTTTTGTTCCCTTCATGCCTACTAAGTAAAGCATGATTACAAAAAATGAGACAATGGTGAACTATTTCATTCTTAAAGGCATTTCGGATGTCCCTATACTTCAGGTTCTGACCTTCTACCTGGTTCTCCTCATTTACAACATCACTCTTGGTGGCAATTGGATTATTCTTCTGCTGGTTTGCCTGGATTCTCATCTTCACACTCCCATGTACTTCTTCCTATGTAATCTGTCCATTCTCAATATTTCTTCTGCAACAGTTACACTACATAAGATCTTAAGTAGCTTTGTAATAAAAAACAATGTGGTGCCTTTTAATGACTGCATAGCACAGGTATGTATGTTCTCATGGTTATCAGGCAATGAGTTTATATTGCTTACAGCCATGAGCTACGACCGTTATGTTGCCATCTGCAACCCATTGCATTATTCAGCTGTCATGAATGGTAGAGTCTGTGTTAGTTTGGCCATATTCTGCTGGTCATTTAGTCTTCTACAGATGCTTCCTGCCATGGTCATTGTATCTAGATTCTCATGCTACTCTTCAAACACAATTGATCACTTCTTCTGTGATATGGTAGCCCTGATGAACCTTTCCTGCAGTGACACCTCCATTTTGAAACTGTTGATTTTCACAGAGGGGGTTTTACTTTCAACCTTCACCCCTTTTCTGCTCACCTTCGTCTCCTATGCATTTATCATCACCACCATATTGAGAATGAAGTCTACTACAGGGAGATCTAAAGCTTTCTACACGTGCTCCTCTCACATAACAGTTGTTGTTCTTCACTACACGACCATTGTGTGCCAATATTTCACGCCAAGAGGCACTTTTATGTCAAGTAAACTTTTGTCTTTGCTCAACACGGCTGTGGTCCCCATGTTAAATCCTTTTATTTACAGTTTAAAAAATAAAGAGGTGAAGTCAGCTTTATGGCGACAACTCAAGTATTTTAAATCCATTGTATGAAGAGAAGTTGGTCAGAATATAAGCAGGTTGAATTTGAGTTAATTAGGTGCTGCCCCGGATGGGAGGGTGAGGGTTAATGTTTTTCCCGGTTCTTCTGCTTGACTGGTCCTGTGATATAAAAATGGGGACAATGGTCAGAAGAGAGAGAGACGTGGGCCCGTAGCTTTAGGATTGAGGAGCGGGAGTCTGTCTCTTACTTTGCAACTGCCATGATGTAGAAGGCCATGGGAACCCATGGTTCATCGCCACTGGAGAATGCCACTGATAAACCATTTCATGACATGGACTCTACCTGTGCAGGTATGCCAAGGCAGCACGTAGCCTGAGCTAGGATTAGGGATGTAGGGAAAAGAACTGTTCTCGTGTTGGACTTTGTAATGTTGCATACTTTCAAGTAAAGCTTTTGAAACTTTGTTCTTGCCTAGTCTAAAGTTACTAACGGAGTGCAATGCAAGTAACTGCCGCATTTCTACAGCTTTGGGTCACTGAGTACATTGGGGTATGAAGACATGAGTGCCATCAGTTTATGCAGTGTGAAGACAAAGGTGGTTAACATAGGTAATGGAAGTGTACAAGTCAGCTGAAGCAGCCTATCAATAGTGTGTACCTGTTACAGGTGGAATAGGCTCTACTATAATATAAGATATTATAGGACATAGACATAGGCTTTCCGGAGGTGATATTGCCTTATATCTAGTGATCTGTAGAAATGGTACTTTTTTTTTAATTAAATCCTTTTTATTATTTTATATAGAAACAACATTAAAACAATACAGACAAACCATAAAAACAAAAGCACACCAAACCAAACCAAAAAAAAACTCCATAAGCCACCTCCCTTCAACAAACCTCCCCTACCCACCAGCCCCCACTCACTCGGAGTATATATATGACAAAAAAGAAGAAAAGAAAAGAAAAGAAAACCAATATTACAAAGTACACAGTACCCATTGGTCGACATGATCCCTAAGTCATGGATTGAAGCCATCTAGACCAGGTAGCATCAAACCTATTCATGGAGGTCCTAAGGGAGTATGTATGTTTTGCAAAGAGAATAATCCTATTAAGATCTACGATCCTCTCAGATACAGTCAGTGGATGAGGAGAGGTCCACTTAATGCCAATCTGTCTACGGACAACAAAAAGTGCACGCCTTATAATGTTACCAATAGGGGAGATGTAAATACACGTATCACAATAACCCATTAGACATTTAAGCAGCTCAACCGGAATGTTAATATCCAATATCCCGTTCAAGGTACCAATCACCTCCACCCAGTATCTTTGGAATTTCGGACATCCCCACAAAAAATGTATTAGCGTACCTGTGTTTATTGTGTTACCACATCTAGCACAGGCTGGCTCAGATTTCAGTCCAATTGCACAGAGAAACTGTGGAGTTCTATAGACTCTATGAAGAATAAAAATCTGGGTCAGTCTGTGTGATGGAAAAAGAGACACCGTAGACGGGGACCGGAGAACATCGTCCCAGATCTCCTCAGAGATGGGACCAATATCTTTCTCCCAGCCAGCCCGAGAGCGGATGGGAAAGTTCAACAGGAACTCTTCCAACAATACCCTATAAGTAACCGAAGTTAGACCTTTTATCGACCCTGCTTGTACTATTTTGTCTAAAACAGGGATAGAGGGAAAAAATGACTTAGCAGAAGAAAACTGAGCATGTAGAGCATGTCTTTGTTGAAGAATTGGGTAAAACCAATTGGTTTCTACAGATAAATCTCCCCTCAAATCCTCAAAGGATATAGCTGAGCTAAAGTTGTTATTCCTAATTTTCCCTATCTGAAAGCCTCTAAGAGCCAAAATTTGATGAAGTTTATCATTTTCCCATATAGGAGTGTAGGGTATAGTCTGGTAGGGTATGAAACACCCAGCATTCTTTTAACGTTACTTTACAGATTAACATACAAGTAGGCATATCAGCAAGCGACACACCCCCTCTTGCACCATCGAGGACATGGAAACCGACCCTTAAATGCAAAAGCGAATAATCATCGGGCAGGAAGGGATGTCTGTTCAGAATCCCATCCAGCAAGATGCTGTAGTTGGGAAGCGAAAAAATATAGCCTTGGATTAGTAACTGCCAGCCCACAGGCATTTTTAGAATGTTGTAAAGTCTCCAGTTTGACACAAAGGGTTTTGTTCCACCTGTTGTGCTTATTAAGGAAAGTTTTACTGCACAGTATTTATGATTAAGTAATTTTTAATGATGATATTTTTAAGATACAGGTTCAATCCATTATGACCACAGTCTAAAAATATGAAATTTATTCACCAGACATGTAATCATACAAAATAGCTCTATATATCAGTTGACATAAACAAATGTTACATAAAAATAAAATTAAAATGCGCTACATAAAATCTTGAATGTTTATTGAAACACCCGCTAAATTGGAGTGTAGTACCTTTGATGTGGTACAACAGTGATAAACTCCCATGTAGAATCAATAACCTTGTAAAATGACAATTAGACAGAATGTCTATATTTCACAAATGCAACCGTTACTATACTGCAGTTAAGTAAGTGGTTGACAGCGTGAAATAAAATTAGCCGTTTGTTATGTCATAAAATGGAAACTATGCAAAATGACAAATATATAAAAAATTGAATCTTTAGAGAAAAATCTACAAGGCAGGTATTGATTCGGGAGAAAAATTATCAATTGTAATATACTCAATAGATCAATATTTAAGAGAACAAAAATGAATATAAGATAAAATCAACACAACATAATTACCCGTTCCAATACGGCTCCTGGTCTGGATTGCTGGTTACCAGAGTTTTTAGAATGGCTGCCGTGGCTTTCAAGGTGGATACTCTTAAAGAGGAATTACTACTTGTGACCTCCGAGTTCCAAAACATAAGGTGTTCAGGAATCTTCATGAATGTGCAAATGTGAGTAGATGAATGGTGTATGTGTTTGCGTGTATGATTGATGGTAATCAGGTGATTCTGAATGTTCTTGAGTCTCCCTTCATGGCATCTTTCTAAATACTATCTCAGACAATAAGATCATAAAATTATAATAGGCTCAGCCCAAAAGGTATGGCTTCTTTTCTATTGGTTTAAGAAAAATCTAATGATTGACTTTTTAGTGAGTTTCAGGTAATATCACCTTCAACCACTAGGCATGTCTGAGAGCAGAAAAATGTGTTCTGAACTATCTTTTAAATGAGACGTTCAATTTTCATAATGTGTATTTGTTTGTATGTTGGGCGAGAATAATATATATCTTTAAGTATTCTGGTAACCGGATTGATATAAAATACGCTCAGTATAACTTTGATTAATTACTATCACATAAAATGGTTCTAAATAAATAAATATATATATATATATATATATATATAATATATAAATATAATATAATATAATATAATATATATATATATATATATATATATATATATATATATATATATATATATATATATATATATATATAAATGTATATCTTATAAACTTATAAAGACTGGTCATATATGTTAATCAATATCACATAAAATGAATATCTATATGAATAAATGAATAAATGTATAATTCTGGTATATCCAATGAATGTTTATTTATCTAAAGACACATGCTGTGTGTAAATTTTTATACAGTTATAATCACGATTCATATGTTTTTCATAATACTAATTGGCATCTTAAACAATTCACAACCTTTATATTTTTACCTTATAACAAATGTATTTTAAACATAATACAGACTGCACAATTTGAAGTGAGCTTTGGACAGACTCAATGGATATTTATAGATGGATTGGGGGCGTGGCCTAGCAGGGCATGTGAACAGTCGTGTTCGACGGAGCTCCCGCTGTTGATCCTACAGAGAATCCTATCCTCGTCACACACAGCGCCCGCAAACACACGGTACCGACCCCTAACAGCTACCAGAAGCCGGCAGACCTGAAATCGGCAGTCAGAACGGGTATGATGACTCGGGGGAACCGGGGAGACGCCGCAGCTTCGGCCTCCCAGGAATTCCAAGATGGCGCCGGGCACCCTCAGCCGCAGAGAACTCCACGAGGCCAGGACAAGAAACCGGAACAAGGGGGTAAGCTACCTAAACCCCCTAAAACGAAAGACCAGCCCAAAGACATGTTATATTATGCTCAGAAAATGGCAGGAACCCTAGAAGCTACACTGAATGATCCACAGCACACAGCAGTGTCAGCGGTGCAGGCAGACAGAGACACTACAGACAGGCTGGAAGACACTGATTTTATGGAATCTGTACCTGATCCTATGCCTGCCTTGTTTGATATGCAGACAGAGGACAGTCCCCAACCATCACTGAGTGATATTCTGCAGGCTGTTCATAAATGTACAGCATCGGTGGATGATCTTAAAGAGAAATTTGGGGGTCTGCGGGAGACAGTCTCTTTATTACGCCATGATTTGCAAAAGATCAGAGAGAGAACCACTGCAGTAGAAGGGAGAGTGAGTGACATGGAGGATCACATGCCCCATCTGAACAGAGAAGTGAGGGTGGCAGCTCAGCAGGCCCACCAGGCGTTTGATAAAACAGATGACATCGAGAACCGCCTGAGACGTAACAACGTTCGCATTGTGGGGCTCCCCGAGAAGGTGGAGGGAAGGGACCCCACTAATTTTGTGGAAGGCTGGCTGCAGGAAATCTTTGGGAAAGAGGCGTTCTCACCCCTATACGCGGTGGAAAGGGCACATCGGGTGCCGCCGCGTCCTCTTCCACCCGGCAGTCCCCCGAGGTCGGTGCTTGCCAGACTCCTGAACTACAGGGATCGTGAGGTGGTGCTCCGATTGGCCAGAGAAAAGGGAGCAATACACTTTAATGGAGCTAAAATATCCTTCTACCCGGACTTTTCCGCAGAAGTGCAGCGAAAAAGGTCTAAATTCATGGAGGTTAAGAAAAGGCTACAACGTCTACAGTTAAAGTACGCCATGCTTTTTCCGGCTAAGCTGCGCATCACAGCAGGAGATCAAAATCACTTTTTTGAAAACGCCCAGGATGCAGCGGAGTGGCTGGACCGCAATGAGCAGGGCCTCCGAAGACCACGAAGGGAAAATGGAGACGGATGACGTAGTCAAATTCTCACTAATTGGGCAAAAAAGGGCGCCCTATCACTTGTGCAGTTTTACAGAGTTTAAAGAGGAAGTATGATAAAAATTTCACCACCAGCGAATAGCAGTTTAATTGCAACATGTATTCCAACACTCATAAGTTTAACCGCCTATTTGGCGTGCATGTCAGTGCAAGATGCGCACTCGACCTACTGTTCAGGTTGCTGTGGCACAGATATCTCTGCCCTGTTGGCGAGAAGTTGAAGGTCAACGATCAAAACCTGTGGATGCTGGGAATCTTCTACTACATCAAGTTAGAAACCACAGGAACACTAACTATAACTCATCTACTGATTCAACAGCATAACCGCAGGAAAGCGCAGTGGCGCAGATGTTTGTTTATTAGTTTTTTTCTACATCTCCGGTGTACGGGTCTCTTTCACATGACCCACAAGGTGCAAGGCCGTGTAACAACCACGTCTGAACTCAATACAGCCCGCATTAGGGGCATTAAGGGAAATATAAATGTGGATACAGGAATGTTTTATATGCATAGATCAATTCACAATGTATTGGTATGGCTAGTACACCTATAATGTCTTGGAATGTGCGGGGGGTAAATGATCCTTTGAAGAGAACAATGATATCTACAGTCATGCGCAGAATCCACCCTGCCATAATTGGCCTGCAGGAGACTCACCTGCAGGACAATACGGTTAGCTTTCTGCAGTATGCATGGGTGGGGAAGGCATATCATTCCACATACTCTGCTTTTTCCCGTGGAGTAAGTGTACTGATACATAAGGCCATAGCATACCAAGAGCTAGACTCCCTGATAGATATATCCGGTAGATTTATCTTTCTCCATTGCAAAATATATACAGTTACCATGATTATGGCATTTGTATATATACCACCCCCGTTCTCACGGGAAGTGTTGCAGCTACTGGTTTCATATGTAACTAATAAACCTGACATTCCAATACTAATTATGGGGGACTTTAACTGCTGCCTAGACCCAAGAATAGACAGACATCCCCCTATGGTCCCACCTAGGGGAGGTCGGGGAACTGCCCTTAGCCGTCTCTTAATGGAAGTGGGATGGACTGACTTGTGGCGGGTTCGCTACCCACACCATAAGCAGTTTTCATGCTTCTCCAAGACACATGGTTCTCTGTCCCGTATAGACCTCTGTATCGGCACCCAAGACATGGTGGGATACACCTCGAGGGTGGAATACTACCCACGGGGAGTATCTGATCATTCCCCTCTAGTCATTTGGCTGAATGCCCAACCCTCCAGTCTACTATCTAGGGCCCCATGGAAACTAAACGCCTTCTGGCTTAAACTATTCACTTCACATGAACGGATAGAGGCTCAGATCCATAAATTTCTCAGAATACATAGACAGCACACAGATATCCTGTACAAATGGGAACAACTTAAAGCATATTGTAAAGGAATATTTATTCAGGAAATAAATATAGTTAAACAAAACTCCTCGGTCCTGCTAGAGCAGGCGGAGGACTTGGTGAGTCAACTAGAGTTGGCATTTGTGAATGATCCTACCGACTCTGCAAGGGAGGCATGGATCGCGGCTCAGGATTCCTTAGACCGCGTGCGATCCTCCGCTGCAGAACGTAAGAGATTTTTTTCAAAACTGGCGTTTTATGAGGAGGGGGAAAAGACAGGCCGCCTATTAGCAAAAATTGCAAAATCACAACAACAATCACCGGCTATAGGAGCCATACGAGCTGCCAATGGCAGGATAGTCAATGCTCCTGATGATATCATCTCTGAGCTGGCAAATTTCTATAGCGATCTGTACAAATCTAGAGAGACCTACTCTGATGACGATCTCAATGCTTTTATGGCTAACATAAATCTGCCCACACTGTCTGCTGAGGCGAGACGACACCTGGACGCTCCAATAACTATAGAGGAGCTCCAGGTGGCGGTGAGTACTTTCCCTACCTGTAAGGCGCCAGGGGAGGATGGTCTCCCAATGGAGGTATACTCTCAATATGGAGAAAAACTGTTGCCTGAACTACTAAAGGTCTTCAATACCAGCTTGGACAGGGGTGGATTGCCAGACTCCATGTCTAGAGCAAATGTGATTTTACTGCTTAAGCCAGGGAAGGATCCTGTCGACCCGGGCTCATATAGGCCCATATCCTTACTCCAAAGTGATGTAAAAATCCTTGCTAAGGTCCTGGCAATCCGGGTCAATGGGATAATATCCTCAATCATTCACCCAGACCAGGCCGGCTTTATGCCACAGAAGTCCACAGCTACAAATCTTCGAAGGCTATATATGAATATGCAAATACAGGCTGACAATGAGGGACACAGAGCTCTTCTATCATTAGACGCCAATAAGGCGTTTGACAGTGTTAGTTGGAGATACTTATGGGCGACACTGGACAAATTTGGCTTTGGGAGGCGGTTTGTAGCATGGACGAAACTGCTGTATGCGGCTCCCCAGGCCAACATTAGAATAGCGAATAGGATGTCAAAAGCTTTTGCTCTGGGTAGGGGGACAAGGCAGGGATGCCCGCTGTCCCCCCTGCTCTTTGCGATCGCAATAGAACCTCTGGCGGCTCAAATAAGGGACAGTCCACGGATAGAAGGATTCAGATATGGTGACTTGCACGAAAAGCTCATGTTATACGCGGATGACATGTTGCTGTTCCTGGGAGACACTAGTCAATCACTACTGGGGGTAATGGATATAATAGAGCAATTTGGACATTTCTCGGGCCTGACTATAAATTGGTCTAAATCGGCTCTGATGTTGCTGGATGGGAGCCGGGATGTGAGTCTGCCTGACTCTTGCCCCATTCCAACTACCACTGGATTTAAATACCTGGGCGTCCAGATATCCCCCTGTGTTGGGGACTTCTGTTCTTTAAACATATTCCCTTTGCTATCTCGCTTTCGTGACAAAATAAATACATGGAACAACTTAATGATGTCACTAGCGGGTAAGGCAAATCTCATTAAAATGATTTTAATGCCCCAACTATTGTATTTCCTTCACAACTCACCAGTAGTGATACATTTAAAAATTTTCAGAGTAGTCAATACCCTTTTTCGAAAACTGCTATGGCACAACAAAGCACCCAGAGTCCGGATAGAGCAGTTGCAGTGTCCAAAGGATGGCGGAGGGTTGGCGGTCCCCAACCCTTGGCTGTACTATATTGCGGCACAGTTGCAACACCTTGTGGGATCTATGACGCATGAACCAATGGGCTCGGCAGCACGACTGATGCTTTTTGCTACGGGCGCTGAGACCATTCCTATGGGTCTAGAGGCTCAATTATTTGCGAAGTCAAACAAAAAAAACCCGACACTTTCCCTGGTACAGAAAATATGGAACAAGAGTAGACAATTACAAGGGGTGCAGGGATTTACAGATTACAGCCCGATATGGGGAAACCGCTCTTATGTGGAACTGGCTAAGTTACAACGTGAGCCCAGATGGAAGGCCCACGGGGTGACCATGCTCTCTCACATATTTAAGAATGGTAAACTGATGTCCTTTACAGAACTGCAGAACACATTTGGGCTCCCAGACACTATGTATTACCCATATTTGCAGCTTCGGCATGCAATTGCGGCACAGGGAGACGCTGGGGAGTGGGAACTCTGTCCCACGCCGGTGTTCCATGTGTTGCAATCATCCACTATAACTAAAGGGATCATTTCCACGTGTTACCAGATGCTACTTGCCAAGCACCTGGATGCATACCCATGTAAGGCAATTGACGCATGGAGAAGAGACCTAGGTCAGATAACTGAGGATCAATGGGAGGAAGCGTTACAGGCCATACCCACGTGTTCCCTCAATGTTGCACAAAAAGTGTCCCAACTTTATATAATACTTAGAGTGCATTACACTCCATCCAAGTTGCACAAGATGGGCAGAGTGGTGGACCCCATATGCTGCCGATGTCGGCAGCACAATGCGGATCTTATACATCTTCTGTGGCGATGTCCGAAGCTCCATCGGTACTGGCACGAAGTGATAGGTACACTAAACGGAGTGTTCCAGACGACAGTACCGGTGGATCCTATGCACTGCTTGCTGGGGGTATTGGATGAGGTAATCCCAGAGGAACAAACTAAAGTGGCTGTATCCAGGGCTTTATTCCAAGCTAGAAAACTTATATTAATGGCGTGGAAGTCTGCAGTACCACCCTCTGTTAAAATGTGGATAACGCATATGGGTAAAACTCTAATTATGGAAAAGTACATATACCAACATAGAGGCTGCCCACACAGGTTTGAACGCATTTGGTCCAGCTGGTTGGACACGCCTGGACTTAGTCCGAGAGAACTAGTCATGACGAGACTCTTACAGGGTCCTTAGATAAATAATATAAATAAATATGGAAAGGAGATACAATACATACGAATTGCAGGGAGGATGGATGTCAATTATATTTCTCAACATGGTATAATGGAAATCAGAAGGCTGTGTAGTAACACTATAAGAACCTATGATCTACATTGTATGAATATGACACTGAAATGTAGAAAATTGTACACCGGAAGATGTATTTATTTAAAATGTTCAATAAAAACCTTTTTGATTTAAAAAAAAAAAAAATAGATGGATTAGCTATCTATACAGCTCCTAAAATCTAACACAATGAGTTGTGTTAGCCGAGGGTAATTTCTACAGTATGTGTGACCAGACTAGACACATAATTTGCTTAGCTTTTCCTTGTTCATTCGACAAGGACAGGTAAATGTTTGTTTTTCTGGTTTCTGTTTCAACACAAGGCTTATATTTTTCAATGGTTGATGCATTAAAACATGGAAAGCATATTTTAGTTCATCTGTTTTGAGGCCTACTTGAATTTGAACCTCTCTGCCAGTAGATTATAAAATGTATTATTTCTTCATCATAATTACAACACGCCTTATTAATCGTCTAAATATGGTGTTAATCTTAATAAAGATCCGGATAAGTATCCAAATCGGGGCATTGTATAAAAAATAGAGGAGCTGAGGCATCCATATAATTTTTATTAAGTTGATGCTTCCTATTAACGATAAAGGGAGCTTAATCCAGGCTTTACTCTGATTTTGGAATCTAATAAGTAATGGAAGTCTTGGAAGATATGGCCATTCAACACAGTCGAAGGCCTTGATTGCATCTAACACGAAAAAGGCACGGTTTGAATGGCCCAGAGATGGAACCTGCATATTTAAATATGCGCGTCTGATATTAAGTGCGGTTGATTTATTGGACATAAATACTACCTGATCTGGATGCATAATATTATTAATAACCTTATTTAATCTAGTTGCAAGTATCTTAGCAAGAATTTTAATGTCTTGTAGATAATAGAGAAATTGGTCTATAAGATTCAGGGTATAACAGATTTTTATCCTTTTTGAGTATGACTACTATTACGGATTGACCCATAGTATCCGGGAGCTGACCCAGATGAAAAGCCTAATTTAATGTACTAAGGAGAGCGGGGAGCATCTCTTTATTATATTTTTTATAGGTCTCGATAGGGAGACCATCAATCCCTGGAGCATTGGCATTGGGAAAGCTATCCATCGCATTTTCCACTTCCACTAAAGTAGTTGGAACATTGAGAATTCATCTTCTATTGAGATAACTGGGAGATTAATACTGGCCAAGTAACTGGATAGCTCTGCAAGGGTGAAATCTGCTCTAGAATTATATAAATCTTGATAGTAAGACTCAAAGATAGATATAATTGAGCTGGTCTGATTGCAAACCTCCCCCTCTGGATTCATTAAAGCTGAAACGTGTGTAGGGTTGGATTGAGACCTTACTATCTGAGCCAGTAATCTACTGATCTAGCCCTAGATTCCAATAGTTCGTTCAGCCTATTTTGAGATGAAAGCCATTCCTGTTGAATATCCAGAGAGGGATTCTGAATATGGCTTCCACCGCGGAGGTGTCAGCCTTCGCTAGCTTGGAAGCTCTTTTAATGATACTTATATTCTGGATTAACAATTCCCGAAGATAGGCCTTGAAAGCATCTCACACACCACGTATGGAAGCAAAGCCTGAGTTGAGGGACCAAAAATCCAGGATACGAGTAGGAATAACATCCTCTTTCGGAAATAGTTCCAATAATAGACGCCTGACGCCCTGATGTTAAAGTGACTAACAATGGGGAATGATCTGCGATATTCACATCCACTACATATGGTATAAAATCAGCCAAACATAAAGCCAAATCTATTCTTGATAGTGTGTTATGTGTTTTAGAATAGCATGTATAGGCACTTTCTTCAGAGTGTAACTTCCTCCACATATCATACAGTCCCAATTCCTGACCTAGTCATCCAAAGGGGGAAAGACGCCCATTGGTTATTAACCTTGGGGTTGGGCATCTGTCCCACCCTGCATCAACAACACTATTGAAATCTCTGACTACCAATAATGGTATCTGAGGTGAGACACCTGCAAAGGAAATTGCCCTGTACACACGATTGGACTTTCCGATGGAAAATGTGCGATCGGAGCTTGTTGTCGGAAATTCTGACCGTGTGTAGGCTCCATCGGACTTTTTCCATCGGAATTTCTGACACACAAAGTTTGAGAGCTGGATCTAAAATTTTCCAACAACAAAATCCGTTGATGGAAATTCCAATCGTGTGTACACAATGTTAGCATTCAAGCAGAAGAGCAGCACTGGCTATTGAACTTCATTTTTCTCGGCTCGTCATACGTGTTGTATGTCACCGCGTTCTTGACGTTCAGAAATTCCGACAACTTTGTGCGACCGTGTGTATGCAAGACAAGTTTGAGCCAACATCCGTCGGAAAAAATCCAATGGATTTTATTGTCGGAATGTCCAATCATGTGTACAGGGCAATAAGCTGACAAAGTATTTCTGAATTATGTGGGGGAGGTATATATATATATATATATATATATATATATATATATATATATATATATATATATATATGTATATATAGCGGCCAGAATCAGCTGAAAGTCATCCAGCTTACATTGTAGAAAAATATATTTGCCATCATCGTCTACCATAGTCCTACTGCAGGAGAATACCACACCAACATAGACCAGAACTGTAACCCCCCTTGAATGGGAGATATAGAGCGAATGGTATGCCTCTCTAACAGATCAGGGTTTCAAAAAATTGGTCATGCTGGGTGTGGCATGTGTCTTCTGCAGACAGATGAGGGCAGGATGAAAAGAAGTAATATAATCAAATACATATTGTCTTTTTAGAGTATTAGTCATACCCCTAACATTCCAAGAAAGTATTCTAATTGATTGATTTACCATGAGTACAATGGCATAATAACACCACTAGTCAACCAACCTGTACTGTATACAAAAATATAATATATAAATGCAAAACATAATAATAAAATACTCCAAGATAACCCCCCCCCAAAAAAAAGGTTCCTCACAGCAAAAAAAACTGATGTAAGAAAAAAATAACATTCAGTGGCTATTGCTGATTAGGCCTCTGACAGCAGAAATGGTACTTACTCATGTCTTAGCTACTAAACTTTCATTTGAGTTGGATTTTTCATCAACTCCCAAAGCGGTTAAAAGATACATTTAACCACTTCAGCCCCAGAAGTTTTGGCTGCTCAATGACCAGAGCATTTTTTGCGTCACTTTAACTGCCAATTGTGAGGTTATGTGACGCTGTACCCAAACAATATTGACGTCCTTTTTTTCCCACAAATAGAGCTTTCTTTTGGTGGTATTTGATCATTTCTGTGGTTTTTATTTTTTGCACTATAGATATTGTAATGAGATGCTTTGTGGATCTTTTCCTTATAGACCTTACCCCAGACCTTGAAGTGTATCTAAGCCAGAATTTATTTTACAACATAGTTTAGGATAGAGTGAGATATGGTTAGAACTAATTCATGTTTGGGTAAAAGTTAAATTCTCCCTAAATATTGCATATTCAATTTGGGACCACTGAAACCAAACAATTGTGATGTTCCCAGGGAAAATCTGGAGGGCTAAGCCATAACGCCCTGGGCCTCCACCACAGCCAATCAGCAGTTGGGGATTAGTAGGGACATGCAACTATATGCAGGGAGAAACAAGTCTGCCCACATGGGCTCCAGGCACCATGTTTTTGGGGACAGGTGTCCAATTGGGTGAATGTGACCACATTATATACAGCCCATGAGATTGATCTGCATGTGGCGTCTGTTTTGGTGCTGAAGACCTGAGGACAACACAGATCCTCCAGCTGATGTCCAACCAGTCTGGAACACAGCTTTTCAGCAGCAGAAACTGTGGGTTGGCACTTAAGCTCAGAGTCAGCCTATGTTCTCTGCAGCTTAGTCCCTAGTAGCTGCTAATTTGCCATGGAACTGGACCTCTAACTACCTTTGGGCAGTCAGATACCTAACTTGGCTCTAGCCTATGCTGGTTATTGAGGTCTGAGCTAAAACTAGCTATAAAATACCAGACCAGAAGGGACAGGGTTAATTAAAATAGCAGGAGCTGTATATAAACTCTATTGCAATAAACAAGTTGTCACTTACCTGGTGCTGGTCAATAGAGAGAGGGCTTCCCTTGGGGCTAAGTTCCAGACTCCCCTGAAGGCGGAACTGGAGTAATCAGGCCCAAAGTAGCATGGGTCACTGGCTGAAATGCTTGCAGAGATGCTCTGGCTTGGATGCTTCTCAGAAGAACACCCAGGAATACAGCTGATGCATTGGAGCGGTGTCTGCAGACAGGTGGTGGCCGTGGGAAGCAGCAGGTCTTAGGTTGCACAGAGAACAGGAGAGAAGTCGGTTCAAAGCCAAGGTCAGGTGCCAGGTGGGAATTAGAGCAAGCATAGTCAGGGGGATAGCTGGGGTCATGCACAGTAGAGCAGCAAGAGAAGATCTTTTAAACAAGCTGGAGGCAGGCAGCAGACAGGTCTAGGGCAGGCCAAGTCGGTAACAGGAATTCACAGAACCAAGAGGATCACAGAAATATATGCACTAGAGTGCCAAAGAACAAAAAGCAATTGCAGAGGGTGGCTTCCTTACAAAGGCTGTTTGGCGCCAAACTGTGCTCAGAGCATTCTTAGCTATGTGCCAGTAAGCATTCGTGCTCCAGGGGTGCATCTGTTGTGTACCAGCGCGCATTCCTTCGGCCATGCAAAGTACTTGCAGGAATGCCAGGTCTTTGGACACCTCTGCTGTGGACAGTGCCCTGACACCCCTGACACAAGTTCACCTACTAACACACAAAGGAGACCACTACACATGCATGCTGTACCTAGTATAGTGCATGTAAAAAAACAACAAGGAAACAAATACACTTCTGCCACCAGTCTTACACATACACCCAGAAGCTATGGGCAATTATAGTACAATATTAAACATAGCCAAAACAGAGACAGGAAGTGGAATACATAATTAATTCTGTGAGCACCGCTATTTACAAATACAGACAGTAGAGGGCAGCAGGTCCCTACACTACTTTTACTCTTCATTATCTTGCCTTTGTGCTGTGGGGCTTTTTCTTCTACGTTTGCACTTTCAGCATATTGGGCCAGACATTGAGCAGCAGTGCTGCTTGTATATACTAGCAGAGCAGCATGCAGTATGCAGGAGAGGATGAGCGGGAAGCAACATACTAGAAAGCAGAGTGCCCAAACACAACAGGGGCCCTAGGCAGGGGCATCAGGTAGCAGCCACATCATTCCGTCATCTCTGGCTACCAATTCCAGAGCCAACCTTGTCCTGGCATAGCCTGATTCCAACTCCACCCCCATGCTACCCCCACAAAACAAGTTCGACCAATAATTTTTAATAAGTACAATAAGAAAAAGAAAAAAAGAGATACTGAAAACATAAATTTGTAAAGCTTAAAACTAGGGACAAGCCTTCTGTTCGGGTCGAACATGAGTTGTTTGCCCATTCGTGGAAAACCGAACATTATGGGTCGTTCGCGCCAAATTCGAGCGGCGCATAAGGGCCCATAAAGCACTGCGGGAGGGCAGTGCATTGCTGTATGATGATTGCATGCTTTGGCTAATCCCAGCGCCCTCAGCTAAGAGAACCATAATTGGCCAAAGGCAGGGTGCCTTTTGCCAATCATGGTTTAGAGTCCACGCCCCACACTTTATAAGGCTGCCTGCACGTCGGCCCCGTGTAGTGTGTTGTTGGCGTGGACGGAGTGAAAGTGTTATTTATATTGAGCAGGCAGGCAGGTTATTCAGTTAGATGCAGTGTATTTAATATATATATATATATATATATATATATATATATATATATATATATATATATATATATATATCCACTGCACACAGTTTAGCTATATCTGACTGCAGGCAGTTCCTGGTGTACTTTTTCTAATATACTTCAGGCAGGCAGGTTATTCAGTTAGCTGCAGTGTCTAGAATATATATATAGACAGTCAGCTATATCTGACTGCAGGCCGTTCCTGGTGTACTTTTTCTAATATACTTCAGGCGGTGTACACAGTACACAGTACTGTGCACCCATAGTGCAGTTGCTACTACTTTTTTGGTGGTGTACACAATACAGTATACCCAAACGTTGTTATTACACTTCTGTTGGTGTACACAGTACTGTGCACCCCTAGTGCAGTTGCTACTACTTTTCTGGTGGTGTACACAATACATACAGTGCCCCCATAGTTGTTATTACACTTCTGTTGGTGTACACTGTACCGTGCACCCCTAGTGCAGTTGCTACTTCTTTTTTGGTGGTGTACACAGTACACAATACATACAGTGTACCCATAGTTGTTATTACACTTCTGTTGGTGTACACAGTACCGTGCACCCCTAGGGCAGTTGCTACTACTTTCCTGGTGGTGTACACAATACATACAGTGCACCCATAGTTGTTATTACACTTTTGTTGGTGTATCCAGTACCGTGCACCCCTAGTGCAGTTGCTACTACTTTTCTGGTGGTGTACACAGTATACAATACATACAGTACACCCATAGTTGTTATTACACTTCTGTTGGTGTACACCGTACCATGCACCCCTAGTGCAGTTTCTACTACTTTTCTGGTGGTGTACACAGTACACAATACGGTGTAGTGTGGTTTTGCTAAACAAAATTTACAGCATGTCCGGAAGGCCACCAAGGAGAGGCAGACGCTCACAAGCCACTAAAAGAGGGCAAGCAGGCTCTGTGTCTACAGTCGACAGTGCTGGTCGTGGACACGGTGCATCCTCAGCACGTGGCCATGGGGCACGCTTGTCCTTTTTTTCTGCAGCTGGCCATGTTATTGAGCCACAACATGCAGAAGAGTTGGTGGAATGGATAACAAAGCCCTCCTCATCCTCCTCATCCTTTGTCACCCAGGCTCAGAGTAGTTTGCCTGTCAATGCAGCTGCCAAAGCGGCCTATTCCATCGGTTCCATGTCAATAGTCACTCCTTACCTAGCCCCACCTTCATGCACGGAGGAGTCCCCCGAACTATTCGACCACAGTGTCGGGTACATGCTGCAGGAAGATGCGCAGCGATTTGAAGGCTCTGATGATGGTACCCGGGTTGAGGAAGAGAGTAACATCAGCCTAGAGAGAGGGGGTGCCCAAGAAGGTCAAGAAACTGGCAGTCATGTTCCCCCAGCTGCAGCATACTGCCAAGTTTGCTCCAGTGACAAGGAGGGAGGGGATGATGAGGTCACTGACTCTACTTGGGTGCCTGATAGAAGAGAGGAGGAGGAGGCACATCTCCAACGAGGCGGGATGCCCTCCAGGGTGCAGCTTAAGGGCAGCTACCCTATTGCATCACACCACAGAGCTAAGGAGGTGCAGGGCGCTTCTGACTCCCCACATATTTTGAAAAGTTCTTTGGCGTAGGCCTTTTTTGACACGTGTGCAGCAGATCGCACTGTTGCTGTTTACAACATATGTCTGAAGCGTATCAAGCGTGGCCAAAACAGCAGCCGCTTGGGCACCACATGCTTGACCAGACATATGACGACCTCCCATGCAGTCCATTGGCAACAGCACTTAAAAGACCCAAATCAAAGAACAAGGCAGACCTCTCCTTGCTCCTCATCAGCTGGGATCTCCAACCCCACTATACCTCCAGTCCTCTCAGAAACCTGCACTGAGAGGAATGAAGGTATAGAAATAGGTGTCCCAAGTACTACGGAGGCTGTTTGGACGTTTAAAAACACCGCCCTGAGCCTCCATCTTGCCACTCCGGCGGACATGCGCAGTCCGCCGGTGAGGCATTCCGTGTCGTTGGGCCGGGTGTGCATGACGCCTCTCCCACGTGCTGACGTTCACACATGCGCGGCAGGGGATGCGCGGCAGGGGATGCGCGGCAGGGGATGCGCCGTGCACACTCAACCCAGGGGGCAGTCACAGGTCTCCCTGGCAACCACCTCCAGCTTCAGCCGAGCGCAATTTATTGCGCCAGCTGACTGGAGTTTCCTCCCTTTAAAATCAGACCAGCTCACTCCCAGATCAGGCACTGGACAGCTTGATGCTGGGACGTGTGGCAGGTCTTCTCAACCTCTCGTGTTTAAGGTAATCCTATTTTAATATACCCTTTCTTGTATGTGAATCTACACTTTAATACTAATTTATATAACCATTGACCAGCTTTTTGTTTATACTTTTCCCTGAAGTAAGAAAAAAACTTTTTTTAAAAGAGTGTAAACTAGCTAAAACTAAATTCTACTTTTTTATTATACTCCACTACACCATAAACTGATTAGTTAATCCATACACACAAAATTTGATACTTATTCAAAAAAGTTTTCAACATAACACTTACTGTGTCTTATTAGTTGGCGGTAATGTGTAATTATTTTTCCCATGTTTCTTGTAATTTTATAACATAATTCATACAATAATATTCTAATATTTTGTTGGTTACCTTTATACCTGAATATACCTCTAAGCATCTTACAATCATTCTTTGAACCTCAATTAAATAGACTTCTCATGGCAGTATTATGTATATGTTTTATTTCCAGTTACCAAACCCACCCCTGCTCTTTTTGATCCAACAATATTTTTTATCAACTTATCAACATATACAGGTATATACACATATTATTAATTGCCTAAATGTTTAGACTATATGTCCAGCTAGGTTCTGGATTTATATTTTTTGATATACTTTTCTACATCCAGGGACTCCATTTGCCTCAGTAAATCGATCTGGCCGCCATCTTGCCGCGGAACGCGGGGGGAACCTCCTCCATCTGAGGACAATACTATTTGGTATATACTTACAGACCTCTCTGATGCCGACGTTGTCACTAGACAGCAATTCTACCAGTACCAATACCCAGTGCTATGTTGATTCTAAGCTTTTAATGTGATTCAATGAAACATTGTAACAACTACTTCACCATTCTATATTATGTAAGTGCTATGATCACACTATTTTAAACATATAGCACTATGCTCTTAGATGCTATGGTAAATCTATTAACCATATATCTTAATTATATCTTAGATAAATACCTCTCTTCTCTTTCTCTGCACCCCTGAAGAAGGACTATACTTTATCCCGAAACGCGTTGGGTATGAGAAGAGTTCCCCCTTTTTTTCATTTTTTCATATATTCATTTTGTATGGTGATATAAATGAACTACTTAGATATGTCTATGTTTCATTGTATTGTTTTTAATGTTGTTTATAAATAAAATGTGTTTATTATTACACTGTTGTACATTCCGACACATTTCTACTTAAGATAAATACTAAGTGCCTTTAAAGTCCACCTAGGGGAACCCCTTTTCATATTTATCCTTTATATTGGATGTGGCACTGCTTTAATAACCTAGGTTAGCCTCTCGCTCCCTCTTTTTTCATGGTAATTCCCTAACATTCCATCCTTATGCCGCGTACACACGGTCGGATTTTCCGATGGGAAATGTTCGATGTGAGCTTGTTGCCAGAAAGTCCGACCGTGTGTATGCTCCATCGAACATTTGCTGTCGGAATTTCGGCCAACAAATATTTGAGAGCAGGTTCTAAATTTTCAACCAACATAACTTTGTTGTATGAAAGTCCGATTGTGTGTACACAAGTCCATCGCAAAAAAGTTCACGCATGCTCAGAATCAAGCAGAAGGAGCCGCACTGGCTATTGAACTTCTTTTTTCTCGGCTCGTCGTACGTCTTGTACGTCACCGCTTTCTCGCGTTTGGAATTTTGGGACATTTGTGTGACCGTGTGTATGCAAGACAAATTTGAGCCAATATCCTTCGAACAAAAATCCACAGTTTTGTTGGTGGAAAGTCCGATCGTGTGTACGCGGCATAAGAGAAAAATAGCTATAAGAACATTCGACAATAAGATTTAACATTAACCAATAGAGAAATCAGCCTAATACTATAGGTTAGGAACATTGGTCAATGACGCCAAGGTCAAGTCACTAGTTGTTAGGGTGCGGGCGAGTGCCAGCTCCTTGACAACCAGGAGGAACCTGCCACATTTAGCAGTGGTAATCATAGCATTGCTTAATGTTTTGCTTCACATTGCAGCTGGAGGTTCACTGGACCGAATATCCAATCGTTCGGCCGTTGGCACTGGAGCCTCCATGGATGTACACATTGCAGAGGTCTCCATCATGGCATGGCTGAGTATGGATGGCATGGCTCAGTAAGAATGAGTATGGATGGCATAGCTGAGTATGAATGATAATGGCTGAGTATGGATGGCATTGCTGAGTATGGTTGAGTATGGATGGCAAGGCTGAGTATGAATGAGTATGGCTGAGTATGGATGGCATGGCTGAGTATGGATGGCATGGCTGAGTATGGCTGAGTATGAATGGCATGGCTGAGTATGAATGAGTATGAATTAGTATGGCTGAGTATGGATGGCATGGCTGAGTATGGCTGATTATGGATGGCATGGCTGATTATGGATGGCATGGCTGAGTATGGATGGCATTGCTGATTATGGCTGAGTATGGATGGCATGGCTGAGTATGGATGTCATGGCTGAGTATGAATGCGTATGGATGGTATGGCTGAGTATGAATGAGGATGGCTGAGTATGGATGGCATGGCTGGGTATGAATGAGTAGGGATGGCATGGCTGAGTATGGCTGAGTATGAATGAGTATGGCTGAGTATGGATGGCATGGCTGAGAATGGCTGAGTATGGATGGCATGGTTGAGTATGGATGGCATGGCTGAGTATAGCTGAGTATGGATGGCATGGCTGAGTATGAATGCGTATGGATGGCATGGCTGAGGATAAATGAGGATGGTTGAGTATGGATGGCATGGCTGAGTATGAATGAGTATGGCTGAGTATGGATGGCATGGCAGAGAATGAATGGGGATGGCTGAGTATGGATGGCATGGCTGAGTAAGGCGGAGTATGGATGGCATGGCTGAGTATAAATGAGTATGGATGGCATGACTGGGTATGAATGAGGATGGCTGCGTATGGATGGCATGGCTGAGTATGGCTGAGTATTGATGACATGGCTGATTATGGCTGAGTATGGATGGCATGGCTGAGTATAAATGAGTATGGCTGAGTATAAATGAGTATGGCTGAGTATGAATGAGGATGGCTGAGTATGAATGAGGATGGCTGAGTATGAATGAGGATGGCTGAGTATGAATGAGTATGGCTGAATATGGATGTAATGGCTGAGTATAGTTGAGTATGGATGAGTATGGATGGCATGGCTGAGTATAAATGAGTATGGATGGCATGGCTGAGTATGGATGGTATGGATAGATGGCTGAGCATGGATGGATGAATAAGTCCCCAAATTGTCAGAGAGCAGTGCTGTGGGCACTACAGATCCAGCCCACAGCGCTGCTGCAACTGATCCCTCCCCTCTCCCCTCGCACTGTACCGATCGGTACGGAGAGGGGAGAGATGAACCGGACATCACGGCGGTTTGTTTACAAATTATCGTTCCGACATTTGATAGAGCGATCACGTGGTAAATGGCTGCTGTCAGCGGCCATTTACCGAGATCCGAGGGGACCCAGCGGCCACGGATATTCCTGGGTGTGCTCCCCAGGGGGCATGCGAGAGCAAGATTCTGGGAGGACGTTATAGTACGCCCTCCCAGAGTTATCCACCTGCCCTGTAGTCGTGTTTTGGCTATGGGCGGTCAGCAAGTGGTTAAATACTTTTCAATTTACTTATATACAGAGCACCATTGTGTATAAAGGACTCAGTTATGACAAGAAAAATGTTATCAAGTACATGTATATATTATTATAATACTTAAATTAGGAAACAATTAGGATTTCATAATAGATACATAAAAGTGAAATGAAAAATGATGTGATACTTATCCAGATATCCATTGAGGATTAATAATTACAACCTCAAAATTAATCTCTGGATAACTCATGAATATGTAGAAAATGTCCCATGATTAAAATGAAGGTACAATAAAGATGGAGATAGCAAGTGGCATTATTTCCCTAGGAATCTCATTCACACTTTGCTGAGAATACCACATCTATATTTAACACAGGTATAAAAATATAATGTCCCAGGTAGGGCTAATTTAAAAATATTAAATTTTATTTCCAGGACACCTGATTTCAGTGTCCCCTGGCCATACATCTAAACAAGCTCTTAGGGACTATTTACACTGCTGTTTTGCAGTATTGCGCATGTTACCACAATGCATGTTAAATGCATTGCAGTGCCATTCATTTTGAACGAAAACTAATTTTGAACGAAAACTTGGGGATCATAAACTCTGGTAAAAATTACTTTGATACAGCAAGACATATTCTGATCCAATGTCAGGGGATAACAATACGGAGGGATCAAGCAATTTTTTGGGGGATTTCCTAAGAAAAATACAATAGTTTATCAGGTGAGCCCCATTGTTTCATTATTACATGGGACTTACCGGTAGGTTTAGCATTCTGACTCTGGATAGTAAGAAATACTTTGATAATAATTTGTTATGCATTGTAAACAGCGCTACTGTTCTGTCCTCCACTGAGGATATACAGATCGCCAAATGACCACTGAGATTTTAGAAATTAATGTTGCAAATAATTACTAGCAATCAACAGCTGGCCCTCAGAGAGTCCAGGACTACCGGGCTTGCCAGATTATAAAACACTCATTCAAAGAACCTGTAAATATGCAGAACTGCAATCACACTGGCAGGGGATTTATTCTATAGTATAAAGCATGAACAATTCAATAAAAACCAATGTTATAGTATCTTTACTGCAAGTGATCATTAAAAACATGGAGCGTTCAATGAACCCTGGTTCACTGTATGGCATAGTTCCCTTTCTCAAGACTTTCCATCAAATTGTCTTAAAATATTCTCTTTCACTTTGCCACTAATCCTTCAAGAAAGTCCATTACCCTCTGTGCTCTAGAATTTTGTGCTTTAAAAACTGCATTGCGTTTTTTTTATCTAATATTAACCGTTTTTGTGCCTTTCCTAGAAAATATTAATGTTCAGACTTTAGAAATAACACTGTCAAAGAACCATGGAGAACATATTCCAAACTAACAAATCAAAAAGATTTTTTCAATCAAATTTGTTTTTATTGAAAGTTTAACATGTTTTACAGAGAAGAAACCATCAGTTTTCAACCCTGAAAAAGCCAACCCCTTCCACCCAATGATTGCCCCAACAATGGCTACAACAATGGACATTCAAATAAAAAAATAAGCCAATAGGAATAAATTTAAATAATTGGAATAGTGGGTATACATATCTTACATCTTATATAAATTATATCCACAATACAAAGAAGATACATTGTTATAAGAGGTGGAACACATAATATGCACCTGCCATGAATATTATGACATCTGGGTAAACATTAGAAGATTTATCGAAAAGCTCTTCCCATGGTTTTATGGTGGTGTGCCCTAATGCAGACAGGCTAGATATTTAGCATTAACCCCTCAAATCTTCTTATTTCTCCAAAATAGTGAAAAGCCCAAACACTACATTAAGCCTGCATAGTGCTAAGGCAATCGTTAAGACGGGAAAACACTGCGCTTGGAGATAGTAAAAATGGAATCTGCCTGCCGGCACTAGGAGTCTAGGTACTAAAAAACTCTAATAAAATAGTACAAATATAGTGCAGCGCTAACAAGTGCTAAGACAATGTTTGCAAAAATGGTGTATGGGGTGAAGAAAAGTTCTCTTCATTGAGAATGTTGGGTAGTCAAATACCAGTCAACGATCTGTTGTGGGTGACAACATTTTTGATTACCAAAATGTTGTATTACATTAAATAGGGATCCAGAGATCAAATATTAATCTTCTTTGGGGTTCAAAAGATTGAGTAAATGAGGAGAGGATTAATTATTCTTAAACCCCTAGTCTGCAAGTGTGTTGTACAATCTAACCTATGGATCAATGGACAGACTGTCAGCAGGAGGTTGGCAAAAGTGTTGTGTTTCCTGTGTCTGGTTGGGCATTAGTATAGTAAAGTTAATATTACTGTTTTTGCTGGATTCTTAAAGTTAAACATGAATGAGAAAAATGAGACAATGGTGACCTTCTTCATTCTTAATGGGCTTTCAGATATCCCCCAATTACAGGTTCCTATATTTTTTCTGGTTCTTCTCATTTATCTTATATCTCTTGGTGGCAACATGTCCATTCTTTTATTGGTGTGCCTGGATTCTCAGCTTCACACTCCAATGTATTTCTTCCTGTGTAATCTATCGATTGTCAACATGACTTCCACCACTGTAACATTATATAGGATCCTTGGTATCTTTGTAACAGGGAATAATGTAGTATCTTTCAATGACTGCATGGCACAGGTCTACTTCTTTGGATGGTTATGTGGCAATGAGTTAATCCTACTTACTATCATGAGCTACGATCGTTATGTTGCCATCTGCAAGCCATTGCATTATTCAGCTGTCATGAATAGTAAAGTCTATGTTGGCTTGGCCATATTCTGCTGGTCATTTAGTCTTCTACAAATTCTACCTGCAATGGGTATATTGTCAAGATTATCTTGCTATACTTCTATTAAAATTAACCACTTCTTCTGTGATATTATAGGACTGATGTACCTCTCCTGCGATGACACCTCTATTTTGGAGCTGTTAATACTCACACAGGGGGGTTTACTTTCAGTCTTCACCCCATTTCTCCTCACCTTCATCTCCTACTCATTCATTATTGCCACCATAATGAGAATTAGGTCTAGTACGGGGAGATCTAAAGCTTTCTACACATGCTCCTCACACCTAACTGTTGTTACTCTTCACTATGCAAGTCTTGTTTGTCAATATTTCACCCCAATTGGCACCATTAAGTCCAGTAAATTTTTGTCTTTGCTTAACACAGCTGTGATTCCCATGCTAAATCCTTTCATTTACAGCCTGAAAAATAAGGATGTGAAGTCAGCTCTACAGCGGAAGCTCAAGTATTTTATGATCAATTTTTAAGGGGATTGACTTTTGAGTTCAAAGGATATAAATGTATTTAATGAGAAAGATCATGCAGTTCACATGACACAGCCTTACGACCTAAAAAAAATAAGTGTTTGTGAAAACATAATGGAAAGACTGTCTTTGATAAACTCATTGACTTTCTTTTTTGTAAGTACTTTTTGTGATCATGAGATCTGATGAACCCCGAGTGAGTGGGGAGAATGAGGAAGTCATATTGAACACCAAGCTACCCTAATTTCACCAGAATTTGCAAGTCAGTGATGAAAATGGTCTCATTAAAATATTATATCTGGGGTGGACAGCCAGAAACAGTAAAGACACTTCATACAAATGCTAACCCCAATAGATCACAACTCAGCCTGAGACATCTCTAACAAAAGCAGAGGCATCATGAATCCTGTTAGAAAACATTCCAGCTGCCTTATTGTCACCAAGAGACACTGGTCTTCATGAAGCCTTAACACAGATCCCTTAGTTGACATTGACTGCCCAAGCCTTAGTTGACATTGACTGCCCACCCCTAACCTCATGTCACGTGCCCCCAGTATCTCACTTTCTTCCACATTATATTTCCAATCTTCAACCAAACCATTCTCAACCAACCTCTGTGGAACCTTAGGATTCCTTCAGAGGTTACTACCGGCTCCTTGAGCAGTGAACAGTGGTGGGTTGATCCCTCAACCAACGGTGCTTGCATAATTCCACACCGATGTCGCTTGGCAGAGCCAATATATGGTGGCATTTCTATGCTGACCACCAATATAAAGGGGACACTGCAATTTTAACTGTCTAGGTTTCTTTCTGGCCATTATTATGTTTCTTTATCAATTTAAGGACCAAGCCTCTTACTGAGATTTGTTGTTTACAAGTTAAAAACATTTTTTTTTGCTAGAAAATTACTTAGCACCCTTAGCACCCCCAAACATTATAATTTTTTTTCTAACACCCTAGAGAATAAAATGGCGATCGTTGCAATACTTTCTGTCACACCGTATTTGCGCAGCGGTCTTACAAGCACACTTATTTTGGAAAAAATACACTTTTTTGAATTAAAAAATAAGACAAAAGTAACGTTAGCCCAATTTTTTTATATTGTGAAAGATAATGTTATGCCGAGTAAATTGATACCCAACATGTCACGCTTCAAAATTGCGCCCGCTCGTGGAATGGCGACAAACTTTTACCCTTAAAAATCTCCATAGGCGACGTTTAAAAAATTCTACAAGTTGCATGTTTTGAGTTACAGAGGAGGTTCATATGTGGGCGCTACTCACGTATATGTTCGCTTCTGCACGTGAGCTCGGCGGGACGGGGTGCTTTTAAAATTTATTTTCTTATTATTTATTTTACCTTTTTTTTTTATTTTTACACTGTTTAAAAAAAAAAATGGTGTCACTTTTATTTCTATCACAAGGAATGTAAACATCCCTTGTAATAGAAAAAAAAAGCATGACAGGACCTCTTAAATATGAGATCTGGGGTCAAAAAGACCTCAGATCTCATATTTAGACTAAAAAAAAAAATTGTCATTTAAAAAAATTATTTTAAAAAATAGCCCTTTAAGAGCTATGGGTGGAAGTGAAGTTTTTACGTTGCTTCCGCCCTGCAATATCATGGAAATGGGTGGGCCATCTTCCCCTCACTCGTCTCCATGCACAGCCACAGAGAGGACCGGATCGCCTCCGCCACTGGCGACTGCTTCGGTAAGCGTGCGGCCCTCTCCCGCTGCTGATAAAAGTGATCTCGCGCACTTTTATCTTGTAGCGGACCGCCGGCCAAACACGAGGATACCGGGGTTATGACAGCTAGCTGCTGCCATAACAATGATATCCGTCCTCAATGTAAGGACGTATATCGGTGTGCGCCGATCCGGAAGTGGTTTTTAATTTCACAATTATTACAAAAATAATTGCATCATGCAGCAGGCTTTAAAAAAAATGATTGTCACTAGGGAGTTTATTCATAGAAAAATTGCTCTGTGAATGTTTTCTCATTCATGCAAATGTAAAGAAAAATACCTGGAATGTTTGGTAAGTCCTTAGCATTCCATCCTAAGAGAAAAATAGCCATAAGAACATTCGACCATAATGCCCCGTACACATGGTCGGATTTTCCGACGGAAAATGTGTGATAGGACCTTGTTGTCGGAAATTCCGACCGTGTGTAGGCTCCATCACACATTTTCCATCTGATTTTCCGACGCACAAAGTTTGAGAGCAGGCTAAAAAATTTTCCGACAACAAAATCCGTTGTCGGAATTTCCGATCGTGTGTACACAAATCCGAAGCACAAAGTGCCACGCATGCTCAGAATAAATAAAGAGATGAAAGCTATTGGCTACTGCCCCGTTCATAGTCCCGACGTACGTCTTTTACGTCACCGCGTACAGAATGATCGGATTTGTGTGACCGTGTGTATGCAAGACAAGTTTGAGCCAACATCCGTCAGAAAAAATCCTAGGATTTTGTTGTTGGAATGTCCGATCAATGTCCGGCCGTGTGTACGGGGCATTAGAGTTAAAGCGGAGTTCTGCCCCCCCTAGCAAAAAATTAGAAGTCAACAGATACACATACTGTAGCTGCTGACTTTTAATATTAGGACACTTACCTGTTCGGGAATCCAGCGAAGTTGGCACTCCAGCCAATGTTTCCATTTGTCTCAGGTGCTGCCGGCCGCCATTGCCTGTAAGGCTTCACAGCTGGTTCTATAGGTTAATAGGCGAAGACTGCTGCGCTTTCTGAATGGCCCGGCTAGATCTCTCGGAAATGGGGATGGGTAGATGTCAAAAACAGGTACCCCCACCCCCCCCTTCTCCCTGAAAAGTGAAAAATGTGGCACGGAGGGGGGAGGCAGATAAGCGGAGCTTCCACTTTTGGGTGAAACTCCGCTTTAACATTTACCAATAGAGGAAATTGTTTAACACTATAGGTTAAAAACATTGGTCAATGACGTCAAGTGGGAATGAGTCACTGGTTCCTAGGGTGCCAGTGGGTGCTGGTTCCCTGACAACCAGGAGGAAGCTGCCACATTTAGCAGTGGTAATCATACCACTGATAAATGTTTTGCTTCGCATTGCAGCTGGAGGCTCACTGGACCAAATACCTATTCATTCGGCAGTTGGCACAGGAACCTCCATGGATGTACACATCGCAGAGGTCTCCATCATATATTTCCCCTGTGGGTCAAATGTTTGCTGCCTATAGTATTCCTTGAGACCTCTTTGGTAAAAGGGTTGAGAAAGACTGCTCTAGTGAGTCTGAAATCTTCTCTAGCATTATATGTACTAAAAATGATGTTATGTGAGGGGCCGCAGTTGAGCCCCCTGTAGCACTCACCCGTGAAAGGGCCACTGATTGCCACAGTTTCCTTTCCCCTATTAGTGTAAAGGCAACCCGGCACACCATAAATATTCAGATTGCTCATTTGACCAAGGAAAATAAATCAAACCTGCAGCCCTTGAGACCCAGATTGGACCAAAACAGTCAACAACTGTACCACCGATTACAGAGGAGCCCAAAAAGAACTAAATTTACACAATATCCTAGCACCTAACTAGGAGGGTGCTACTCCCCCTATACTTTATATGTTGCCACCGATATAGAGAGCTATATCACCGATTTCGTGAATGTGGCTACTCACCAATTTCGTGAACATGGCTACTCGCATAAACAGCTTCGTAGGGCAAAACATAAGGCTGCCATATGTGACAGAAGTCAGCTCCTACAATCCAAAAAGGATAATGAAAAGGGAAGGAAAGAAAAGGAAGGAAAGGATAATCAGGTTCGCCTGATTACCCAATTTGGTGCCCAATGTGGCTTCCTCCAGAAACATTGGAGTATCCTGCAAAACAACCCCAAAATAGCAAAATAAGTAGGCAAGGCCCCAAACATGGTGGCACACAGAGCACATAATCTGGGGGACATCTTGATCTGCTCAGAATTCATAAGATCCCCTGCGGACAATTGGATGTCCACATACCCAAGATCCAAGGGAATGTTTCCATGTGGGAAATGTCAAGTTTGCCCTTTTGTGGACGTACGGACCCTTTTATGGACTCAGAGTGGATTAACTCCTATAATATCAATGACCTGATAAATTGTTCTACAACCAAGGTTATCTACATGATTTCATGCCCTTGTAGTAAATTCTATATTTGAAAAACAAAAAGACAACCAAAGAGTTAGGGTTGGTGAACATATTAGAGAAATGAAGGAAAAAGACCCCGAAAGTCCACTAGCAAAACACTTTAAAAAAATACATGGAGGCAATTGTGAGGGAATGAAAGTCAAGGGCATCTATGCCCTAAACCCTCTGCCCTAGAAGGGGGGATTTCGACAAAGTTCTCCTCAAATAAGAAAAGTGGTGGATATTCAATCTTGGAGCTTTAATACCACTAGGATTAAACACAGAATTTAATTGTCAGGTTTTTCTGGAGAATTGTGGATCCTATAAAATAACCTGCTGGCCCTCCCTGTTACATTATGACAATTACCATTAAATGTTTGGACTCATTGGCGACTTTTCATCCCAATGATGGCCCTCTACTTAAGGGGGGGAGGAGGATGGACATGCTATCTTGATGAAGCTACGCATGCACGTGAAACGTGTTGATGTCACAGCACATGTCACGGACCCATGAGGCGACATGCCCTGATCAACTGCGCAGTCAGTTGACTGTCACAAGGAAACCCCAGTTCTACTCCTTTGGCACAAGAGAGCGCACCAGCTATATGTGTTGTATTACAGCAGGAAGTCTACTCTTTCTGCAATGAGATGGCTAACACAGAGTTGCGTGGCTGACTCGGTGATGCCAACTAGCAGCTGCCTTTGCAAGGAACAACACCGGAAGCCTAAACAGAACAACATGCCAACTTGGCCAATCCGGAAGGTATATCCGTCAACCCCCAAAAACCTATATATCAGTGAGATAAGACTGTTGTAAATTAGCCTTTACTTCCTGTTGCCCTTTGTTGGATTTTCCTCTCGTGCATGTGAAGATAATACACACAGGTGTGGGTTGATGCATGCTTTTGCTTCTTTCATAGCGTGGAACTGTGTCCCATTTGATTATCACTGGCTGCAAGCAGGACTATGCCATATTGCCTTTCTTTCTGTTACGCACATGTGATGTGAAGGCTTTTGAGTTCAACTATTGCCAAACATTAATCAACTCAATACTTTGACTCACGCCATTTCTAAACGTTTATAGAACATGGGCATAGCCTTGGGACATCTAGGACTTGCAGATGTTGATGCATAATCTATGCAATATTTATTGTCTACACGAACATGCCCAATCGGGCATTGCATCTACATCTGAACCTCTCTAGTCTATAACATGATCCGGATCAGTGTGCTGTGTTATTGGTTTTTAATTACTGGTGAAGGGTGATTCTACATATACACTGTGCATACAGAAGCAATGAGTCTCTTTTTTATTGATCTACTATTTTCAATAAACACTAGTGATTTACTACCCAAAAGCCGAGTCTGCCTAATTAACCGTTTGGATGCCCGTTTTGGGAGCTCTTTTCCCACAGTGCACCCCTTCCCCTTTTTGTAGTATATGTTTGGTTAGAGTGCTGACCACCTAACGGTGTTATAGGCATTGGAGTAGTAATTTTTCTATCTCAAGATACCCCCTACCTTCTCCTCTTTTTTGTATTTGTATTCAGCCCCCTTTACTCTGATACCCCTAACTAAAATCTAGTGGAAACAATTGACTTCAGAGTCCACCTTTAATCTCAGTATAAATACAGCTGCTCTGTGAAGCCCTCAGAGGTTTGTTAGAGAAGTAAACAAACAGCATCATGAAGGCCAAGGAACACACCAGATAGGTCAGGAATAAAGTTGCGGAGAAGTTTAAAGCAGGGTTAGGTTATAAAATAATCCCAAGCTTCAAACATCTCACAGAGCACTGTTTAATCCATCGTCCAAAAATGGAAAAAGTATGGCACAACTAAGACAAGCAAGCGTGGAGGAGTTTTTGAGTCATACCTTTGCTATAATTACATATCTATCCTGAACAATTTTCGGATTTTCCATTTATCAATGAAAGGATCCAAACGTCTATGTCTGTTGTATTGGGTATCTGTTGACCTTGTCAAGTAATAGGGTGTTGTTGATTGTTATATGCTATTTTAATCTTTAATTTTTATATAATTACTGCCTCATGATATGCCCACAAAGTCCACCTTTTTTGAGAGAGCCCAACTCTCTCAATCCTTACATATATCCATTGGATGTTGGCATAGTGGGGGTCTTCTCTTTCTATGGCACAACTGCAAAACCTACCAAGACATGGCCATCCACCTAAACTGACAGGCCAGGCAAGGAGAGCCATAATCAGGGAAGGGCCAAGAGGCCCATGGTAATTCTGGAGGAGATGCAGTGATCCAGGTGGGAGAATCTGTTCACAGGGCAACTATTAGTCGTGCACTCAAGAAATCTGGCCTTTATGGAAGAGTGGCAAGAAGAAAGCCATTGTTGAAAGAAAACCATAAGAAGTCCCATTTGCAAGTTGTGAAAAGCCATGTGGGGGACACAGCAAACATGTGGAAGAAGGTGCTCTGGTCAAAAATCAAACTTTTTGGCCTAAAAGCAAAACGCTATGTGTGGCGGAAAACTAACACTGCACATCACCCTGAACACACCATCCCCACCATGAAACATGAAGGTGGCAGCATCATGTCGTGGGTGTTCTTCAGAGAAGCTGGTCAGAGTTGATGGGAAGATAGATGGAGTCAAATACAGGGCAATATTTGAAGAAAACCTGTTAAGAGTCTGCAAAAGACTTGAGACTGGGGCGGAGGTTCACCTTCCAGCAGGAAAACGACCCTAAACATACAGCCAGAGCTACAATGGAATGGTTTAGATCAAAGCATATTCATGTGTTAGAATGGTCCAGTCAAAGTCCAGATCTGAATCCAATTGAGAATCTGTGGCAAGACTTGAAAATTGCTGTTCAAAAATGCTCTCCATCCAATCTGACAGAGCTAAAGCTATTTTGCAAAGAAGAATGGGCAAAAATATCACTCTCTAGATGTGCAAAGCTGGTAGAGACATCCCCAAAAAGACTTGCAGCTGTAATTGCAGCGAAAGGAGGTTCTACAAAGTATTGACTCGGGGGGCTGAATACAAATGCACGCCACGCTTTTCAGATATGTTTTTTTTTTTTAATTTGGAAAACCATTTATCATTTTCCTTTCACTTCACAATTTTGTGCCACTTTGTGTTGGTCTGTCACATAAAATCCCAATAAAATACATTTACGTTTTTGGCTGTAACATGGCAAAATGTGGAAAATTTCAACACTTTTTCAAGGCACTGTACATGCGATTTTTTTTTCATATTGTATTTTTAACAAATTTGCAAAGATTTCAAACAAACTTCTTTCGCGTGGTCCTTCTGGGGTATTGTTTGTAGAATTTTGAGGAAAATAATGAACTTAATCCATTTTGGAATAAGGCTGTAACATAACAAAACATGTAAAAGTTGAAGTGCTGTGAATACTTTCCGGATGCACTGTATAGCACAGTTACACTACACAAGATCCTTATTATGTTTGTAAAAGGAGATAATATGGTGTCTTTCAGTGAATGCATGGCACAGGTCTATATTTTCACATGGTTAGGTGGCAATGAATTTATATTGCTTACAGTCATGAGCTACAAACATAATGTTGCCATCTGCAAACCTTTGCATTATTTAGATGTCATGAACAATAGTCTGTGCTGGTCTGGTCATATTCTACTGGTTATTTAGTCTTCTACAAATCCTTCCTGCAATGTTCATGCTATTACAATTGTCTTGCTACACTTCCCACATAACTGACAACTTTTTATGTGATGTTATAAAACCTTCTGTGTGCACAACCCCCTTGATACTTACCTCGATCCAGTGATGTGCACGAGTGCCTCGGCTGGCCGGGACTCTCCCTCCTCATTGGCTGAGACAGCAGCAGGTGCCATTGGCGCCCACTGCTGTCAATCAAAATAAGTGAGCCAATGAGGAGAAAGAGGGAGCGGGGCCAAGCCACGGCTCTGTGTCTGAATGGGCACACAGAACAAAGCCTCAGCTCAGGTGCCCCCATAGCAAACTTCTTGCTGTGGGAGCACTCGGCAGAAGAGAGGGCCAGGAGCTCCATTGAGGGATCCGGGCTGCTCTGTGCAAAACCACTGCACAGAGCATGTAAGTATGACATGTTTGTTATCTTTAAACAACCCCCCCCCCTAAAAAAACGGGACTTTAATATTACTTAAAGCTAAAGCACCCAGTCGGCTCTAGTATCTCCCTGCACACTGTAGTTTGCTCTCTCAGAGATCATCCAGTGGGGATGGCAGGATCTGCACTGCACCTTGGGCACCTGCATCTCCCTTGTCCCCATCCTGCTCAAGAGCCGCTCAGCAGATCAGTGCTGTTGGAGCTGTTGGGAGACAATCTGTCCCTTGCAAACACAGAAGCCGGACTTCCGTGTTTACAAGGGATAACGGTGAGCAGGGAGGTAAGGGTCTGAGGCCGAGGTGGTGGAACTGAGTTCTAGACATGTGCACTGCCGAAAAATTTGTTTGTTTTATTCTGGATTTTTTGGGTCATTCTTCATGATCGCAATTCGTAAATTTGAAAATGAGAAAGAAAATCTGAAAGGATAACTAAACTAACTAATAGTAATTAACTATTAAATTATAGGTATTGGAATTTCCTTACAAATTTGGCTGTTAGTGAATGTAACAAATGCGAATTTATCCAAAGTTACAAATTATCCGAAATAACGAATGCCGTATCTAAACGAATGGAACAGAACAAATTAATAATAATAATAATAAAAAGTTTTTATTATTATTTTTTTTTATTATTAATTTTTTACGTTCTATTCGTTTAGATTGTTATTTTGGATAATTTGTAACTTCGGATACATTTGTATTCGTTACATTCACTAACAGCCAAATTCGAAAGGAAATTCCAATACCTATAATTTAATAGTTAGTAATAGGTAAGTTATTATTAGTTAGTTATTATTTCAGATTTTCTAATTTTGTGTTTTCGAATTTTCAAATTTACGAATATTCGGAAAAATTCGTTAAACAGGTTTTCGTTAAAGGGGTTGTAAACCCTTGTGTTTTTCCACCTTAATGCATCCTATGCATTAAGGTGAAAAAACTTCTGACAGTGACCGGTCCCCTAGCCCCCCCGTTTTACTCACCTGAGCCCTGTAATTCCCTCGGCGGAGACGCGCTCTTCCTCATTGCCCAGGGTTCTCGGCTCTTCATTAGATAGATTGATAGCAGCGCAGCCATTGGCTCCCACTGCTGTCAATCAAATCCAATGATGCGGGTGCCGGGGGGCGGGGCCGAGTCTGGCATTCTGTGTCTATGGACGCAAATGCTGGACACGGGAGCGCGCCCGCAAGGTTACCAATGTGGGGAGGAGCCGCTAGAGCCACTGGGGGACCCCAGAAGAGGATGTTCGGGGCCACTCTGTGCAAAACATACTGCACAGTGGAGGTAAGTATGACATGTTTGTTATTTTTTTTTAAAACAAAGCTTGGACAATCTATATATATATATATATATATATAGATATAGATATAGATATAGATATAGATATATGATGATATATATATGATATATATATATATATATATATATATATATATATATATATATATATATAAAATATATAATATCTAAAATACCAGACTGACCTCCAGGTAAGAAATAGGTCAAATAGAAGACTACAGATGCAGGAGAGAATAGAAAAGGATGAGGAAAGGAGGAGGGGTCTTATTTTTGGATTGAAAGACACTATAAAAAAGGAGGTGTAAACCCTTACTGAATGGCATTTGGCTTGATAAATCAATGCGTATCATAAACATCAGCATTTTTTTTCTTTTTTTTTTTTTTAACTTGTTTTTACCTTGTTTTTTGTTGCATATCAGCACTACTGATCTCCTGCAGCCCCTTTGAAGCCACTTCCTATATACATGCACTCCAGCAGCAGCTGCAGCTGTCAGGGTGGGTTCTTGGATCGTAACAGCACTAAAATATACCTTTGGTTTGTGATTGGTCTTTACCACACCCACTGTAGTTTGGTTTGTTTTGCATGGTTTCTGCTTTTTTGCCTTGTAACCCTTATCCAGGCATTTTCTGGATTTTTTTTTGTTTAAAAGTTTAAATCAGTGTTTAAAACATGTTTTGCTAGAAAATGACTTTGAACCCCCAAACATTATATATATATATTTAAATATATATAGTATCTCACAAAAGTGAGTACACCCCTCACATTTTTGTAAATATTTTATTATATCTTTTCATGTGACAACACTGAAGAAATGACACTTTGCTACAATGTAAAGTAGTGAGTGTACAGCTTGTATAAGGTCCCTTTCACACGTGCGGACCATTCGGATCCGCCTGTCAGTTTTTTCAGCGGATCTGAACGGTCGCTCCATACATGTCTATGGAGCGACCGATCCGCTCCACAAAATCCAACAGATGGAGGTCCTATTTTCCATCCGTCTGGTGGAACGGATCGGATGAAAACGGACAGGCGGCCCGTAATCATCCGATCCCCCCATAGAAGAGAGCGGAGATCTGACAGGTCCGTCCCCGCACAGTGTGCAGAGACGGACTTGTCATCCGCCGGCTCAGCAGGGATCAACGGGGCGATTCCTGCTGAGCAAGCAGATGGCTGGATACGGATCCGCATGTCTGAAAGGGCCCTAACAGTGTAAATTTGCTGTCCCCTCAAAATAACTCAACACACAGCCATTAATGTCTAAACCGCTGGCAACAAAAGTGAGTACACCCCTAAGAAAAAATGTCCAAATTGGGCCCAATTAGCCATTTTCCCTCCCCGGTGTCATGTGACTCGTTAGTGTTTCAAGGTCTCAGGTGTGAATGGGGAGCAGGTGTGTTAAATTTGGTGTTATCGCTCTCACTCTCTCATACTGGTCACTGGAAGTTCAACATGGCACCTCATGGCAAACAACTCTCTGAGGATCTAAAAAAAAAAAGAATTGTTGCTCTACATAAAGATGGCCTAGGCTATAAGAAGATTGCCAAGACCCTGAAGCTGAGCTGCAGCACGGTGGCCAAGTCCATACAGCGGTTTAACAGGACAGGTTCCACTCAGAACAGGCCTCACCATGGTCGACCAGAGATGTTAAGTGCACGTGCTCAGCGTCATATCCAGAGGTTGTCTTTGGGGAATAGATGTATGAGTGCTGCCAGCATTGCTGCAGAGGTTGAAGGGGTGGGGGGGTCAGCCTGTCAGTGCTCAGACCATACGCCGCACACTGCATCAAATCGTCCCAGAAGGAAGCCTCTTCTAAAGATGATGCACAAGAAAGCCTACAAACAGTTTGCTGAAGACAAGCAGACTAAGGACATGGATTACTGGAACCATGTCCTGTGGTCTGATGAGACCAAGATAAACTTATTTGGTTCAGATGGTGTCAAGCGTGTGTGGCGGCAACCAGGTGAGGAGTACAAAGACAAGTGTGTGTTGCCTACAGTCAAGCATGGTGGTGGAAGTGTCATAGTCTGGGGCTGCATGAATGCTGCCAGCACTGAGGAGCTACAGTTCATTGAGGGAACCATGAATGCCAACATGTACTGTGACATACTGAAGCAGAGCATGATGCCCTCTCTTCGGAGACTGGGCCGCAGGGCAGTATTCCAACATGATGACCCCAAACACACCTCCAAGACGACCACTGCTTTGCTAAAGAAGCTGAGGGTAAAGGTAATGGACTGGCCAAGCATGTCTCCAGACCTAAACCCTATTGAGCATCTGTGGGGCATCCTCAAATGGAAGGTGGAGGAGCGGAAGGTCTCTAACATCCACCAGCTCCATGATGTCGTCATGGAGGAGTGGAAGAGGACTCCAGTGGCAACCTGTGAAGCTCTGGTGAACTCCATGCCCAAGAGGGTTAAGGCAGTGCTGGAAAATAATGGTGGCCACACATAATATAAACACTTTGGGCCCAAGTTGGACATTTTCACTTAGGGGTGTACTCACTTTTGTTGCCAGCGGTTTAGACATTAACCACTTACCAACTGGCCCATAGCCGAATGACGGCTGCAGGGCGGTTGGATAACTCTGGGAGGGCGTATTATGACGTCCTCCCAGAATTCCCCTCTCGCGCGCCCCCTGGGGCGCGCACCCGAACACATCCGTGACCGCCGGGTCCCATCACGGATCCCGGTAAATGGCCGCTGATCGCGGCCGTTTACCATGTGATCGCGCCGTCAAATGACGGCGCGATCACATGTAAACAGACCGGCGTCATCTGATGACGCTAGTTCCTCTCCTCCCCTCCTGTGTACCGATCGGTACACAGTGAGCGGTGAGGGGGATGGATGGATGTCTGCAGCGCTGTGGGCTGTATGTGTAGTGCCCACTGCGCTGCACAGAGACATCCAGCCATCCATCCATCCATGCTCAGCCATCCCTCACTAATATGCAATGCTGTGCAATACTCTGCAATACCCCCACAATACTCTGCAATGCTGTGCAATACTCTGCAATACCCCCGCAATACTCTGCAATGCTGTGCAATACTCTGCAATGCTGTGCAATACTCTGCAATACCCCCACAATACTCTGCAATGCTGTGCAATACTCTGCAATGCTGTGCAATACTCTGCAATGCCCCCACAATACTCTGCAATGCTGTGCAATACTCTGCAATGCCCCCACAATACTCTGCAATGCCCCCGCCATACTCTGCCATGCCCCCGCCATACTCTGCGATGCCCCCGCCATACTCTGCCATGCCCCCGCCATACTCTGCCATGCCCCCGCCATACTCTGCCATGCCCCCGCCACACTCTGCCATACCCCGCCATACTCCGCCATACCCCGCCATAGTCCGCCATACCCCGCCATACTCCACCATACCCCGCCATACCCCGCCATACTCCGCCATACCCCGCCATACTCCGCCATACCCCCGCCATACCCCGCCATACTCCGCCATACTCCGCCATACCCCGCCATACTCCGCCATACCCCGCCATACCCCGCCATACTCCGCCATACTCCGCCATACCCCGCAATACTCCGCCATACTCTGCAATACCCCGCCATACCTCGCCATACTCCGCCATAGTCCGCCATACCCCGCCATACTCCACCATACCCCGCCATACCCCGCCATACTCCGCCATACCCCGCCATACTCCGCCATACCCCGCCATACCCCGCCATACTCCGCCATACTCCGCCATACCTCGCCATACTCCGCCATACCCCGCCATACCCTGCCATACTCCGCAATACCCCGCCATACCCTGCCATGCTGAGCCATGCTCAGCTGTACTCGCCCTCTGTATGTGGCCAGGCTGTGGAAGTCTCACACATGTGGTATCGCCGTACTCAGGAGGAGCAGGAGAATCTATTTTGGGGTGTCATTTTTGGTATGTACATGTTATGTGGTAGAAATATTGTATAAATGGACAACTTTGTGTTAAAAAAAAAAAAAAAGCGTTTTAACCACTTCCCGCCCGCCGGCCATCATACAACGTCCTTGACTTTGTGCGGAGATATCTGAATGATGGGTGCAGCTACAGGCATCATTCAGATATCAGCTTTTTCAGCCGGCGATTCCCTACACCATGAGAACGATCATAGGAGCTGTTCCACTGCTTGATCATTCTTACGGGAGGCGAGAGGGGATGTCCCCCCCTCCCGCGCTTCTACCGACTCACCGCTACGATCGAAGCCAGGATCATTTTTTTTTTTTTTATTTCAGGCTTCCCAGCCTAGAGGTGAGATGTGGGGTCTTATTGACCCCCCATATCTCACTGTAAAGAGGACCTGTCATGCCATATTCCTATTACAAGGATGTTTATATTCCTTGTAATAGGAATAAAAGTGGTCAAAATTTTTTTTTTTGGAAAAAAGCATCAAACTAAAATAAATAAAGTAAAATGAACAATAAAAAAAAAAAAATTTTTAAAGCGCCCCTGTCCCTGTGTGCTCGCATGCAGAAGCGAACGCATACGTAAGTCCTGCCCACATATAAAAACGGTCTTAAAACCACACATGTGAGGTATCGCTGCGATCGGTAGAGCGAGAGTAATAATTTTGGCCCTAGACCTCCTCTGTAACTCAAAACATGTAACCAGTAAAACATTTTAAAGCGTCGCCTATGGGGATTTTTGAGTAGCAAAGTTTGGCGCCATTCCACAAGCGCGTGCAATTTTCAAAGGTGACATGTTGGGTATCTATTTACTCGGCGTAACTTCATCTTTCACATTATGCAAAAACATTAGGCTAACTTTACTGTTTTGGTTTTTGTAAAGCACAAAACAGGTTTTTTTTCCAAAAAAAACGCGTTAAAAAAATTGCTGCGCAAATACCGTGCAAGATAAAAAGTTGCAACAACCGCCATTGTATTTTCTAGGGTCTTTGCTAAAAAAACATATATAATGTTTTGGGGTTCTATGTAATTTTCTAGCTAATAAATGATGATTTTTACATGTAGGAGAGAAATGTCAGAATTGGCCTGGGTGCTCCAGAACACCTGAAGGTGCTCCCTGCATGTTGGGCCTCTGTATGTGGCCACTCTGTGTAAAAGTCTCACACATGTGGTATCGCCGTACTCGGGAGTAATAGCAGAATGTGTTTTGGGGTGTAACTTGTGGTATGCATATGCGGTGTGTGAGAAATAACCTGCTAATATGACAATTTTGTGGGGAAAAAAAAAAGTAAAAAAAAAACCTTGATTTTGCAAAGAATTGTGGGAAAAAATGACAACTTCAAAAAACTCACCATGCATCTTTCTAAATACCTTGGAATGTCTTCTTTCCAAAAAGGGGTCATTTGGGGGGTATTTGTACTTTTCTGGAATGTTAGGGTCTCAGGAAATTAGATAGGCCGTCAGTACTTCAGGTGTGATTAATTTTCAGATATTCGCACCATAGTTTTGGACTCTATAACTTTCACAAAGACCAAATAATATCCACCGATTTGGGTTAATTTTACCAAAGATATGTAGCGGTATAAATTTTGGCCAAAGTATATGAAGAAAAATTACTAATTTGCAAAACATTATAACAGAAATGAAGAAAAATGTATTTTTTTACAGATTTTTCTGTCTTTTTTCTTTTACGGCGCAAAAAATAAAGAACCCAGCGGTGATTAAATACCACCAAAAGAAAGCTCCATTTGTGTGAAAAAAAGGACAAAAATTTCATATAGATACAGTATTGCATGACTGAGTAATTGTCATTCAAAATGTGAGAGCACCAAAAGCTGAAAATTGGTCTGGTTAGGAAGGGGGTTTAAGTGCCCAGTTGTCAAGTGGTTAATGGCTGTGTGTTGAGTTATTTTGAGGGGACAGCAAATTTACACTGTTATACAAGCTGTACACTCACTACTTTACATTGTAGCAAAGTGTCATTTCTTCAGTGTTGTCACATGAAAAGATAGAATTAAATATCTACAAAAATGTGAGTGGCAGAGGCCCTAGAGAGTAAAATGACAATTATTGCAATCTTTTATGTCACACAGTATTTGCGCAGCGGTCTTTCAAACGCAATTGTTTTGGAAAAACGACATTTTAATGAATTTTAATGCGAAAAAACACCATAGTTAACCCAATTCTTTTGTAAACTATAAAAGATGATGTTATGCCGAGTAAACAGATACCCAACATGTGACGCTTTAAAATTGCGAATGGCAACAAACTACGGTACTTAAAAACCTCCATAGGTGACACTTTAAAAATTTTAACAGGTCACCTGTTTAGAGTTACAGAGGAGATCTTGATCCAGAAGTATTGCTCTTGCTCTAATGTTTGCAGCGATACCTCACATGTGTGGTTTGAACACCATTTATATATGCTTGTGCAACTTACGTATGCATTCCACTTCTGCACACGAGCACGGTGGGAAGGGGCACTTTAAATGTTTGGGGTTTTTTTTCTTATTTATTTTACTTTTTATTTTTACACTGTCCCTTTATTTTTATTTTTTTTAATCACTTTTATTCCTATTACAAGAATAGGAATTATCGCAATAGTAACAAATTTTTGACGAATCATGAATAAATCAGAAAACAAAATAACATAACGAACTAACGAATTATCAGAATTCAAATTTGAAAATAAATTAAAATTTGAAAATTTATTTGAAATGGAAACATATTGCAATAAATACAATAAGGTATAAAAGTGAAATAAGATGACGATTCCTACTTAGGCTGCTTTATAGAATAGAATTGAACAGAATAGAATAGAATCACATAAAACAGAATATATGTACATTAACTGCAGCCGGGCAGCCCGGATGCGCGAAATCATGTACCCGAATAAAAATAGAAAAGAATAGAATAGAAAGAAAGAAAATAGGAGGAAAAGAAAAGAAAAGAATAGAAAAAAATAGAATATAAAAGAACAAAATCATAGAATAGAATAGACAATAATAGAATGGACCTGTCCTATAAGGGATAAGTCTCTCTGAAAAGTCATCTAGCTGTGCATGTAAATTTCACCCTGAGCTATTAACCAGTTCCGGACCGCCCCATGTACATTTACTGCAGCAGGGCGGCCCTGCTGCACGAAATAACGTACCTGCACATGATTCACGTTCGGAAAAGAATAGAATATAAATAATAGAATGGAATATAAAAGAAGAGAATCAAATAAAATACAATACAATAAAGTAGAAAGAATATAGCCATCTATGGAAATTCAAATAGATTGGAAAATAATGAATATACTAACCGAATCCGAATTTAGGAAACAAATCCGAATGTACGAAACAAATTCCAAAAATGAGTCATTCTAACATAACGAATATGATGAAACAAAATTATTAACTTAACAAATGAATCCGAAACAAAACACATTTTTTGTTGCTGTGACCATCTCTAGAGCTCACCAGTTTCTATGTGTCAATAACCATGTATATTTTTTTTCGGGTATTGTTATTTTAAAATGCCTATATAAATGAAATGTAGTGGTTAAAAAACTACTTGTGGTTTTAACCAATCTTTTTTTTTTTTGCATAACTGGGGGGGGGAGGGAGTGGCATGGGTGTGTCCTTTGCCCTACATACTTTGTGCTACAATGCCATCTTAGATAGTTGGGAGGTAGGTTTTATAATAAGTATTGAAGCATTAAATACACTGCAAAGGATTCACAGAGCACTAGGGTTAGCTGAAAAGACAGCAGAGCAAAAGCAGCCCACCTTGAGGTAGGATTTGTCTCATTAAATCCCTCAGGACCGCCTGTCCTATAAGGGATGAGTCTCTCTGAAAAGTCATCTAGCTGTACATGTAAATTTCACCCTGAACTATGAAGGGCTGCAAACAATAGGTGACGTCCAACAGGCTGTAAAGAGACAGAAGAAAATACAGTATGTGAAATTATGAGTATGAGTTAAGATCTTCACCTTCAAACTTAATTTTAATATGCAATATGTATAGATTACTGCATGCAAATAATTTGTTTTACTTTTTTATTTTTTTTTAACGCTTTGGCCTTACAAAATGAACAAAACCATTATACAATTCTTTAAAATTGATATTTCACACCAGGTGGTGATAAGCAATTCTTATGAATCCACTTCTGCTGTGCTGGACATAATTTACTTTACTCAGGCTGTCATACAGAACTACCACTAAGAGTGTACAGTATTAATAATGATTGTTTAGTAGTTAATTATTTTCGGAATATTATGTATTAAATAATTGCTTGTTATGAACTGCCGGTCTTCAGAGAGTCTAGTCCATCGAGAGCTTGTTATTGAGATTGCCAGGAGGTTATAAAGAGCTCATTTATGGAAAGACAACACGACTTCGGAGAACTGGCCCCACACTGTGACGGGAAAATACAGTATTTCATTTTATATAATATTTAGGATGAGTCAAAACCATGTTGCAGTGTAATTTATCATTACAAAGGTTACATGAAACTTCTTCATGGAGTAATTTTCTTCTTTGATTATCAGTTTTTATTATTATAATTTTCTAACTCATTTTGGTTACAAATTTTCTACAAAAGAAATCTCCTCTCCACTTTGGTATTTTAAGTTCAACACAATGAGACACATTTTCATCTGATGTGAAGCACGTTTCTTTCCCTCCTTCCTCCGTCCCTCTTTCCGCTCTCTCTCCATCCCTTTCTCTCTCTCTCTCTCTCCCTCTCTCTCTCTCTCTCTCTCTCTCTCTCTCTCTCTCTCTCTCTCTCTCTCCATCCCTTCTTTCTCTTTTTCTCTATATCTCACCACCCCTTTATTTCTTTCTCTCTCTCCATCCCTTTATTTCTTTCTCTCTCTCCATCCCTTTATTCCTTTCTCTCTCTCCATTCCTTTCTTTTTGTCTCTCTCATCCTTTCTTTCTATCTCTCTCTCCATCCTTTATTCCTTTCTCTCTCTCCATTCCTTTCTTTTTGTCTCTCTCCATCCCTTCTTTCTATCTCTCTCTCCATCCCTTTCTTTCTCTCTCTCTTTCCATCCCTTTCTATATCTCTCTCTCCATCTTTCTTTCCTTTCTTTCTTTCTTCTTTTCTTTCTTTCTTTCTCTTCCTTCTTTCTTCTTCTTTCTTTCTTTCTTTCTTTCTTTCTTTCTTTCATTCTTTCTTTTCTCTCTCTCCATTCCTTTCTTTCTTTCTTTCTTTCTTTCTTTCTTTCTTTCTTTCTTTCTTTCTTTCTTTCTCTCTCTCTCTCTCTCTCTCCATTCCTCTCTTTCTCTCTCTCTCTCTCTCTCTCTCTCTCCATTCCTCTCTTTCTCTCTCTCTCTCTCTCTCTCTCTCTCTCTCTCTCTCTCTCTCTTCCTCTCTCTCTCTCTCTCTCTCTCTCTCTCTCTCTCTCTCTCTCTCTCTCTCTCTCTCTCTCTCTCTCTCTCTCTCTCTCTCTCTCTCCATTCTCTCTTTCTTTCTCTCTCTTTTTAAGGGGCGTTTTACTTTGCAATTTAGTCCAGAGCTGAGTGAATGTAGTGGAATTTCACTTTGCAAAGAATACCCAATCATGTGCAAAAAAAACACCACAAAAAATCCCAACTTTTTGCTGTGTCCTAATTTTCCGGCAAGTATTATTATTATTATACGCGATTTATATAGCGCCAACAGTTTACGCAGAGCTTTACAATGTAGAGGGGGACAGCACAATTACAGTACAGTTTAATACAGAAGGGACAGGAGGGCCTTGCTCGTGGAGCTTACATTCTAAAGGGAGGGGGTGGTGGTACAAAAGGTAATAGCTGCAAAGAATGATTTGATGGGGGTGACTCGGGGACAGTTGTTATGTGGGTGTGGGATAGGCTTCTCTAAATAAATGAGTTTTCAGGGATCTCCTAAAGGTGGACAGGGTAGGGGCTGATCGGACATACTGGGGCAGGAAGTTCCAGAGGATGGGAGAGGCTCTGGAGAAGTCCTGAAGGCGAGCATAGGAGGAGGTAACAAGAGAGCTAGAGAGCAGGAGGTCCTGGGAGGAGCGGAGGGGATGATTTGGGCGATATTTGCAGATGAGGTTGGTGATGTAGATGGGGGCGATGTTGTTAATGGCCTTGTATGTTATGATTAGCATTTTGAATTTTACACGGTGGGTTATGGGAAGCCAGTGAAGAGATTGGCAGAGAGGGGCGGCAGTCACGGATCGATTAGTGAGGTGTATTAGTCTAGCAGCAGAATTCATAATAGACTGAAGGGGGGGTAGCCTGCTTAAGGGTAGGCCATTAAGGATAGAGTTGCAGTAGTCAAGGCAGGAAATAATCAAGGAGTCAATAAGTTGCTTTGTGGTGTCATTAGTCAGGAAGGGTCGAATTCTGGAGATGTTGCAGAGGTTAAGGCGGCAGGATTTAGCCAGTGATTAGATATGGGGGCTGAAGGAGAGGTCAGAGTCAAGGATTACACCCAGGACTCTGGCATGTGTGGATGGACCAATGGTTGTGTTGTTGATATTAATGGTGAAGTCACAGGGGGGGGGGGGACTGTGAAGGAGGAAATTTAACAAGCTCAGTTTTAGAAAGATTAAGTTTGAGGAAGTGGTGTGACATCCATACCAATATGTCATTCAGTAAGTTTGAGATCCGTGAGGAGATCGAGGGGGTGAGTTGAGGAGTGGAGAGATAGATCTGGGTGTTATTGGCATAGAGGTGGTATTGGAAGCCATGGGAGGTTATCAACTGGCCCAGGGAAGAGGTAAAGAGTGAGAATAGGAGAGGCCCAAGGACGGAGCCTTGGGGTACCCCAACAGAAAGAGGAAGGGGAGAGAAGGAGATGGAGTTGTAAGTGACACTGAAAGTGCGCTGAGATAGGTAGGAGGAGAACCAGGATAATGCAGAATCACGGAGGCCAAGGGAGTGTAGTTTGCTGAGGAGGAGCAGGTGGTCAACTGTGTCAAAGGCAGCAGAGAGGTCTAAAAGTAGAGTATGGAGTAGTGGCCATTGGTTTTAGCAGTTAGTAGGTCACTGGAGAGTTTTAGTAGGGCAGTTTCAGTAGAATGTTGTGGGCAGAAGCCAGACTGTAGGGGGTCGAGAAGTATAGACCCTGCCGGAAAAATGCAGGGTCTATGCCAGGGGTTGCGTCATTTCCTATGGACATCAGCCCCGACATCCCGTGATACAGCCTTATATTGAAAATTGTCTGATAGAAGTCAGCAGAGCTTAAAGTAATTGTAAAGTCTAGTTTTTTTTATTTTAGTTAAAAATAACAAACACGTTATACTTACCTGCTCGGTGTAATGATTTTGCACAGAGCAGCCCAGATCCTCCTCCTCTCAGTTCGTCTTTGGCTCTCCTGGCTCCTCCCTCCTGTTGAGTGCCCCAACAGCAAGCAGCTTACTATGGGGGCACCCGAGCTGAGCTGCAGCTCTGTGTGTTCATTGAGACAGGGAGCCATGGCCCAGCGCTCCTTTCTTTCCTCATTGGCTGACTGACTTTGTTTGACAGCAGCCGGAGTCACACTGTTGTCTCAGCCAATGAGGTGGGGAGTCCCGGGCAGCTGAGACAATCCTACAACATTGCTGGATCTAGATGGGGCTCAGGTAAGTATTGGGGGGGCTGAGGGTGGCTGCATAGAATGCACGAAGATAAAAAAAAACCTTCTGCCGTTGCAACCACTTTAACCTCATTCCCTAAGCTCTGGGGAAAATTGCCGTGGAAAGTGCAACTAGCCCTTGCAAGGTGAACAGCCTATTTGCCTTTAGTAAATGAACCCCATTGACTCTTTCAATGGTCAAACTATATATAATTATATTTTGCATATGTTTGCTTCATTTACTAGTAAGGACCTTAAACAAATTTAAAAAAATATATAGCTGTACAGGAGGTAATTCCTGTGAGTGTCATACCATTACAGGTGCCATAGGTGTGCGCAGCCTCTTGCATTAGGGTGTACACCCCAAAGCTCAAATACATATGCATGTGTGTATGTACTGATGGTGTCAGTAGGGCAGTGGACAGTGTCATTATTTTTATTTTATTTTTTAATAAATTATTGTATTTTGTAACATATTTTTGTGGATGAAATATCAGTGGTCTAAACAGGGGGGAATATGCACCACACAAGGCGATTAGGGTGTGCCCAGGCACACCTGGCACACCCTGTGCGCACGCCTATGACAGGTGCACATTGGATTTATAAATAGCAAGTACCAAAACTGTATTATATGTAAACATGAGGACTACTCCTTCCTTTATCGAAATGCAAAAGTGGCCATCTTTTTATTAACTTACATAGGTTGTTCAAATTTCACATAGAGTAACTTCCTCTATAGTAACTCTTCTTCTTTTTGCAGGTAAATAATGGATTCAGTGCAGAATCAATGTGCTGTTGTTAAGTTCTATAGGAAGGATGGGTGCAGGCTGTCTGACATCCTCAGAAGGGCACAGGACCATTGACAAGAGCAATGTCTTGTCATTGGTGACTTGTCACATTGCTTTTGCTTGGAATCCATTAAAGTATTTACCTGCAATGAAAAAGAAGAATAAGAGTTTGTTACTATAAAGGGACAGAAGTTTGAATGACCTATGTAAGTTAATACAAAAGTTATGCCAACTTTTGCATTACTTTTCATCGTTTTGTGTGTGTGTGTATGTATGTATATATGTATATATATGTGTATATATATATATATGTATGTGTATATATATATATATATATGTATATATATATATATATATATATATATATATATATATATATATATATTATATATATATATATATATATATATATATATGTGTGTATATATATATATATGTATATATATATATGTATATATATATATATATATATATATATATATATATATATATATATATATATATATATATATATATATATAGATAGCTTTTTCTGGCACCTCGAGCACTGAAAGTATTTTATGGTAAGGAGTCCTGGAGGGTTCATTGATGCTGGCTGCTGGGGGATCTAATGCAGCTGGTGATGATCTATTTTTGTGTGGGGGGTCTATTGTTGCTGGGTAGGTCTATTGTTGTTGGTGGGGTGTCTCTTGTTGGGGGGGTTAATTGTTGCTTGGAGGGATCTACTGTTGAGGGAGAGGTTTATTGTTGCTGGCTGCTGGAGGGTCTATTGATTCTGGCTTCTGGGAGATCTGTTGTTGCTGCTGGGGGTCTATTGTTGCTGGGTTGGTAGTTTGTTGCTGGAGGGGGGTCTATTGTTACTGGGGTCTATTGTTGCTGAGGGAGGGCTATTGTTGTGTGGGGGATCTATTGTTGCTGTGGTGGGGTATATCAAATTTAATACAAAATTACTTAGTAGCACAAAATGATACTTGGTTCTTTATTCTCTAAAAGGGGCGGTACTGGGAGGTGGGTAGGGGGTGGAACCAAGGATGGTGCTCAGAGGGGGTAGGGGCAGAGACTAAGGTGCATCAGAAAGGGGGGCGGGTTCCTGCACCTTTTCTTTGAGAAAAAAAGCCCTGTATATATATATATAATATATATATATATATATATATATATATATATATATATATATACAAACAGACACACACAGTGGGTAAAATAAGCATTGAACACGTCACCATTTTTTTGGGTAAATATACACTATATTACCAAAAGTATTGGGACATCTGCCTTTACACACACATGAACTTTAATGGCATCCCAGTCTTAGTCCATAGAGTTCAATATTGAGTTGACCCACAAGGTTTAGAAGTGTCTATGGGAATGTTTGACCCATTCTTCCAGAAGTGCATTTGTGAGGTCAGGCACTGATGTTGGGCGAGAAGGCCCAGCTTGCAGTCTCTGCTCTAATTTATCCCAAAGGTGTTCTATCGGTTGAGGTCAGGACTCTATGCAGGCCAGTCAAGTTCCTCCACCCCAAACTTGCTCATCCATGTCTTTATGGACCTTGCTTTGTGCACTGGTGTGCAGTCATGTTGGAACAGGAAGGGGCCATCCCCAAACTGTTCCCACAAAGTTGGGAGCATAAAATTGTCCAAAATTTCTTGGTATGCTGACACCTTAAAAGTGGTTGTATACCCATTCAGACTGTTTTTCTGTATGTAAACAATTGCAGGTTATGAAATGTATTGCGCTCTTTGAATATCTCCTTACCTGCTATCCTTGCGAGTATTTTTCTTTCTTATGACGTCACTCGCGCATGCGCCATGTGTCCTAATTTTCCGGCAAGTATAGACCCTGCCGGAAAAATGCAGGGTCTATGCCAGGGGCTGCGTCATTTCCTATTGACATCAGCCCCACATCCCCTGATACAGCCTTATATTAAAAATGTTAATGACTAAGCACACGTGTGCAAACGCGTCTACCCAGCATTCTGATTCCTGTAATTTTTTGGGATGTCCTTCTAATTTCATTGTGTGTGGAGTAGGGCTGCTGAAATTAATCGCAGCATCGATGCATCGCGATTCGGGTGTCCCGATGCGGCATCGATGCATGCGACCCGAAAAATCGATGCTGGCCCCGCCCCCGTCCCGGGAGAGCGCTCCGTACGTAAAGCTGTTACTAGTGTGTGTATTTTCCGCTCATGTGACTCTCGGCCGCGCCTCCCTCCTCTGAGTCCCCTGATTTCAGCCCCGCCCCACTGACAGGAGCTATCAGGTCAGAAGAGAGGCGGGCGGGGCTGACATCAGGAGAGACGTGAGAGGAGGAGGCGGGCCGGGAGTCACATGAGCGGAAAATACACACACTAGTAACAGCTTTACGTACGGAGCGCTCTCCTGGAGAATTCCCTGCTCAGGAGAGATGTGACAACCGGCGGGACACCGGCGGCTGGAGTGGAGATCGGGGGGAGATGGTGAGCAGGCAGATCGCCCTGCTCATTACAGGTTGCCACCAGCACCGGCGGAGCAGCATGTAAGTACAGAGGGGGAGGGGGGCGCTGTGACACAAGTCCCATAACATACAATTGTCTTCTATGTGCATTCATCACACCACAACTCTGCATTATTGTCCCCAGTCTGTGACCAACTCCTGTGCCATGTCCCCAGTCTGTGACCATCTCCTGTGCCATGTCCCCAGTCTGTGACCATCTCCTGTGCCATATCCCCAGTCTGTGACCATCTCCTGTGCCATGTCCCCAGTCTGTGACCATCTCCTGTGCCATGTCCCCAGTCTGTGACCATCTCCTGTGCCATGTCCCCAGTCTGTGACCATCTCCTGTGCCATGTCCCCAGTCTGTGACCATCTCCTGTGCCATGTCCCCAGTCTGTGACCATCTCCTGTGCCTTGTCCCCAGTCTGTGACCATCTCCTGTGCCATGTCCCCAGTCTGTGACCAACTCCTGTGCCATGTCCCCAGTCTGTGACCATCTCCTGTGCCATGTCCCCAGTCTGTGACCAACTCCTGTGCCATGTCCCCAGTCTGTGACCAACTCCTGTGCCATGTCCCCAGTCTGTGACCAACTCCTGTGCCATGTCCCCAGTCTGTGACCAACTCCTGTGCCATGTCCCCAGTCTGTGACCAACTCCTGTGCCATGTCCCCAGTCTGTGACCAACTCCTGTGCCATGTCCCCAGTCTGTGACCAACTCCTGTGCCATGTCCCCAGTCTGTGACCAACTCCTGTGCCATGTCCCCAGTCTGTGACCAACTCCTGTGCCATGTCCCCAGTCTGTGACCAACTCCTGTGCCATGTCCCCAGTCTGTGACCAACTCCTGTGCCATGTCCCCAGTCTGTGACCATCTCCTGTAGCATGTCCGCAGTCTCTGATCATCTCCTGTAGTCATTTGGGGGCAGTCTGGAGCTCCTCTTTAAGTTGTCTGCACTGTTTACACTTTGCTACATGCAAGGAGTGTTGTCTTTTTTTTTAAGAACAGATAAAATTTAAAAAATGGAGTTCTTCTGACTACTTAAATTTTTTGGATGAAAACCGCGTGCAGTAATCGTGATGCATCGTTAATCGTGGACCTGATAATCGTAATCGAATCGAATCGTGAGGCCAGTGAAGATGCGCACCCCTAGTGTGGAGGCGAGCACCTACTGGATCATTAGGCTTCCTGGTCTCACCTGGAGCGGAGGGTGTTTCTTTTTCTATTACAGCCTTATACTAGCTCGTGGACACCTTGCTATTACTGCGCATGCGCAGAATTAAGGGCAGAAAGAGCTACTGCGGGTGGAACTAGCTTACTGGATAGACGCGGAAGACCATAGTTGGGATGGCGCCGGCGACCAGCAAGCAGGTGCTTTTCAAATAGAAGGATTTATGACAGTAAGAAATATTGGGTATACTCATATTACCAATTTCACTGTAAATAATAGTTATATTAAAATATTGTTTAAATCCAGCATCATTAGGAGAGTTTACCACCGCTTTAAGAGTTCCCTTCACTGGAACTAAGGAGCCAAGCCCAAGCCCTGAAAAACAACCACACACCATAATCCCCCTCCACCAAATGATTTAGACCAGTGCGCAAAGCAAGGTGCCCCCCCTCCTGAACCATACCAGGCCACATGCCCTCAACATGGGGAGGGTGCTTTGGGATAGCACACTCCCAAGGGCCTCATCCCCACAACCCTTGCCTGGTGGTTGTGGGAGTCTGCGGGTGGGGGGCTTATCGGAATCTGGAAGCCCCCTTTAACAAGGGGCCCCCCAGATACCGCCCCCCCCCCCCCCTGTTTGAAATGGTAACCCTACCATTTCACAAAAAAAGTGTCAAAATGTTAAAAAATCACAAGACACATCTTGGGACAAGTCCTTTATTAAAAAAAAAAAAAGTCCCACGAAGTCCATTCATCTTCTTCTCTCGCTCCGCCGACGGACCGGAAAAGAAAAAAAGAAGAAAAACCTGCACGCCGCCATGATCCGCCTCCATGGGAGGCACCCGCTGTAATGACCGTTCTCAGGTGAAAGTTCTTTTATTACTGAGGACGGGGCCACACAGAGACATACCCAGGTGACCCAGCCCCCTCTGATGCACGGGGACTTTCCAATGGCTTCCCTGTGGCGTCAGAGGGGGGCGGGGCCAAACTGCCATTTTCAATACTTTTTTTGCATTGATCCATGTCCCCTGGGGCAGGACCCGGGTCCCCAAACACTTTTTATGAAAATAACTTGCATATTAACCCTTAAAATTAGCACTTTTGATTTTTCATGTTCATGTCCCATAGACTTTAACGGTGTTCGTGTGTTCGAACAAATGTTTTGCCTGTTTGCATGTTCTGCTGCGAACCGAATGTTTGGAGGTCATATGGCACATCACCCCAAAAATACCTCCATACCTTCTGTGAAGTTTGGAGGTGGGAACATCATGATGTGCGCAGGGCTGTTTTTCAGCATACGGTACTGGCAAACTTTATGTGATTGAAGGAAGGATGAATGGTAAAATGTAGCAAGACATTCTTGATAAAAATCTGCTGCCATCTACCAGTATGATGAAGATGAAATGAGGGAGGACATTTCAGCAAGACAATGATCCCAAACACAAAGCCAAGGAAACTCTCAATTGGTTTCAAAGAAAGAAAATAAAGGTGCTAGAATGGCCCAGCCAATCACCTGAGTTGAATCCAATAGAAAATCTATGGAAAGAACTAAAGATCAGAGTTCATAGAAGAGGCCCACAGAACCTTCAAGATTTGAACACTGCTTGTGTGGAAGAATGGGCCAAAATCACACCTGAGCAACACATGCGACTAGTTTCTCCATACAGGAGCCTGCGTCTTAAAAATGTCATTATTAACAAAGGATTTTGTACCAAGTATTAAATATATCTCAGCATGTTCAATCCTTTTTGCCTGTTTCATTTCATTTTATTAAACATAACATAATTTCTGACCTTATTTGTTTTGGTTTCTTTGTATGTATGGATTGCATGGTTTTTACCGACATGTAGTGAAAATTTCATGTCGATAGCATCTTTAGAGATATATTTACCTAGAAAAATGGTGATGTGTTCAATGCTTATTTTACCTGTTGTATATACACCAATCAGCCATAACTTTATTACCACCCACCTAATATTGAGTAGGCCCCCCTTTTGCTGCCAAAACAGCCCTGACCCATTAAGGCATAGACCTCTGAAGGTATGCTGTGATATCTGGCACCAAGCTGTCAGTAGCAGATCCTTAAATTTCTCTAGGTTGTGAGGTGGGACCTCCATGGATCAGAATTGTTTTTCCCACACATCCCACAGATGCTCGATGTTGTTTTCCTCAAACCATTCTTAAACCATTTTTGCTGTGTGGCAGGGCGCATTATCCTGCTGAAAGAGGCCACTGCCATCAAAGAATACCATTCTAGTTTTGTTTTGTTTTTTGCCCTCTGTGTCCCATTGGGGAAATTTCCCCTCACTTCCTGTCCCATAGCCCAAATAGGAAATTAAAAGAAATCCCCCCAAAGTGAGGAAATACCTTGATGTCACCAGAACCAATGTCCTTATTGGCAGTTTTCCCCTCTATATATGTTCTCGAGGCAATCTGAAACGTATAAAATTTTCACTTTCGGGGATAACGGTAAACAAGACAAATAAAGAGGCTAAATCTTCTAAGGGGGCACAGACAATGATAAAAATCTGACAGGTGTTCTAACCCTTCTCTGCTCTTTCCAGAACTAAAATAGAAAGCGTTTGCCACTAGGTGAACTGTGCCTAAGTCATCAGTAGGGAAAAGATAAGCTGGAGACCACAGGCAATAATGGTGATAAGTCCTTTGCTTGTCTTTTTTGGGCATGGCTTCTAGAATTCAGGTCTTCTTTAAAGCAAAGGGCTTTGTCTGGTTTCTAGTTTAGCATATGCGAATACTCTACCAGAAGAATCATGTTCTTTTATTTTCTTTTAACTTACAAGGTAAAACATGTATGGAAACAAGACGGTGGTGGCCTATTTCATCCTTAAAGGGATTTCAGATGTCTCCAAACTGCAAGTTCCAATCTTCCTCCTGGTCCTTTTTATGTATCTCTTCACTCTTGGTAGCAACTTGGCCATCCTTCTACTGGTTTGCCTGGATTCTCAACTCCACACTCCTATGTACTTCTTCCTGTGTAATCTGTCCATTCTTGACATATCTTCTGCCACAGTCACCCTTCATAAGATCCTCATTACCTTCGTAACAGGGTATCAAATTGTATCCTTCAATGAATGCATGGTGCAAGTATATATTTTCTCATGGCTCTCGGGCAATGAGTTGATATTGCTCACAGCCATGAGCTACGACCGTTATGCTGCCATCTGCAACCCATTGCATTATTCATCTATCATGAGTAGTAGTGTCTGTGCTGGTTTGGCCATATTCTGCTGGTCATTTAGTTTTTTACAGATTCTTCCCGCAATGATAATGCTATCAGAATTGTCTTGCTACTCTTCCAATATAATTAACCACTTTTTCTGTGACATTGTGCCTCTAATAAGTCTTTCCTGCAGTGACACCTCCACTTTGGAACTGCTAATTTTCACACAGGGGCTCCTACTTTGTGCCTTCACCCCTTTTCTACTCACCTTTGTCTCCTACATCTTCATCATTGCGGCCATAATGAAAATTAAGTCTAGTAGAGGAAGATCTAGAGCTTTCTACACATGCTCATCGCACATAACAGTGGTTACTCTTCACTACACCATTCTTGGCTGTCAATATTTTACACCGAGTGGAACTTTTAAGTTTGGTAAAATTTTGTCTTTGGTCAACACAGCTTTGGTTCCCATGCTAAATCCCCTCGTTTACAGCTTGAAAAACAAGGATGTGAAGTCAGCTCTACAACGACAACTCAAGTACTTTATGACTTTATACCGGTAAATAACATACTGAATGAGAAGATTCCTATCAAGCAGTTCTTGCTGATGGTTTCATAAATGTACAAGCCCTGGGGCTACCTAATTAAAGGAAATTCCGTTTTTGGTTTAGAGTTTATTAAAGCCATTCTTTCAGTAACTTTACAACTCGGTACTATTAAAGTGGAACTAAAGTCTCTCAATCAACATTAACTATGTTAATCCTTATGCCGCTAGCATTAGTAAATAGATAGGAACGTATAGTATATTATATTTACTTATTTTAAACTTTTTTTTCTACATTTCTTCAGTTACTTCCTGGTTTCTGGCCTAGGCCAAAATGATGTCATACATCTCAGGAGTCTTCATGGGAGGAGGGGCTTTCTCAGCTAAGAACACCCTCCTGCCTGCATGCCAGAGCTAAGGGCAGATGGATTTCAAAGAAGTAAATGCTACATGAATCATTTACATATTGTAATGAATTTGCACTGTGCTAACACGTGTGGCTCCTGGCAAACAAAGTTTGATATACCATACCTAAAACCTTACGATATTGTGAAATGATGCAGCTCCAGTGAATATAGCAAAAGCATAAAAAAAGAGTAAATAGTGTACAATGTAGCCAACATAAAGTCTCTCTTAAAACAAAGTCCACATATATTCAGATAAAAAATATCTTCCACCATCACCAACGAAAACACAACGTGCCACCACCTTAAAGTAATATTAAAGTCTAATTTTTTTTATTTAAAAATAACAAACATGTCATACTTATCTCCTCTGTTTAGTGGCTTTGCACAGAGCAGCCCAGATCCTCATCTTCTCTGGTCTCTCGCCGATGCTCCTGGCCCCTTCCTCCTGCTGAGTGCCCCCACAGCAAGCAGTTTGCTATGGGGTACCCTGAGCCGAGCTATTGCTCTGTGTGTCCATTCAGACAGGGAGCCGTGAATCGGTCCCTCTCCCTCCCTCTCCTCATTGGCTCACTGACTTTGATTGATAGCACCGTGAGCCAATGGTGCCCAGCTGCTGTCTTAGCCAATGAGGAGGGAGAGTCCCAGACAGCCGAGACTCTTGTTCAACATTGCTGGATCGAGATGGAGATCAGTTAAGTATTAGGGGGGCTGAGGGGTGCTGCTGCACACAGAAAGAATGCATTAGGATAAAAAGCCATCTGCCTTTACAACCACCTAAACCACTTAGCGACCGCCCACCATAGATATACTGCAGCAGGGCGGCCGCTCTGCCCCGGATTACGTACCTAGTACATGATCTGACATTTCCAAGTCTGGTGCGTGTGCGCACGCCGCCAGCGATTCGCTCCCACTGTGATTGGATTGGACACAGTGGGAGTCAGTCAGCGGGCTCGGACCCCCCCCCTTCTATCTGAGCCCCGGGCTTCCAATTTTGGGAGGGTGTCCATGGATATGCTCTCAGAACCCTGCCTCCTGCGTGCCCCCTGGGGCGTGCATCCAGCGCTCTCTGTCTTTCGGAACACAGCTGATCAAAGATCACGGTAAAGGGCCAATTATAGCGACCCTTTATGATGTAATCAGTTGATCACATGTAAACAGACTTGCTGGTTATCGGCAGTCCTTTCTTCCCACGCTGTGTCTGTGCGAGGAAGGGAAATCGATTAACCGGCAAGACTGTCAGTATATTGTTTACACTGATCATCAGTGCCCATCAGTGCAGCCTATCAGAGCCAACTATCAGTGCTCATCAATACCGCCTATTAGTGCCCATCAGTGCCACCTATCAGTGCCACCTATCAGTTCTCATCAATTCCACCTATCAGTGCCACCTATCAGTACTCATCAATTCCACCTATCAGTGCCACCTATCAGTGCTCATCAATGCCACCTATCAGTGCCCATCTGTGCCAACTATCAGTGCCACCTATCAGTGCTCATCAATTCCACCTATCAGTGCCACCTATCAGTGCTCATTAGTGCCGCCTATCAGTGCCTCCTCAGCAGGACTCTGAGACTCACTCGGAGTCTGCTCTGACAGTCCTCCCTCCCTCCTCCCTCGTATGGAAGTTTGAGCTGCTTAGCTCCACATTTCCTGCGGTGCAAAACAGGAGGTGAGTGGCGGGAGGAGAAGGAGCAGATCGGCTCTCTCCTCTCCCATCCATGAGAGGGAGGAGGGAGGAGGAACTGTCAGTTCAGAGCCCTGTGGCTAGCAACCCTGTTGGGCCCCCGACAGCGGTGGAATGCCAGGGCCCGGTCACAAGTACGACCTTTGTGACCCTGGTAGTTCTGACGCGGGCATATGGTTTTATGTGTGTTTGGTATGTGTGGTGTTGTAATTCCATTTTAAACTTGATATATGGAATAAAGTATAGTATACATTTTCTGCAGTCAGTCCAGTGAGTTGTCAATAGATTATTTTCTTATATTTGATTTCTATATACAGTATATGAAAGTCGGTCAAACCGGGTTTTCTCTTTTTCATGCCAGTTTTACCAGTCACTTCCATCATCTCTTTTTATCTATATATAAACAATATGATAGTTTGATATATATATATAGCATTAGGGATTTAATCTGAAGGGTTAAAATAAAGGTTTTTACACTTACACATAAATTAGCATGCTATACATTAAAAAATATCACTGATGATGATACATCTACTTTAATGAATATAGTAACCTTTTTCCATTACCGCCTATACTCATTATTTTTCATGTCATAGAGCTTCATGATATCTAAAAATATAAGCAAAGATATCAAATCCAGTTCCAGCTGACTCCACCAAACTCACTCTATGAAAAATCAAGGTAATAATATCTCCTCCCCCTGAGCCCTTACCCCAGGCTTTTCCTTTGAGATTAACAGCACAACTGTCATTCCCTCCCCTCATACCAGGGTGCAAGGTTTAATCCTGTGCTCTGACTTCTCCTTTTAGCCCTATATCCAATCACTGTCCAAATCTTCCCACCTCCACTTCCAAAACATTTCCAAAATATGCCCTTCTTCACAAAATATAACATGAAGCGCCGAAGGGTCCATCAGGTCCTCTGTATTGCATAAAAGCCCAAATGGAAGGGAATGGAGCAAGGGGGATCAAAGACTAAACATTAGTAAAACGTCTTTGATCCCCCTCGCTGCATTCCCTTCCATTTGGGCTTTTATGCAATACAGAGGACCTGATGGACTCTTAAGCCTCGTACACACAATTGGATTTTCCGCTGGGAATTGTGTGATGACAGACTGTTGGCCTAAAATCCGAATGTTTGTATGCTCCATCAGACAGTTGTCGGATTTTCTGCGGACAAATGTAGGACGGCAGGCTTATAAATTTTCCGTGGACAAATGCCTGTTGTTGGATTTTTTTTTGATCGGGGTTGCGCCGTGTCCTAGCAACACGGTGCAGTCGTGATCGCCACGCGCCCCCCCCCCCACGGGCGCGCGAAAGTGGCCGTTCTGGGACGCTGTCCCGTGCTGGGACATATGACGGCGTCCCAGAATGAGAGCTGCACCGCCTCGCCAACATTTGACGGTGGGCGGGCGGCAACTAGTTAAAGGGGAACTCTCACATTAATTATTAAAGTGATCAATTGCATTTGTGGCCTTTTGCCTCACATTTACCTGCCTGGGTCTGTGATTTCAGGATTTGAGGGAAACAGACTGACCGTTGTTAAGTCAGATCAGTTCCCCTTTATGCCTGAGTGCATAGGCCACTCTAGACCTATTTAAGTTGTTTGTGTTATTTTGAAGTCTGTATTTTGGGTTTGATTAACACTATTAAAGATCTCAGTTTGCCATTCTTGACTATTGAGTTATCAGACTACTGTTTGTTTGATTGTGGAAAGTCTCCCAGTAAACAAACGTCCTGTTCACTACATTTGTGTCTGTTTTACTGTGTTTGCAAGTACACCGTTTGCTAGTTGTGTCAGAGGGCTGAGACAGTTCTTTGGGGTTGAGAGGCAGAGTAATGGACTGAACAAACTTAAGCAGCTCCTTCAGGGGGTATCGCTACATATATATATATATATATGTATATATATGTACCACTAACTCTCGGTGGAGCTGCTGGTTTAAGCGGGCTTGTTTGTTACCTTCACTCTCCTTCTCTCTGTTTTACCGGCACCGGGTCTAGGGGTTCCGTGTTGAGTTTACTCAAATATCTTCTTGTAAGGTTCTTGACAAATGTCCTGGTAGAATTTGGATGTTAAAATAGATTGTGCTCCCCTTGTGGGACACACTCTTTGCTCGCCTGGATAGGCCTCTCTCACTTGCCTAGCAGCCAGTACGTAGCACGAACAAAAGTCTCTGTCACAGACTTGTTTGGGATAAACCAATACGATCCTCTGCCACAGGATGTATTGGTTTTTCTGCGATGAACGTCAGTCACAGTGCTTGAACCTTTAAGCCAACCCGGCAACACTATGCTGTATAGTTACTTTTAGGATACGTCCTCCAACCGAGTCACCAGGCCCCTCTCCAGACCAGCACGCTGCTTGATCCTTCCATGACGGGTCCTCCCCTGGGATCTCCTCGGTTGTTCAGCTTCCTCCCTTTGGATAGACAGCTCAGGACCATTCCTCGGCTGCGGTGGTAGGCCCCAGACAAGCTTCTGGGCCCACCCCTGCGCCACAGCGACGTGGGCCTCTTGAACAGAGGACCACGAGATTGCTTCTCTAACACATACCTGTCGACCAGGAGGGCCAGCAGGTGGCTGTAAAACGAACCCCACAATATGGCATCTGTCCCATAAATACCCTCGCCCAGAATGCATCTCAGAGGACCACCTCCACCGAGTTGTCTCCGGGACAGAAGAGCATCCATACGCTTCGACACGTTGCATTTCCAACACTGACCAGTGATAACAGCGACACCCACCGGTCAGCACGGAAAAACACACAACGTCAGCCAAGCTGGAACAGAGGCAAACCTAACCTATTTAACGAACAAGTTACTAAATTTACCTAACATATGGTAGATCGCAAATCTACCAGCGCTACATGTTACCGTCACCTTTTTACCTGTAGTTTCACCAATACCAGACTTAGAGTCCACGTTGAGCTTATTATCTGACAATGTAGGCACCAGTCACTTGAGTACTTTTCCAATGCTTTAATGGGAGATAACTGCAAGAAATAGCAGGAAAGAGGTAGAAGAAGAGTTGCAGGGAAGTTCAAATACCTTTTCTGTCTTTGATCTTTGAGTACTTGAATATCTTAAGGACGAGTATTCCTTCAGTCCAAGATTTAATCTTTTTCCCACCCGGATAGGCCTCTCTCACTGACCTAGCAGCCGGAGCGTAGCACGAACAAGAAAAAGTCTCTGCCACAGACTTAAGGAGAATAAAGTAACTGCACGATCCTCTGCCACAGGATGTAGTAGTTTTAGATGAACAGCAACACAGTACCAGACCCGGCAGTACTATGTGGTAGGTTGACTTAAGATGCGTCCCCCAATTGAGTCACCAGGCCCCTCTCCAGACCAGCACTCCGCATGATCCTTCTAAGACAGGTCCTCCCCTGGATTCTTCTCAATTGTCCGGCTTCTTCCCACAGGACAGACAGCACAAGACCATCTCTGCAGTAGTAGTAGTAGGCCCCAGACAGACTTCTGGGCCCACTCACACGCTGCAGCAACGCAGTCCTCTGGCCCCGGGGAACACGAGGTAGGACTCCTAGCACATACCTGTCGGCCAGGAGGGCCAGTAGGTGGAAAGAAAGAGACCAAGAAATATGGCGTCTGTCCCTTAAATACCCCTTCCCAGAATGCACTGCAGGGGACAATCTCTGCCGAGTTACTTCTGGGAAAGAAGAGCACTCAATACACCTCAGTCTGTTGCTTTCTAGCTCCGGTCTGTAGTGACACCGACATCTACAGCCGAAGGAGTGGAACTGCACGCAACACAACCAAGGCTGGAACAGAAGCTAATTTAGCCATAGATGAAATCTGAATTATGTACAGAACAGATGACCCACTAAATTTACACATAAGCGGTAGATTAAAAATCTACTAGCGCTACACAAGTAATTTTCTTGCAAAAAAAATGCTGATTTTTACATGTAAACAAAAAGTTTCAGAATAGGCCTGATCATCAAGTGGATATTTTGGACTGTAAAAAACCTCTAAAATTCCAGTGGTTGTACAAAAATGTGTTCAAAATGCAGCTTCTGGTACATAAATGATCACATGATGAAGATGTTTCTAATCTTGGTAAGTGGACATATGTGGCGGTTCAGCACACCTCCCAACTTTTGGACTTGAGAATGATGGACACATTAGGAAGACGGAAACCTTCGGTGCAAACATAGTGTACCCCATAAAAAGTGGGTGTTATTAAGTTATGCTAAATTTTGGACATAGGATAACTGTTCCCACTCGCTTTTTACACTACCCTGTCTCTTTGTACACACTGTCTCCTCTCTGTGTATACTGCCCTCCTCCCTGTAGTCCTTTGGGGGGGGGGGTGAGGATTTCTGGTGAGAGGTTATACCCCAACCCCCCTTTTGGCTCATGTCTGCATCCTACCCCCTCTCTTCTTACCTTTGCAGCCCAATCACCCCTTACTGACCTATACATCCCAACAACCCTCTCTTCTAACCTCTGAACCCCAAGCCCCCTCTCAGTTAACCTCTGCACCATAACTCCTCTTCCTCTTCCTAACCTCTGCTCCCCTCTCTGCTCACTGTTGTTCCTCACTCTTCCTGCTAACCTCTGCACCCCAACCCTGCCCTGCCCAACATTGGACCGCCAACTCTCCTGCTCACCTCTGTACCACAATACCCCCTACCCTGCTTACCTCTCCCCCCCTCTACTCACATCTGTATTCCAATCCCTCACTGCACCTCAGACTCATCTCTCTGCTCACCTCCTAACCCTAAATCCTCTCTTGGCTCACCTTTACAACCTTACTCTCTAGGCTAACCTCTTCACCCCAACCCCCCTCTGATCCCATCCTTGCCCTGCTTTCCACTTTAATTACCAAAGCCTCAGGGCGGGTCCATTCTATGTGTGTAGCACCCAGGAGACTGCAGGTGGAACTGGACAAGGTTAGTGAACCACAGGAGGCTTGTGTTATTTACGGTGTTCATGCCAGCTGCTGGGCGGAGCACTGCAGTGGTGAACTGTGAGCAAGCTTGGGAGGAAAATAGAAGACAGTCTGAACTCAGGGCAGTTAGTAGGACATATAGTGCTTGCGCTGCACCCCCGTCCCAGCCCTGCACTTTCCCCCCATCTCCTGCAGGCTGCCCTGATTCCCTGATGTTGCGATCCTCTGCCAGCTGCCACTTCATTAGCCGGTATCTCTCCTTGCCGGCTGCTTGCAAGTTAACTTAGTGGAGCCAAGTGCTGGAACTCATTCCAGCATTAGGCTCAAGGATAAAGCCCAAACCTGCTTGGCTGAAATTCCGGGAAGGTCCCTCAGGATCCAGGACAGTTGGGAAGTATGGGTTCAGTTTGAACACATGAACTTTCTTTATGTCATTAAAAAAGCAAAACTCAGCAGAGCAGAAAACGCTTGTGATAAGAAACCACTGAGATCTATTTGTCTTCCCAGAAATTCTACAATAGCCAGATAACATAGTCAGGCCTGATGTCCACAACCAGACACAGGATTTGGTGAAGGATCTTTCACATTTATTGTGCATTTTGCTGTATTTGCCACAGTAGGCCAAGTGTGGGGACATGAGAAAGTCCAATGTTTTCAACAGTCTATGTTCACACCAGCATGATGCTTTAAGGGGCATTGGGGAAACCCTGTATTTATCCTTTTTGGAGCTGTCACCTACTTTTTTGTGAATTTTTTTGCAGTTTCTTACCTGGAAATCCTGCCAGTAAGCCCCGGTTCACACTGAGCCAGCGTGACTTGCAGCGCCACTGCCTCAGGCGACCTGAACATGACAGGGGCAGCGACTTGCAAAACGACTTCTATATAGAAGTCTATGCAAGTCGCCTCAAGTCGCCCCCAAAGTAGTACAGGAACCTTTTTCGAAGTCGGAGCGACGCAAGTCGCTCCGATGAGAATGGTTCCATTGTACAGAACGGGACGCTACTTGTCAGGCGGCTAAGTCGCCTGACAAGTCGTCCTAGTGTGAACCGACCCTCACAGTACCTCCTGTTGAACCCTGACATCCCTAATACAATGTCCCACAGCTAACAGCATTGCCAACCTGCCATGCAAGCCCATTCAGTTGTCAGTTGGGCTGCCTATCTAATAGACTCAACAGGCACCAAAACAGCCAACTGAAGGAGTGCACATGGCAGGCTGACAACCCTGCTACTAATTGCATGGCATCAGCTTAGCTTTGTCAGCTTTAAAAAAACAGCTTTTTACCGGCAGGATATCCAAGAAAAAAAACTTTGCAACAGATTTACAAAAAAAATATTTGCTTAGCTTAATGCATTCTTTGCATGAAGGTAAAAAACGCCCCAACCATCTGTCCTACCTACCCCCATCCCTAAACACTTACTTTACTACTGTCACTGCTCAAGTATTATTTGCACGCACTATTTATGGATGAGCGAGTTTGGGGTGGAGGAAGTTGACTGGCCTACACAGAGTCCTGACCCCAACCCGATAGAACACCTTTGAGATGAATTAGAGCGGAGACTGTGAGCCAGGCCTTCTCGTCCAACATCAGTGCCTGACCTAAATGCGCTTCTATATTACCAAAAGTATTGGGACACCAGCCTTTACACAAACATTCCCATAGACACACTGATAAATATTGTGGACAGCCTTCCTAGAAGAGTTGAAGCTGGTAATGCTGCAAATGGTGGACCAACTCAATATTGAACCCTACAGACTAAGACTGGGATGCCATTACAGTATATGTGTGTGTAAAGGCTGGTGTCCCAATACTTTTGGTAATATAGTGTATGTTGACCCATTGTAACATTGACACGATAGTCATGGCTTTTAGGAGTAATATTTTTGGCTATGGTCTACCATGTTCTTGTTCAATCCTATGTACCATGTATCAATAAAAAAAAGTTAAAAAAAAAAGTGATATCCTGTCAGGAGAGCAGCCGATCAGCTCTCCTCTAATCGCATCTGTCAGACGCGAGTGAGGAAAAGTCGACCACCGGCTCTTCCTATTTACATCGTGATCAGCCGTGATTGGACACGGCTGATCACATGGTAAAGAGTCTCCGTCAGAGACTCTCTACCTAGATCGGAGTTGCGGTGTGTCAGACTGACACACCGCAGCAACGATCGCCGCGATGCGCGCCCCCGGGGGGCGCACAGCGGCTTAATATCCTGATCACGTCATATGATGACCTCCGGTCAGGATATTGAAACCACTTTGCTGCCGTCATTCTGCTATATGGCGGGTGGCAAGTGGTTAAGCTAAAAAAAAAAGTTTCCCTTTTTTTTTCTTTTTATACGCTAGTTTGGTAAGGTATATCCTTGATAATCATTGGATATAAACCGTATCTTGAATGTATGTAACTGCTTTTTAAAATGGAACTTCTTTGTTTATTGTAAACTTAAAGCGTTTGTTACCCCAACACTTTATATTCCTGATATGTGCCTGCTGTACCATGTACTTGTATGAGAAAGTATCCTGTTCTGTTTGGATTGTTTTCGTTATGTAAAATCCCTGGTGTTCCTGCCAATCCTTCTGTTTTCTTATTAAAAACTGACCACAGTAAGCAGGAGAACACACTGTGGTCAGTGCTCTAGCTATGCTGGGAATTCAGCCTGCTCTCCTCCAATGATCAGACTTGCCCTGACACTCCCCCATTGCACAGCCATTCACTGGAAAGATCAGTCTGTTGCTGTTTCTCCTCCCCCAGCTCTTATGCAGCTGAGAACAGAGGGAATGTGATCACTTATAAAAAAAGGAGAAAAAAAACGGTATTTACAGTGCCTTGAAAAAGTATTCATACCCCTTGAAATTTTCCACATTTTGTCACATTACAACCAAAAACGCAAATGTATTTTATTGTGATTTTATGTGATAGACCAACATAAAGTGGCACATGATTGTGAAGTGGAAGGAAAATGATAAGAATTGTTTTCCAATTTTTTTTACAAATACATATCTGAAAAGTGTGGCGTGCATTTGTATTTAGCCCCTTTATTCTGATACCTCTAACTAAAATCTAGTGGAATCAATTTCCTTCAGAAGTCACCTAATTAGTAAATAAAGTGTGTAATTTAATCTCAGTATAAATACAGCTGTTCTGTGAAGCCCTCAGAGGGCCTTGAATACATCACCCCCACTGTGAAACATGGTGGTGGCAGCATCATGTGGGGATGCTTTTCTTCAGCAGGGATGGGGAAGCTGGTCACAGTTGATTGGAAGATGGGTGGAGCCAAATACAGGGAAATCATAGAAGAAAACCTGTTATGCCCCGTACACACGACTGGACTTTTCGACCGAACTGGTCCGACGGAACAAATCCGTCGGACAATTCGATCATGTGTGGGCTTCATTGGACCTTTTCTGTCAAAAAATCTGTCGGACTTTAGAAATAGAACATGTTTCAAATCTTTCCAATGGACTCGAGTCCGATCGAAAAATCCATTCATTTGTATGCTAGTCCGACGGACAAAAAAGGATGCAAGGGCAGCTATTGGCTACTGGCTATGAACTTATTCTAGTCCGGTCGTACGTCATCACGTTCGAAACGATCGGACTTTGGTGTGATCGTGTGTAAGCAAGTCCGTTTAGTTGAAACTCCGTCGGAACTCCATTGAAAAGTCCTTCGGAGTTCAGTCCGAGGAAAAGTCTGGTTGTGTGTACATGGCATTAGAGTCTGCAAAAGACTTGAGACTGGGGCGGAGGTTCACCTTCCAGCAGGACAACGACCCTAAACATACAGCCAGAGCTACAATGGAATGGTTTAGATCAAAGCATATTCATGTGTTAGAATGGCCCAGTCAAAGTCCAGACCTAAATCCAATTGAGAATCTGTGGCAAGACATGAAAATTGCTGTTCACAGATGCTCTCCTTTCAATCAGAACTTGAGCTATTTTGCAAAGAAGAATGGTCAAAAATGTCACTCTCTAGATGTGCAAAGCTGGTAGAGACATCCCCAAAAAGACTTGTAGCTGTAATTGCAGAGAAAGGCGGTTCTACAAAGTATTGACTCAGGGGGGTGCTATACAAATGCACCCCACACTTTTCACATATTTGTTTGTAAAAAAAATATTGAAAACCATTTATCATTTTCCTTCCACTTCACAATTATGTACCACTTTGTGTTGGTCTATCACATAAAATCCCAATAAAATACATTTACGTTTTTGGTTGTAACATGACAAAATGTGGAAAATTTCAAAGGGTATGAATACATTCAATACACTATATAATGTTTTTTTTTTTATATCTACACACAAATGTTTTGCCTTTCATTTCTATTTTCAAGTGAATGAGTTGTTTTACAAGGAGATCATTTACAATCACTTTAAGCTCTGTCTTTTCTACATCCGAAAACCTTAATAAATTTTGGTTGAAAACAATTTACACTCAAATAAAAATTAAAAATAAAAAATAAATAAAAAAAAACATTAAATGAGTAAACACACAAGTATATTACTGCACTCAAATGTAAAATTTATTTTTTGTTTTACTGCTCTGTACTCAACGCTGTATTGCAGATCTTTACTGTGCGCAATGTCCCAGAGACCACAATGCATCTCATTGCAGATCACTAAAAAAATAAACATTTTTTACTCCCGTGTGCAACCGGCCTTAAAGTATTGAAATGTATGCATTTGGTCTCCACTGACATTTGTTTAAAGAGTCAAGTGTTAACTGAAAAAAATAGGAATAGGAATTTTTCTCAAAGGGAATGGCAGTTATCTCAATGGGCTCTGACTATCCTGTTTGCAATTAATATAGGACGTTGGGAGGATGGTTAGTCAACAACTCCTATGAGATCATTGCTGTAACTGGTAAAAATGGTGTTAATTAGTTCCTGTGAGTCCAATGTGTAAATTTAAATTCTTGTTTCATAAAACAATTAGTTGAAGCATGCAATCATTCAGTCTATTTTACACATTCTGTATTTTGGGCCATTATCTATGTTTTGGAAATAGACCGAGCGAAATTGCTCTGCAATATTACAAGTGTATATAGTCCAAACCAAAATTTGCCAACAAAGCAAAGAACCTTCAGTTGCAGAATGTGCAGCCCACATCTATTAATAGTGGAGGAGTGTTGACTGGTCTATGGAAGGTTCTTGTTGTGTTGAGAGATTTTAGAATGATTGAGCTAGGCTCTCTCCACCCAATTCTGTCCACCGTCCATTTCCATCAAGCAATGTAGTGTATATATTTAAACAAAAAATTATTTAACTACTTGCCCTCCGAAAGATTTACCTCCCTTCATGACCAGGTCTTTTTTGTGACACGGCCCTGCGTTATTTTAACTGACAATTGCGCGATTGTGCGACAATGTACCCAAATAAAATTCATGTCGTTTTTTTCCCCACAAATAGAGCTTTCTTTTAGTGGCATTTGATCACCTCTGTGGTTTTTATTTTTTGCGCTATAAACAAAAAAAGACTGACAATTTTGAAAAAAAAAACAATATTTTTTACTTTCTGCTATAAAACATATCCAATAAAAAAATCAAAAAAATCAAATGTCTTTATCAATTTAGGCCAATATGTATTGCTATATATTTTTGGTAAAAAAATCCTAATAAGCGTATGTTATTAATATTCATATAAAAGAACATCTGAGTATCAGTGACCACAACATGATTTAATTTATTGTTAGCTGTAAGCAACAAACACATATGTGAAAGATAAAACCACTTAACTTTAGGAGAGCAAATTTTCCAAGGATGAGGGCTGCTCTCCAGGACTTAGACTGGGAGGGAACATTGACATTGATGAACACAGAACAGAAATGGGAACTCTTCAAAAATACTGCATGTGACCTCACTGCAAAGTATATTCTCATGGGCAATACGTTTAAAAGGCTAAAAATAAAACCTATGTGGCTCATGGCCAAAGTAAAAAAGTTATAAATAATAAGAAAAGAGCTTTTAAAAAATATAAAAATGAAGGAACACTATCATCGTTTAAATGTTACAAAGAATATAACAGATAATGTAAAAAGGAAATCAAGGATGCAAAAATTCAAAACGAATGACAGATTGCAAAAGATAGTAGGACAAACCCCCAAAAATTCTTCAAATATATTAAGTATAAAGGTCAATTCTTTTTTTTGTTTACAAACTTTCATTGAACGTAAAAACATTGGTACAAAAAAGTTGTTTACATATGTCATGAAAGTATATTAAAGAAAATTACAAATATGTTATATTGTCATAATGTATTCAATATTTGAAAGAAATTTTTATTAAATGTAAATTAGTAATATAGCTTTAGTATCGTAAAATATCATCTTTATTGAAGTCTCTGAGAGGTATCATTATTCTGAATTGAAGAAATGATTGGAGTGGTTAAACCATAGGTTCCATTTTTTATCGTATAAATGATACGTATTGTGTACTGTGTGAAATATTTTTTCCATGAGATTTATATTATTAATTCAAGTTTTCAAATGTGTTAGAGGTATCGTTGGTGATTTCCAATGATATGCGATCAACCAGTGTATTGCTACACATATTGTATGGATAAGTCTCATTTGGTGTATAGGTAGCCCAGGGATTGAGAAGAATAATAGACAGTTTTGGGGAGTGAGTCGAATTATGTTATCGGAGATTTTAGAAGCAAATTTTTCTAGTTGCTTCCAAATATTTGAGACTTTCTCACAATCCCAAAAGATGTGAGAGAATGATCCTGTGGATAAGCAACCTCTAAAACAAGATGGGGATGTTGTGGGGAAAATAGTGTGGATTTTTAATGGGGTATAATACCATCTTGTGAGTAGTTTAACTGCCGTTTCTCTGATTGTAAGAGATCTTGTGCATTTATGCATGTTATTTATACTGTCTTCCCAGTTCTCTATTGAAAGAGTGATATTATATTCCTGTTCCCATTTCTGCATATAGGGTAATTTATCATGTCTATTGTTGTAGTATAAAGGTCAATTCTGAGCACGTAGTCCCTTTACAAAATAATCTAGAGTGGATGACTGGGGACAAAGAGAAGGCAAATGTATTAAATACTTTCTTCAGCTCTGTGTATACAAAGGAGCATGGGGAAGCTCATGTACATAATGCAGGGCCGGTGCTACCACTAGGAAAACTAGGCAGCCGCCTAGGGTGCCCTGCTGCCTAGGGCGCCCGGCCACTGGTGTTCCTACTCTTTTCTCTCTGCAGCAAGCAACTAAGTCTCAGCATCAGCAGGCAGCCGCTGCTCCGTTTACACATAGTGTCAGAGGCACAACGGTGGTGGGGGACTGTTTGTGTCCCGACTCCTGAATGGATGGAAGCAAGCAAACATTCATTGATGTGGACTGGTAGGCTGTATTTGATGGGTCCTGGTGAAGCTACATGTGATTGGCGCTGGTGAGGCTACATTGATGGGCGCTGGTGAGGCTGCATTGATGGGCGCTTCATTAAAAAGGTGGGGTTTACATGGGCAGGGAAAAGAAGGTGGAGTCAGGGGTGGAGCCAAGGGGGGCTGCAAAATTAGGTTTCGCCTAGGGTGTCTAAAATCCTTGCACCAGCCCTGACATAATGGGTGATGGTAGTGACACAACCCCAAATGATCCACAATGGCTCAAAAGTGATATGGTCCATAAATATTTAGACAGAATATAGGTGAATAAAGCACCTGGACCAGATGGCATCCACCCACGAATCCTAAAAGAATTGAGCTCTGTCATTTCAAAGCCATTGTTTACTCATTTTAAGGGACTCATTAATTACTGGAATGGTACCACTGGATTGGCGTAAGCCCAATGTGGTGCTTATTTTTAAAAAGGCATCAAAGTCTTTACCAAATAATTATAGACCTGTTAGTTTAACTTCTATAGTCGGGAAGATACTGGCGAGTTTAATAAAAGACCACATAGATGAGTTATTGCTGGAAAAAAATATTCTAAGTAACAGCCAGCATGGATTCATGAAGTACAGAAGTTGTCAGACAAATCGGATTTATTTTTATGAGGTGTTAAGTAAAACCTTGGACAGAGGGGTGCCTGTGGTATACTTGGATTTTGCAAAAGCATTTGACACAGTTCCCCACACACAGCTCGTGTGTAAGGTAAAGTCTACAGGTTTGTAAATTGATAGAAAATTGGCTAAAAGACAGAATTCAGAGAGTAGTGGTTAATGATTCCTACTCTGAATGGTCTAAGGTTATCAGTGGTGTACCCTAAGGTTAAGTTTTAGGATGCTTACCTTTTAATATCTTTATAAATAATATTGGGTCTTAGATTAATAAATACCATTTCAGTGTTCGCAGATGACACCAAACAACAGTGCAATAACGTCCTTACAGGATGTCTCCAATTTACAAGCCAACATCAATGCACGGTTTCATTGGGCAACTATGTGACAGATGAGGTTTAATGTTGATAAATGTAAAGTTATGCACTTGGGGGCTAAGAATATGCATGCATCATACATACTAGGGGGAGTACAACTGGGGGAATCCATAGTGGAGAAGGATCTGGGGGTTCTGGTAGATCATAAGCTTAATAATAGCATGCAATGCCAAGCGGTTTCCAAAGCGAGCAAAGTCCTTTCTTGTATTAAGAGAGGTATGGACTTGTGTCATTTTTCAACCTGACTAATTATGTAACTATATTGGTTCATGTGCACAAATATTATAACGTCTACAAACTATGGGATATTTTTATTTATTTATTTTTTCTTTTTTACTAGTAATGATAGCAATCAGTGACTGCAATATTGCGGCAGACAAATTGGACACCTAACTGACACTTTTGACACTTTTTGGGGACCAGTGACACTAATACAGTGATCAGTGCTAAAAATATGCACCGTCACTGTACTAATAACACTGGCAAGGGGTTAACATCAGGGACGATCAAAGGGTTAACTGTGTGCACCCCTCACATTTTTGTAAATATTTTATTATATCTTTTCATGTGACAACACTGAAGAATTTGCTATCCCCTCAAAATACCTCAATCCACAGCCATTAATGTCTAAACCGCTGGCAACAAAATTGAGTTTACCACTAAGTGAAAATGTCCAATTTGGCCCAAAGTGTCAATATTTTGTGTGGCCACCATTATTTTCCAGCACTGCCTTAACCCTGTTGGGCATGGAGTTCACCAGAGCTTCACAGGTTGCCACTGCAGTCCTCTTCCACTCCTCCATGATGACATCACGGAGCTGGTGGATGTTAGAGACCTTGTGCTCCTCCACCTTCCGTTTGAGGATGCCCCACAGATGCTCAATAGGGTTTAGGTCTGGAGTCATGCTTGGCCAGTCCACCACCTTTACCTTCAGCTTCTTTAGCAAGGCAGTGGTCGTCTTGGAGGTGTGTTTGGGGTCGTTATCATGTTGGAATACTGCCCTGCGGCCCAGTCTCTGAAGGAAGGGGATCATGCTCTGCTTCAGTATGTCACAGTACATGTTGGCATTCATGGTTCCCTCAATTAACTGTAGCTCCCCAGGTGCGGAAGCATTTATGCAGCCCCAGACCACCACCATGCTTGACTGTAGGCAAGACACACTTGTCTTTGTACTCCTCACCTGGTTGCCACTACACACGCTTGACACCATTTTAACCAAATAAGTTTATCTTGGTCTCATCAGACCACAGGACATGGTTCCAGTAATCCATGTCCTTAGTCTGCTTGTCTTCAGCAAACTGTTTGCGGGCTTTCTTTTGCATCATCTTTAGAAGAGGCTTCCTTTTGAGACGACAGCCATGCAGACCAATTTGATGTAGTGTGCAGCGTATGGTCTGAGCACTGACAGGCTGACCCCCCCACCCCTTCAACCTCTGCAGCAATGCTGGCAGCACTCATATGTCTATTTCTCAAAGACAATCTCTGGATATGACACCGAGCACGTGCACTCAACTAATTTGGTCGACCATGGCGAGGCCTGTTCTGAGTGGAACCTGTCCCGTTAAACCGCTGTATGGTCTTGGCCACTATACTGCAGCTCAATTGCAGAGTCTTGGCAATCTTTATGTAGAGCAACAATTCTTTTTTTCATATCCTCTGAGAGTTCTTTACCATGAGGTGCCATGTTGAACTTCCAGTGACCAGTATGAGAGAGTGAGAGTGATACCACCAAATTTAACACACCTGCTCCCCATTCACACCTGAGATTTTGTAACACTGATGAGTCACATGACACTGGGAAGAGAAAATGGCTAATTGGGCCCAATTTGGACATTTTCACTTAGGGGTGTACTCACTTTTGTTGCCAGCGGTTTAGACATTAATGGCTGTGTCTTGAGGTATTTTGAGGTTACAGAAAATTTACACTGTTATACCAGCTGTACACTCACTACTTTACATTGTAGCAAAGTGTGATTTCTTCAAGGTTATCACATGAAAAGATATAATAAAATATTTACAAAAATTTGAGGGGTGTACTCACTTTTGTGAGATACTGTATGTATGGTGGGTGGTCTGCAAGTGGTTAAAGTGGAGCACAGCTTTTAAAAATCTACAAGGATCCAAAACATCTCTTTGTACATCCAAAATAAATAAGCCGGTGGCACACCATAAAATCCAATGCAAGTGAAGCTTTATTATTCCATAAAAACAACAAAAATCCCATCCTTGGACCTCCTCCTCTGGCCTGCTTCACCTTAAACTGGGCTAAGCTTCTTATAATGTATTAGCAGGAGTTTGGCTTCAAATGGTTAGTGTAAAAGTGCCCCCCTGTGCTCCTTCATCCAGAGTAGGAGTGCTCTAATACAGGATGTGTGTTACTGGCCAGATCACTAGGTTTAAACAAAGGGAGAAAAGCCTATAAAAAAAATGATTGCAGATACCACATCTAATGATTGGTAAGCTGCAATATGTTACATTTTTTGTTTTGGGGTTTAATACAGTTTAAGTGAGCCAATATCCAGTTCATGCACACTAAAGTATTTTAGATATTCTGAAAAAGCAGAACTTTAAGGGATAAGTTCACCTTTTTGAACACCCATATTTAGGGTGTAACATGTAACATGTTCGGCATCTGCCCCCTCTCCCCCCAATCCCCTCAATCCACCCCCCTCCTTGTGACAGCGAGCAGGGGATCTTCTCCCCGCACTTGCCGTCCCAATTGCTCCGCCTACACGGCAGTGTCATTGATTTACAGATCCCTGTGAATCAATGAACTACAAGTACTCACATGCTGTCAGCTTGTAGTTCTCAATGAACTACCAGGGCACTGTTTAGCTGTAGGTAGTTCATTGTAGTTCATTCTTTCATCCAGTAACTGCCTGCCCATATGAGGTACGAGCAGACAGCTACACAGACAGCCTGCAAGACCTGTGATCTACTGATTGTGGGTGTAATGCTTTACCTGCAAAAAAATGGGCATTTATTTTTTATTTTTAAGGTGAACTTATCCTTTAAATCCTTTAAGGGTACATTCCCTCCCCTAAAAAACTTTGGATCTTCTAAAACCCTCCCCCACCCTCCCCTCCTTCCACAATCATTTTTTTTTTTTTTACTCCTGACCCCTGAACTCTGCATAACTACTGGTCCTTGAATTCTGCATCACTACAGATCCCTGAACTGTGAATCACTTACTACTGACCCCTGCACTCTGCATCTCTGAAAGCCATACCCAATAGTCAGCGCAGTGAAAGCCACACCCAATTTTTGCTCGGCAGCAGATGCAGGGCCCAACTAAGGATCCTGCACACAGACCCATTGCTTTCATAAATACCCCTGCAAGGGAGATATCAGGTGTCTGACAAACCTTTCTCCATAGTAATTAAAACTTTAAGGATTTATTTTATGGTGCCTACTGCTTGAGACTATGAAAATAGTTAAATGTCCTTAAAGAAAAAAAAAAGGAAAAAGACTTAGACTCTAGCTTCCGGTCCATTCCAGCATGGTCCTGGCGTAGGATCCCATATCTTAGGAAAAGGTGCTCCTGCACAGTTTAGGAGAGCATTCTTGCAAGATTTGGGATCCTCGGCTTTCCTAGGATGCCACAGAAACATCATGGTCTGAAAGCCAAGGTCTAAGGTAAGTACTTTTGCCTATTTTTTTGTTTGGCACAGGGATTTAGGATGAGGAGTGAGATGGGAACTACCATAGAGGACTTATTCACGGCAAGGTCTGCATTAAAGTAATTTTTCAACTTTTTGGTCCGCTTTAGATGAAAGCCGTTGGTTGTAAGCTTCCAATTAATTCCAAACCCCATCATTTGCTTTCCATACCAACAAGGCATATGATACCTTTCGTTAGGAATCTTAAACAATCATTTTTTTTAACAATATTATTTCATAACAAGTATAAACAAGTCACTTTTTTTTTTAATGTTATTCATTTTTTATTACACTTGTCTTAAAACATGTCATTATTCTTTTTATGGCTAATTTTACATCTTCATTCTTTAGGATGTATATCATGGGGTTTAATACAGGAACGATCGCTGTGTTGAAAAGCGAGAACACTTTATTGGATTTTATATTGTCACTTGAAGCTGGCCTAAGGTACTGGCAGAAAAGAGTCCCGTAAAGAAGAGTGACCACCATCAGGTGTGACGAGCAAGTGTAGAATGCTTTAAAGGTGCGAATCAAAGAGCATGTGAAAAACATCATAAATGGATACGATAAACATAGCGTATCCAAGCACTTCCTGCTGTGTCACAGCAAAGACCCCTCCCACCTTAAGTTTTGGGGTATCGAACCATACATTAGAGACTGGCGGGGGGGACGTAAGGTTAGGACCCTTAGCCAGCTGGAATCTAAATGGATCTTCACTTTAGACACTTTCTCGCCAAGAGGCCTGAACATTGAATTTGACCTGAACTGTTTCCTCAGTGACTTTTAATTTTTTATGCTATACTTTTTAGGTTTTTAGAGTTCACATCTGTTTAGAATTTAGACTCTGACCATTAAGGTTGAGTTTGCCTATTTCCCTTTTGGCACTTATATTCCATTCATAACTCTACCGTCACTCGTTAATAGTACCTACTAGTTCACATTCCAACAACCAATAGATAGATATATACACTTTCTACTAATAGTCTCTTTATTTTAGATGTGTAATCCGCTTCTATTTTTATTAATGTTTTTATTATGTTTATTTAATAACAGCTGTTTAGCTATATATATTCTTTCTTGTGTGTTACGAGTTTGTGCATTTAATTGTGGCAATGTATGTTTATTATGTACTGGCAATTGGGGTACTTGTCCCCCCCCACATTGCCATATCTTGTACCTGGGTTCTCCCTCGGTCCCGGTTAGCATAGATGCCTTTCCTTTGCCGATCGGTTTTAGACTTTTTTAGTAATTATTTTAATTTTTTAGATCAACTGAGTTGGCCTTTTTAAACAATTTTAAATAAAATATAAATGTTTTTATTCCCGTTTTTTACTTATATTTGTCTGTGTGATGATGTTTCCGTAAGGTTTCGCACACAGAACAATACCTATGTCACTTTCCCGATTTGGTTTCTCCTTTGCTGACAGTTGCTGGCAGTGTTGTTACTGATTGGCCACTTTATTCACAGCTACTGTGTATCAACATCCGCCTCTGTGCGGATGACCGCTCTGGTGGTTACCAACAAGATGGCCGCGTCCATTGACCTCCGGGAAAATGGCCGCTGTATTATTTCCTATAGACTTCTAGAAAATGGCCGCCCATTATAGTCTATAAGCAAGCTATTTAAGGACATCCATAGTGCCTCCCTGTATCGCCTGATGAAGTCACGTGGGTCGTGACGTCACGCGTAGGGACGGGACAGGCACTCTATGACGATTGGAGATACTAGCTCGCCACTGGTCAGATTTTTGCAATGTTTATCTGCTTTTATGTGAGTACCTTTATTGTTTAAATAAACTCAGCTATTGCCAAACTGTATTACACTATTGTGGGACCTTCCTTTGCTTTCTTCCCCATCTGGTGACCCCTGGTATATTACTTGGAGGGACGGAGCTCCCATACGAGGCTAGCAAGGATAGGATTAAAGATTGCCGCCCCCACTACTGGTCTGAAGTTGGCACCCCGCCATTTGGAAGATTTTTTCATCCCTGCACCATGAATAAGGGCCGCCATGCCTAAAATTGGCTGATGCTGTCACCCCATTACCTGCAGGTAAGGGGCCACTGCTCACTTACGTGTGGTGTGTTGCACGAAGAAGGAAAATATCACCATTTGTGCCAGTCACTCCACTTTCCCTAAGAGGATCATTATATATGCACCTTTATTTGTGGACATTCTTAGTCAGATGTCAATTATATCTTGTCCATCTGCACCAGTCACTTTATCCTTTCTGTCTGTTTGCTGTGTGCTTGGTTTGCACATTATTTACCTGAAATTTATAATATCGTAATTGGAGTCATTTATTGCTATTATATTTATTTTTGATTACTTTGCACATGATATTGGTCACATGTTGTTTGATCACGTGTTTTATGCTGCATATAAGCACGTCAGTATAACACAGTCACTTTATAGACCTTTAGGATATCTTGATTAATAGATATCAGCACTGTCACTTTCTCTATATTTTCACATATTTATGTATCATTTTTTGAATGGATTAGTGCAGCACCATACTTCTATTCATTTTTTATTACACTTGTTTTAAAACATGTCATTATTCCTTTTATGGCTAATTTTACATCTTCATTCTTTAGGCTGTATATCATGGGGTTTAATACAGGAACGATCGCTGTGTTGAAAAGCGAGAACACTTTATTGGATTCTATATTGTCACTTGAAGCTGGCCTAAGGTACTGGCAGAAAAGAGTCCCGTAAAGAAGAGTGACCACCATCAGGTGTGACGAGCAAGTGTAGAATGCTTTACGTCTACCTGAGTTAGTAGGGATTCTCATTATCGTAACAATAATGAAAACATAAGAGATAAAGGTAAGAACAAATGGCGTTAGGCTTAAAAGGAATATACCTTCAGTGAAAATCAAGACTTCCAGTCCAAACGTGTCACTGCAGGACAGTTCCATAACTGGTTTCATATCGCAGAAGAAGTGATTGATAACATTGCACTTATAGCAAGAAATCCGTGACAACAACACAATGTATGGTACAATTGCAATAAATCCCATCAGCCAGCTCACCAAGAACAATGCGGAACAACTTTCAGAGTTCATGACCGTCACATAATGTAAGGGTTGGCAGATGGCTATATATCGATCATAACTCATCACCGTCAGTAGGAACAGCTCGGTAGCAGTGAGTGATGAAAAGAAGTAAATCTGAGACATACAAGAATAGAAAGAAATCTTTTTATTCCCTGTTACAAACATGGCAAGAAGATTATGCTGTGTAACTGTAGAACATGACACATCCAAAATAGCTAAGTTACAAAGGAAAACGTACATGGGAGTGTGAAGATGAGGGTTCGTGTACACCAAGAGAAGAATGACCAGGTTCCCACCTAGAGCAAGGAGATAAGTCAGAAGAATAAAAATAAAGGTGACAACTTGGTGTTCTGGCACATCAGAAATCCCTTGAATGATGAAATAGTTCCAACTTGTCTGATTTATCATCTCCTTTGCCTTGTTTTTGATCTGGAATATATACTGTAAGTAAAGAATAAGTATTTTAACATACGTAATATTAGACAACGCCACTGACAACTATGTTATCATTGAAATAGGGGTGGCCCGTCCATTAGGGGTGCAGGGCACCGCCTCTCCTTTCCATCCCCGCTGCCACCCCTATTCATGCGTCTGGCCCCTTTCAGGATGCCGGGCGCATGAATTACAGCGGTGGGGGTGTTTTTTTTTAAGGCACCTGATTAAAGCCAGAGGCTCTAATAGGCTTCAAAATAGGGTGAGCTCCAGGCGCAGAGCATTGCGCTCGGAGCCCACCCAGGTGCGTTAGAATAGCGAATGAATAATCACTATTTTAACACTGTATCACCTCTCCACCAATCAGGAAGCTGATCTGATACCCATTTCCCGTTTGGCTGAAAGGACAGGTGATCCTATTGGACTCCTAGGAGGAGGAGGAGGAGGGGGATGCACAGCGGAAGCCACCGCAATGCACAGGAGGAGGAATAAAGAAAGCTGCCGCTCGCCAGACATGCTGCTTGCCCGCTTCCTAGATGGGGTAAGTGCGGGGCTTTGATGTCCCAACCATCTTCCCCAAGGGGGGGGTTGCCACCGATTCTTCCAGGTCATGATATAGATCAGTTCTCCCCAACCTTTTCAAAATGGAGGAACCCTTGATAATATTTTATGGTCCAAGGGAACCCCACTCATATATACAATATCTACAGCTCATGGTACATTAGTGTGATGGCAACTGGGAAGAGTGCTCCGTACCCTTGTGATCACTGGGGAGAATCTCACCCTTACGGATATCTAAAAGGAACATTGTTAACAGTGATTAATTATCTGAAAGGAAGAGACTGCACATTGCTCAAGGAACCCCTAGCAACCTCTGAGAAAGGGTGGTATAGATAGTAGTAGCTAGTCATAAAGCTGGACTTGTTTTATAACATTAACCCCTAGGCACAGACAGTACACAAATATGGGGCCTCACGGCAGGTGGGTCTTGGCGCTAAGTGGCCGCATATTTGCGTACCAATTAGCAGACACAGCTGTGTCATGAGCGCACGCCCTGCTCGCTCCCGGCACAGTTACCGGCAGCTAACAGAAAGCTCCGGATCGCTTCCTGTCTCTTTTACTTCTTGTATCTATTGACTCTCCCTAACTCTTTATCTCTGAGGGTTATTAATACTGAAAATATGGGTTTGATAAATAGTAGAGCTATATTATGTGACATAAGCTGATAGCTTCCCATGGCTTTCAATATCATTTCTAAGCTGACGACACCCAAATCTATCTCTTTACCCCTCCGCTCACCCCTTCTTTTATAAAAATCTAACTGTAACGAGCCCCTTGCTCGCTCGATTCCACTCTCCCGACACTCCTCTGCTGCTATAGAATTAGACTGCAGATTGCAACATCTGATTGCTCGGTCATCCAATGCTCCGGGATTAGAACTACAGCTATGTGCTGTTCTAACCCAGTTGTGATAGCTCAGAACAAACACCAGGCAGGCTGTATGTAAGTTCAACCAGGAATCTCTTTTATTGAAAAATACAGGTCCTTTTATACACTAAAAGTGGAGGTGCATACCTCCGGCTCATATTACTTTGAACATACACCTGTGACCAGAAACCTAATTAACATGGGCTAATTAACTAATCCCTTTAGACAGCCTAGATGACTCAGACATGACCTTTAGGCCAGACTGGCCATCTTGTAGTTCAGAAAATCCAATCAATATTATCACAATAGCAGAGTTAATTAACACAAACAACAATGGGGATCTAATGACTCTTAGATCCCATACTAGAGACTTATTTACAATACACATTTTAGCAGACAACAGACAGGTAGCTGGAATTGATGACATTAGCATTTAACAGTAGGAGTCCCAACGGTATGAATCAGTCACTATTCCAATATGGCAAATCCAGGGTCCCCCGAGTCTGTGTGTCCTGGGGGACCAGGACCCGAATCCACAGTAATACCGCCTCAAGGGTCCCCAGGCATACAGCTCACAAAGAGCACCGTTCCCCCAAATGCCAGGGCCCACGATCGATCGGCAAGAGGCTAGCATACAGTCCCCTCCAAAAGTCTCTCTCCCGGCTAGGTCTGTCACATTTCTCCCCTTTTAGCAGGAGACTAACACAGGAGGAGACCCCAGATGGGTTGACTCCGAAGTTAGTCAGTAGTTCCAGTCCTCTAATGCCTGTACCCACACAGTACCCCAAACAAATTGTTCCAAACAAAGCATTACTCACCCAGCCAACCTCTGCCTCTCTCAGAGAACATATGTGCCGCTGGGGAGAGGCCTGGACTGGCCCTTCTCCCAGGAGTCCTTTCTGCCGCTGGAGAGAAGACAGGGTGTCTGGGCTCACTCCGTCATGCTGTTGGGGATCTGGGCCGACTGCCCAGCATCCCTGAGGTATACAGGTGGAGACTGAAGTCCCATCCACCTTCACAGGAAATCCATCCTCTGTTAGTTGAGGGCAGAGTCCAGCAGTACTCGGCCCTGTTGCCAGCCCTTCTGCTGGAAACCCCACACCATCTGCTCCGGCTAACTGTTGGGGAGGGACGATGAACACTTCCTCTCCCTTCTCCCTTGTATCCTGATCTGCTGCTGGGAAGTGACCACCACCTTCTCACCCTGAGCCTCCAGAACTGCCGCAGGTGTAGGGCAGAGATCTTGGACCCTCTGTCCGGTTGCCAGCGCTTCAGCTGGGGAAGTTCCTAGTAACTTCACAGATACTTCTGTTGGTGCTGGGCAGAGCACAGTGAAGTTTGGCCCTAATAACAGCTCTTCTTCCGCTGGAGGCTCACCAGGTTGTTCTTCCTCAGCAGAAAAGTCTATCAAATCCCCTGTCTTTGCAACTGGTGTCTGGGAATAAAGGTTCATCATCTCCTCTCCGTGGAACCCAGAAGATGCTATCAGTGCTGGGCAGAGGTTAGCAGAGCTCTGCCCTGTTGTCAGCACTTCAGGTTTGGGGACGGCAATCTTCAGATTTTTCCACTGCCGATTCTCTGGCATTCTGCTGGACAGGCACATTGCTCCATCCAAGATCATCCAATGCAGAAACAGGTTCATCAAGGTCAGTCAGCACTTGCTGCATCCGCCATAAGACCTTCGCCTCCATAGCTGCGGGGGGCAGGTTGGCAAAGCACACTGTTACTCTGCCACATTGTCAGCTCTTCAGCCAGGATTTCAGAGTTGTAAACTGGTATTTCCTGATAGTCCCAGGCAAAGGGAGCACCACCCTGTTGCTGAGCAGAGTCTAACAGCTGTTTGTAGGCGATCTCCAGCTCCCATTCCTGAACGGCCAGAAACTCCAAATCTTCCTGTGGCCAGTGCACTTCTGAGACATTCAGTCTCCGCTCTCTGTGCTCCATTATTTCCTCCAAACGCCACTCCCGATCACTCCCAAAGTCAGGGTCCCTGGACAGCCTCCAGTATAACAATCCCAGGCCATCGTAGTCAAAGCCTTCCGTGGGGCTGTCATCCGCTGTCCACGGGCACACTTGGGCTACATACCACTGGAGGGCTCTGTAGCTCTTGTCCAACCGCATTTCTGCCCAGATCAGCCTGCTTAACTCGGCTGTCCACTCCTGGTTCGGCTGTTCCCCCAAAAACAGCATTCGCACTTCATACTGCGACCAGTACCTCACATGGATGGAGGGGAGAATTTTTCCCTGGTGTCGCTGCTCACGGACTAGCGCTTCCTTCCAGAGTTTACAGCAGATAGAATCAAACCATCCTAGCAGGACCTGCTCTGATACTGGTCCTCTGTGCTGTATCTGCATCTCTCGCAACCTCTTTCTGAATTCCTCATCCATGGTGGCTGGTATCTCTCCTCTCCTGCTATCTGGACCTTGGATCCAGGTGATGGTTTGGATGTGTTCACGGCAAGGAAGCACGATCCCACCATTCCCTCCACGGCTCTTAAGTAAGTCTTTCAGTGTGGCTCTCCTGCAGGCTGGTTTGGAGTGTCCCAGTAACTGGAGAGCAAATCCCACGGCTGCCAACCAATGTAACGAGCCCCTTGCTCGCTCGATTCCACTCTCCCGACACTCCTCTGCTGCTATAGAATCAGACTGCAGATCGCAACATCTGATTGCTCGGTCATCCAATGCTCTGGGATTAGAACTACAGCTATGTGCCGTTCTAACCCAGTTGTGATAGCTCAGAACAAACACCAGGCAGGCTGTATGTAAGTTCAACCAGGAATCTCTTTTATTGGAAAATACAGGCCCTTTTATACACTAAAAGTGGAGGTGCATACCTCCGGCTCATATTACTCTGAACATACACCTGTGACCAGAAAGAAACCTAATTAACATGGGCTAATTAACTAATCACTTTAGACAGCCGGGATGACTCAGACATGACTTTTAGGCCAGACTGGCCGTCTTGTAGTTCAGAAAATCCAATCAACATTATCACAATAGCAGAGTTAATTAACACAAACAACAATGGGGATCTAATGACTCTTAGATCCCATACTAGAGACTTATTTACAATACACATTTTAGCAGACAACAGACAGGTAGCTGGAATTGATGACATTAGCATTTAACAGTAGGAGTCCCAATGGTATGAATCAGTCACTATTCCAATATGGCAAATCCAGGGTCCCCCGAGTCTGTGTGTCCTGGGGGACCAGGACCCGAATCCACAGTAATACCGCCTCAAGGGTCCCCAGGCATACAGCTCACAAAGAGCACCGTTCCCCCAAATGCCAGGGCCCACGATCGATTGGCAAGAGGTTAGCATACAGTCCCCTCCAAAAGTCTCTCTCCCAGCTAGGTCTGTCACACTAACTTCTTCATCAATTTAGGCCAATATGTATTCTGCTACATATTTTTGGTAAACAAGATACCAATAAGCATATATTGATTGGTTTGCGCAAAATTTAGAGTGTCTACAAACTATGGGATGTTTTTATCGAATTTAAAAAATGTTATTTTTTACTAGTAATGGTGGCAATCAGCGACTTATACTGCAATAATGTGGCGAACAAATCAGACACTAACTGAAACTAATGCCGCGTACACACGACCGGACTTTCCGGCAGACTAGGTCTGACGGAATCAGTCCGTCGGACATTCCGATCATGTGTGGGTTAATCCAATCGTTTTTCATTTAAAATATCCGACGAACCTAGAAATAGAACATGTTGCAAATCGGACTCAAGCCCTATCGGGAAAACCGTTCATCTGTATGCTGGTCCAACAGACCAAATACGACGCAAGGGCAGCTATTGGCTAATGGCTATTGAACTTCCTTTTTTAGTCCCGTCTTACGTCATCACATTCAAAACGTATGGACTTTCAAACGGACTTAGTCCATTGGTGTGTGGGCAAGTCCGTTCGTTTGGAATGCTGAAAGTCCGTCGGGAAGACCGTCGGACCTAGTCTTTCGGAATGTCCGGTCGTGTGTATGCGGAATAACTGACACTTTTTGGGGACCAGTGACGCTAATACAGTGATCAGTGCAATGACTAATCACTGTACCGGCCCGCTGCGGGTACCATGTGACTGCTGTAACCAATCAAAGCAGGTCACATGATAGTTGTAAATAATGGATGGCTTCCCGTCAAGCCATCCATTGTATACAATTGTGTTGCTAGCTGTGATTGGTCATGGTGATCACATGGCACAAACTGGGCCATTTATGGTCCATCTGTGCCATGTGATTAGCCAATCACAGCTAATCACAACAAACTAAATCATTCAGTAAAATGCTTGCATATAGCAATGAAATTCATTGCTACAGATATATGCAAACATAATGTGTGAAAAAAATACCAATCACTTCCCCAGAGTAGTATAGTAACATTATATTGCGTTGGTCAACATGTGTTAAAAAAAAATCGTAAAAAAAAAAGAAAATATATAAATTTATAAAATATATATAATTTTTTTTTTTTTTTTTTTTTTTTTACGTAATGTCACCAGTCAGTGTCCTTGATCCCCGCCACACCAGTTATACGACAACACTGAACTGCACTGGTGACACTATGTAAAATAAAAAAAAATTAATTTCTTAACTTTTCAAAAATTATCACAAAAAATAACAACTTAAAAAAACCCCGCCATGCCTCTTACTAAGTACCTTGGTCTACTTTCCAAAAATGGGTCATTTGGGGGTATCTGTACTGTCCTGGCATTTTTGGGCCTCAAGAAATGAGATCAGCTGTCGGTACATCAGGATTGATCGATTCTCAGATATACAGTGCCTTGAGTAAAGATCAGCAATACAGCATTGAGTACAGAGCAGTAAAACAAAAAGAAAAGTTTACATTTGAGTGCAGTAATATGCTCGTGTGTTTACTCATTCAATGTTTTTTTTTTTTTTTATATTTGAGCGTAAATTGTTTTCATTCATATGTTATTAAGGTTTTCGGATGTAGAAAAGACAGAGCTTAAAGTAAAACAACTCATTCACTTGAAAAGAGAAATGAAAATAGAAATGCCACAGATTCTCAATTAGATTTAGGTCTGGACTGTGACTGGGCCATTCTAACACATGAATATGCTTTGATCTAAACCATTCCATTGTAGCTCTGACTGTATGTTTAGGGTCGTTGTCCTGCTGGAAGGTGAACCTCCGCCCCAGTCTCAAGTCTTTTGCAGACTCTAATGCCGCGTACACACGGCCGGACTTCCCGACAGAAAGAGTCAGGTGGGAGCTTTCGGTCGGACATTCCGACCGTGTGTATGCCCCATTGGGTTTTTTCTGTCGGCATTTCCGGAGGACTCAGATATAGAACATGTTCTAAATCTCTCCATCGGAAATGCCGACGGAGTTTAGCTCGTTGGCAAGTCCGGCCGTGTGTACGCGGCATTACAGGTTTTCTTCTAAAATTGCTTTGTATTTGGCTCCTTACATCTTCCCATAATTTCTGACCAGCTTCCCTGTCCCTGCTGAACAAAAGCATCCTCACAACATGATGCTGCCACCACCATGTTTCACGGTGGGGATGGTGTATTCAGGGTGATGTGCAGTGTTAATTTTCCGTCACACATAACGTTTTGCTTTTAGTTCAAGTTTAGTTCAAGTTCAAAGTTCAATTTTGGTGTCATCTGACCAGAGCACCTTCTTCCACATGTTTGCTGTGTCCTCCACATGGCTTCTCGCAAACTACTAACGGGACTTCTTATGACTTTCTTTCAACAATGTCTTTCTTCTTGTCACTCTTCCATAAAGGCCAGATTTGTGGAGTACACAACTAATAGCTGCCCTGTGGACAGATTCTCCCACCTGAGCTGTGGATCTCTGCAGCTCCTCCAGAGTTACCATGGACCTCTTGGCTGCTTCTCTGACGAATGCTCTCCTTGCCCGGCCGGTCAGTTTAGGTGGACGGCCATGTCTTGGTAGGTTTGCAGTTGTGCCATACTCTTTTCAGATGATGGATTGAATAGTGCTCTGTGAGATGTTCAAAGTTTGGGATATTTTTTTATAACCTAACCCTGCTTTAAACTTATCCACAACTTTATCCCTGACCTGTCGGGTGTGTTCCTTGGCCTTCATGATGCTTTGTGTTCACTAAGATTCTCTAACAAACCACTGAGGGCTTCACAGAACAGCTGTATTTATACTGAGATTAAATTACACACAGGTGAACTCTATTTACTAATTTGTTGACTTTTGAAGGCAATTGGTTCAACTAGATTTTAGTTAGGGGTATCGGAGTAAAGGGGCTGAATACAAATGCATGCTACACTTTTCACGTATTTATTTGTAAAAAAAAATTGAAGACTATTTATCACTTTCCTTCCACTTCACAATTATGTTCCACTTTGTGTTGGTCTATCACATAAAATCCCAATAAAATACATTTACATTTTTGGTTGTAACATGACAAAATGTGGAGAATTTCAAGGGGTGTGAATACTTTTTCAAGGCACTGTATACTCATACCATAGTTTGAGGTCTGTATAACTTCCCTACAGACTAAATAATACAGTATATACTGATTTGGGTTATTTTCACCAAAGAAATGTAGTAGAATACATTTTGGCCTAAATTAAGGAAGAAAGATTATTTATTTGCAAAATGTTATAACAGAAACAAAAAAAATCATTTTTATTTATTTTTTGGTCTTTTTTCATTTATTTAGCAAAAAATAAAAAATACCACCAAAGCAAGCTATATTTGTGTGAACAAAATGATAAAAACTTAGTTTGGATATAGTGTTGCATTCAAAGAGTGAGAGCCCTGAAAGCTAAAAATTGGCCTGGGCAGGAAGCGGGTAAAAGTGGGCGGTATTGAAGTGTTTAATTACTACTTACTGCCGACCAGTCTTTATTACATTCAACAGTCAAGAAAGAATATAAGGCTCTATTCACACTAATGCGTTTTTTGATGCATTTTGCAGAAATGCATGGGAATTTTTTAACATGGGTTCCTATGGAACATGTTCACATCAATGCATTTATGTGCCTCTGCGTTTTTGAAAAGGGTTGGGGGCTTTTTTTCATGCAAAATGCAGCGTTTTGCATGTAATATAAGGCTTGATTCACACCTATGCATGTTGCTTTTGAGCGTTTTTGGAGGTTTTTTTTTCATGCTTGCCACGTTTTTGAGCAGCGTTTTTGTAGCGTTTTTACAGTGTTTTTGCGGCTTTTTTGCCGCATTTTGCGTGTTTTTTTTTTACAGTTTTTTTTTTGACTGTATACAGTCAAAAAAAAAATGGCAAAAACGCATCAAAAATGCTGTAAAAACGCTGCAAAAACGGTGCACTTGCGTTTTTGATGCTTGTCCATTGAATTCCATTACATGCAAAACGCTGCATTTTGCATGAAAAAAAGTCCCTGACCCTTTCCAAAAATGCAGAGATACAAAAAGGCATTGATGTGAACATGTTCCATAGGAACCCATGTTAAAAAATTCCCATGCATTTCTGCAAAATGCAAAATGCATCAAAAAACGCACTAGTGTGAATGGAGCCTAAGACTGGATTCACACTTATGCATTTTTAGTGCTTTTTGCATTTTGCAGATTTGCACTACAGAACGTGTTCCATAGGAAACCATGGTAGATGCACTGTAGTGAAAATCTGCAAAATGCAAAAAGCACTAAAAATGCATAGGTGTGAATCCAGCCTAATTCAATGGATCTGCATTCAAAAACGCAAGTACCGCATTTTTGCCGCATTTTGCATTTTTTTTCTTTCTTTTTTTTTAATACTGTATACAGTATTAAAAAAAAAAAAACACTGTAAAAAAAAAAAATCTGCAAAACGCGGCAAAAACGCATGTTCAAAAACGCGGCAAGTACCGCAAAAAGTACTGTAGAAACGCTCAAAAGCAACATGCATAGATGTGAAACGAGAATAAGAAGGGAGACCGGAACACAGAAAAACTAAAGACTTACCAATCCAAGCTGTTCATGATTGTTAACGTGTATCAAAACCCAAAGGGAAATGTAATATATTGCAGATTACCAATATTTAGATGTGATGGCTGGTAAGTTGCAATATTTTTTTTTTTTGTTTTTGAATTTATTATTATTATTATTATCATTATTATTATTATTATACAGGATTTAGATTTACAATTTACAGGAAACCTCTGATGAAAGAAAATTATTACAGAGTGTAGAAAGATTTCTGTATTTCTTATTAAAGCAATATAGATAGTGGTGTAATGGTAACTGTCACTCAATTAACATTTTTAGAAGGAGTTCAGCTGTGGCAGCTCCTGTATAATTTTTAATCAGAGGTTTACTTTGTACGATTGATGATTTACCCGGGGTAGGAGGATTCAACCGAGAAAAAATTAATTCATCAAGCCCAGATGTAAGATTTCATGACAGTCTGATGACTGAAAGTCTTCCTCTCGTGGTTTAGCGGTGGATAAGGCGAAGCCAAATAAATGATCTGCACGATTAATATTTCTCGGTGCTTCAAAAAACACAGACAGGAGGGCACAGAGCCAGTTCTTTAAATGTATGACTGTTTGTTTCTGACTGTAGATTAAATAATATGTTGGTGGTTTGGGAACAAATCCCTATCAGGACATAAAGACTCAGAGGATTCCTGGTTTACCTGGGTAATGTCTGTCGGGAAAATAGATCTATTATCTAAGAACAGCCTAATTAAGATTCAGTTCACACCACATGCAGTCCAGTGCGTTTTTTTTTTGTTAAATCAAAAATGCATGGAAAGTAGGTTATATGGTTTTCAGTGGCATAGTTCACACCAGTGCGGTCAGTTCCAGTGTGTTCCAGAAAAAAAGTAGAACATGCTGCATTTTTTCTGCACTGGACTGTACTGGAATCCTGTAAAATGCATCAAAATGCACTGGAACGCACCGGAACACACCAAAAATGCGACTGCAACACACTTGTCCTTATTTAAGGTTAAGAAAAAAGAGGGGGGAAAAAAAGCACTGTACTACATCAAAAACGCACCAAAAACGCACTGGAACGCATCAAAAACACGCAAGCAGAAAAGCACCTGGAATGCATCTGGACTGCTTTTCTATGGTGTGACCTGGCCTTAAGGGCCAGGTCACACCATAGAAATGTAGTCCGTATGCGTTTTTGATGCTTTTTTGCATGTGCGTTTTTGATGCTTTCCGGTGCATTTTTGATGCAGTCCTGTACATTTTTTCCTCCTATTTTTTTCTTAAAGTTGAGTTCCACCCGCTTTTACAACTCTTCAGCATCCCTCACTAAACTGTGCACTGTAAACGGATTGGATATTTAAAAAAAAAAAAAATTTCAGCACCTACTGTATATCTGCTGTATTCATTTTTCACTTCCTCCTCCCTGGCCGTGGCCCATCGCATCGTTTCCTGTTTGCAGTGCCTTCGGAGAAGGGGCGGCAACTTCCTCTGACATTGTCATTGCTATGGAAACCTGACCTGAAACCTATTACACTGCTTGTGCTGCACTGAGCATGTGCGAGATCTGCAAGGATGAGACCCAGGAAGAAATACAGTCTGGCTTCAGATGCCCACACTTAAAATGGCCACCGCCTGCTGTAAGTTTATAAAATAACAAACTACTGCTATAAACTAACAAAACAGACTTTAGTTTACAGACTAACTTTACTAGAATACATTAAGCTTGTGTATTATAGGGGTATTTTTATTTAAAAAGTATAATTTCGTCTGGAACACCACTTTAACCTTACACAAGGACACGTGTGTTTCAGTGCATTTTTGATACGTTTTACAGCGTTCCAGTACAGTCCAGTGCATGTTGTACTTTTTTTTTTCCTGGAACTAGAATGCACTGGAACTGCAAGCACTGGTGTGAACTGTGAGATCCGGAAATAGGGAGTGGCGCTGTGTTGTGCAGAGGGAGTATTGGTATAAAATGATTCTACTCTCTAAGCCTCGGTTCACACCAGAGGCGGCACGACTTGTAGGTCGCCTCACTGAGGCGACCTGCACACGACTGCCCGGGCGACTTGCAAAACGACTTCTGTATAGAAGTCTATACAAGTCGCCCCAAGTCGCCCCCAAAGTCGTACAGGAACCTTTTTCTAAGTCAGAGCGACTTGCGTCGCTCCGATTAGAACGGTTCCATTGTACTGAACGGGACGCTACTTGTCAGGCGACCTAGGTCGCCTGACAGGTCGTCCTAGTGTGAACCGAGCCTAAAGTGACAAGTGCACCAGTGCGGTGGTTCAATCTCTTCACAAATGTGAATAGACCGGTGTGATAGTAAATTAGAATAAAAAGAACCAAAAATGCAATAGTGTATATTGTAAATATAAAGTGATAAGTGCTTAGTTTAGTGCAAGAGAAAATTGTAAACTGTATATACATACATTAACACAATTCCATATAGTGGGGAAAAAACTGAAAAAAATGAAAAAATATAAATACTGTAAACCATGTGCTGGTAAAACTTATATAGATTTGTTCCTCTGTTTGGGAATACAAAGTGACAAGTGACAAGTTATACTAAATAAATGCTGTGGTGTACAAACCACTGTGCAATAATGTGCAAAAAACTAAAAATATATATAATAATTTGTTATAACAAATTCTCAGTTGACTATGTATCAAGAAAAAGTCCCATATGATGTGCAGCAAAAAAATGTTCATAAAGGTGATATAACGTGTCTTCCAAGAAATCTCTCCTTTATAATAGAAAAACCGTGCAGTAGTTATTAAAGTGGTGTTCCGGCCGAAATTATACTTTTTAATTAAAAAATACCCCTATAATACACAAGCTTAATGTAGTCTAGTAAAGTTAGTTTGTAAACTAAGGTCTGTTTTGTTAGTTTATAGCAGTAGTTTGTTATTTTATAAACTTATAGCAGGCCGTGGCCATCTTAAGTGTGGGCATCTGAAGCCAGACTGTATTTCTTCCTGGATCTCATCCTTGCAGATCTCGCGCAGTGCAGCACAAGCAGTGTAATAGGTTTCAGGTCAGGTTTCCAAAGCAACGGCAGTGTCAGAGTAAGTTGCTGCCCCTTCCCAGAAGGCATTGCAAACAGGAAATGATGCGATGGGCCGCGGCCAGGTAGGAGGAAGTAAAAAATGAATACAGCAGATACACAGTAGGTGCTGAGAAAAAAAAATTTAAAAATATCCAATTCGTTTACAGTGCACAGTTTAGTGAGGGATGCTGAAGAGTTGTAAAATTGGGTGGAACTCCACTTTAACAATCTCCCCCTGATGTGATTGCACTCACCGGAGCGCTCTGCCCCTGCAGGGGTGTGAGCGTGGGATGTTAATCCTCAGGTGTTAATATCCTTCTGATTCCTCAGGTACCGATGTCCTTCCAAGTAGCCCAATCCGGGTCATCCACTCACAAGGGGGAAGAGGGGAGGGGGGCGGACTCGCTATCCCCTGTTGCAATGCAGTTCCCAGCCGGACATCCACTTAAGTGTTTTGTATAAAAAAATAAAAAATTTTCCACATAGCGTGACTCTGTTTTGATTAATTTATTTATAAATATGCTAGACAGCCCGAGCAGTACGACTGAATAAACTTGAAATTGATATTTAAAAAGAGGAGAGGGAGCTCGCAGGCTCTCTGTCTCTCCACGCGACCCGGGGAAGCAGCGCTGCCTAGGACCGCCGCTTGCGTTCCACCCATGAATGAAGAGATTGAACCACCGCACTGGTGCACTTGTCACTTTAGAGAGTAGAATCATTTTATACCAATACTCCCTCTGCACAACGCAGCGCCACTCCCTATTTCCGGATCTCATTATCTCGGGGTTTCACTGAGGTGTTCCCCATTTACATAGGGGGGCAGCAGTTGTTAAAATATCCTGAAGCGCGGATCCATTGGTATATCACTGGTGTGAACTGTGCCATTGAAAACCATTAGGGGGCAGCTCACACCATAGAATCTCAATCTGGATGCATTCCGGACCCTTTTCGGCATGCTCATTTTTTAAGCGTTCCAGTGCATTGTTTTGCCCCTCTTTTTTCTTCACTTTAAAGTGGAGTTCCACCCACTTTTACAACTCTTCAGCATCCCTCACTAAACTGTGCACTGTAAACAAATTGGATATTTTTTATTTTTTTTTTCTCAGCACCTACTGTATATCTGCTGTATTAATTTTTCACTTCCTCCTCCCTGGCCGCGGCCCATCGCATCATTTCCTGTTTGCACTGCCTTCTGGGAAGGGACGGCAACTTCCTCTGAAACTGCCGTTGCTATGGAAACCTGACCTGAAACCTAATAAACTGCTTGTGCTGCACTGAGCATGTGCGAGATCTGCAAGGATGAAATCCAGGAAGAAATACAGTCTGGCTTCAGATGCCCACACTTAAGATGGCCACGGCCTGCTGTAAGTTTATAAAATAACAAACTACTGCTATAAACTAACAAAACAGACCTTAGTTTACAGACTAACTTTATTAGAATACATTAAGCTTGTGTATTATAGGGGTATTTTTATTTAAAAAGTATAATTTTGGCCGGAACACCACTTTAAGTGTTAGTTCACACCAGACGCAGTTCCGTTCAGTTCCGTGTGTTTTTTTTCTGCACAAAATGCATGCACAGCGTTTTCCATGTATTCCAATGGCTCTAGTTTACACCATGAAGTCAGTTTCCGGTCAGTTTCTGCACCGAAAACTGACCGGAAACTGACTGCATGGTGTGAACTAGAGCCATTGGAATACATGGAAAACACTGTGCATGCATTTTTAGTGCAGGAAAAAAAAAAGCGCACGGAACTGCATCTGGTGTGAACTGGCCCTAAATAAGGACATGTGTGTTCCAGTGTGTTTTTGGTGCAGTTAGGTGCGTTCCGGTACCTTTTTGATGCGTTTTACCACGTTCCAGTACAGTTCAGAGCAGAAAAAAATGCAGCATGTTCTACTTTTTTTTTCTGGAACTGGAGCGTCCTGGAACTGACTGCACTGGTGTGAACTATGCCATTGAAAACCATATAACCTACTATCTATGTGTTTTTGATGCAGAAAAAAATGCACCGGACTGCATGTGGTGTGAACTGGCCCTAAAGAATATTTAGCAATAACTCTTTCAGGGCCAGTTCACACCACATGCAGTCCAATGCGTTTTTTTCTGCAACAAAAATGCATGTAAAGTAGGTTATATGGTTTTCAATGGCATAGTTCACACCAGTTCTTGCAGTTCCAGTGTGTTCCAGTTCCAGAAAAAAATGTAGAACATGCTGCACTTTTCTTGCATTTATCTGTACTGGAACTCTGTAAAACACATACTAAATGCACTGGTATGTACCTAAACGCACCAAAAATGCACTGTAACACATTATTTACAGTTGAGAAAAAAGAGGGGGAAAAATGCATTGGACTGCATCACAAACGCACTGGAACGCATCAAAAACGTGTGGCCAACCACAAGCAATGGACTTTATCCCCCTGATGATGTCACATATGATGAAACGAGTTGGGTGGCGCTAACGCACTTGATGTTGCTACACTTACTTGGATGGGTAATTTTTGTGAAGCATTGTTTGGAACTTCTATCATGCATCTTGTAATGCACTGTAATGCATACAAAGCACATATTGTTTTTATTCATGTGAGTAGTATTCATACTTTGAAGTGCAATGAAATCTTTTAGGCCAGGTTCACATATGCGCGTCCTTGGTTTACAGCATGGGGTCTGGTGCGTCCCTGTTCAATGGTTCAGATGCAAATCAGGTCCGAATTTTTGCCTGAAATCTCGCCTGCACCAGACCTAATGAAGCACAGGGCCCTTTTGGAATGCGGACCGCAGCCGCCCCGGACCTGTGTGAACCGGCCCCATTGAGAGCCGGTCACACTCGCCTGTCATGTAAATTGGATGCAGGGAACCCAGCCTTAGTTTTACATGTGGATTCTTCTATTTTGATTGTATGTGGAATGTCATCCTTTAATGGTTGCTATTAGAGATGAGCTCGATGTTCGGGTCGAACATTAGTTTGACTCGAACATCGGGTGTGAACGGGTGGCCCCGCCCCCTCTGATGCCACGGGGAAGCCATTATGAAGTCCCTGTGCGTCAGAGGGGGGCGGGGTCACCCGGGTACGTAAACGGATAGCCCTGCCCCCTCTGACACCACGGGGAAGCCATTGGGAAGTCCTTGTGCATCAGAGGGGGGCGGGGTCACCCGGGTATGTCATTGTGTGGCCCCGCCCTCAATTATAAAAGAACTGTCACCTGAGAGGATGTTCATTATGGCGGATGCCTCCCATGGAGGCGGATCGGTGGCAGCGTGCTGGGTTTTTTTTTTTCGGTCGGAGTTTGGAGCGAGAGAAGAAGATGAATTGACTTTGTGGGACATTTTTATTTTTTTATTTTTTAATAAAGGACTTGTCCCAAGATGTGTCTTGTGGTTTTTTAACATTTTGACACTTTTTTGTGAAACAGTAGGGGTACATTTGTACCCCGTTACCATTTCAAACAGGGGGGGGCCAGAATCTCTGGGTCCCCTTGTTAAAGGGGGCTTCCAGATTCCGATAAGCCCCCCCGCCCGCAGACCCCCACAACCACCGGGCATGGGTTGTGGGGATGAGGCCCTTGTCCCCATCAACATGTGGAAAATGTGCCACTTTACAGGCATACTAAAGACACCCCCCCAGGTATGAAATTTAAAGGAATATTTCACTTTTATTGTTTCACTTTAAGCATTAAAATTTACTGCTCCCGAAAAAACATCCATTCTTAAAACTTTTTTTGAATTGATACATGTCCCCTGGGGCAGGACCCAGGTCCCCAAACACTTTTTATGACAATACCAAGCATATAAGCCTTTAAAATTAGCACTTTTGATTTCTCCCATAGACTTTTAAAGGGTGTTCCGCGGCTTTCAAATTTGCCGTGAACACCTTAAATTGTTCGCTATTCGGCGAACATCGGGTTCATCCCTATTAGATTAGACTTTCAACTACTGTGTTAAAGCTTTCACTCATGGTCAAAGAACTCTCATTTAGCCCAAATCATATCTGAGATAATACATCTCAAATATAGTATACGTGAAACAAACTGCATGGTCGTCATATGTCTGGTCAAGCATGTGGTGCCCAAGCGGATGCTGTTGTGGTCACGCTTGATCCGCTTCAGACATAGGTTGCAAACAGCAACGGTGCTGTACACGTGTCCAAAAAGGCCCACACCAAGGAACTTTTCAAAATCAGTGGGGAGTCAGCAGTGCCCTGCACCTGCGGAGCTCTGCAGTGTGATGCAATAGGGAGGCTGCCCTTAAGCTGCCCCCTAGAGGACATCCTGCCTCGGAGTTGTGCCTCCTCCTCCTCCCTTCTATCAGGCACCCAAGTAGAGTCAGTGACCTCATCATCCCCTCCCTCCTCTTCACTGGAGCAAACTTGGCAGTATGCTGCAGCTGGGGGGACACGACTGCCAGTTTCTTGTCCTTCTTGGGCACCCCCTCTCTCTAGGCTCACGTTACTCCCTTCCTCAAGATGGGAACCAATATCGGAGCCTTCAAATCGCTGCGCATCCTCCAGCAGCATGTACCAGACACTTTGGTCGAATAGTTCGGGGGACTCCTCCGTGCATGATGGTGGGGCTACGGAAGGAGTGACTGTGGACAAGGAGCCAGTGGAATAGGCCGCTTTGGCAGCTGCATAGGAAGACAAACTACTCTGAGCCTGGGTGACAGAGGATGAGAACGGCTTTGTTATCCACTCCACCAACTTGTCTGCATGTTCTGGCTCAATAACAAGGCCAGCAGCAGAGAAATAGGACCACCTGCAGAGGATGCACCATGTCCACGACCAGCATGAACAGCTTGTGAGCATCTGCCTCTCCTTGGTGGCCTTCCGGACATTATGTATATGTTGTTTTGCTACACCACACTACACTATATTGTGTACTGTGTACACCACCAGAAAAGTAGTAGCAACTGCACTACGGCTGCACTGTATTGTAATTACAATTTTTATCTAATATTTCATAGCAGGGCCCATTCCTGCGCCCAACAAGAGTATCTGTGAGGGGTTACAGTGTTGTGGCACCACCACCCAAGGCCCAATTTTTCTGCCCCTGTTTAACAGGGGCATGTAATTACAATTGTTGGTATAATATTTAACAGCAGGGCCCGTTCCTGCACCCAACAAGAGTATCTGTGAGGTGTTAGTGTTGTGGCACCACCACCGACACTGAAGGCCCAATTTTTCTGCCCCTGTTTAACAGGGGTAGGTAATTGCAATTTTTGATATAATATTTAACAGCAGGGCCCGTTCTTGTGCCCACCAAGAGTATCTGTGAGGGGTTACAGTGTTGTGGCACCACCACCCAAGGCTAAATTTTTCTGCCCCTGTTTAACAGGGGTAGGTAATTACAATTTTTGAAATAATATTTAACAGCAGGGCCTGTTCCTGCGCCCAACACGTGTAACTGTGAGGGGTTACAGTGTTCTGGCACCACCAACACCACCAAGGCCCAATTTTCTGCAGAGTATATAGTATAGGCTGTATAGTATATGTATAGGCTGTATAGTATATATACTTCTGTTCAGAGTATATAGTGTCTGGGGCCCCCACGCCATTTTTTTAATCATTTGGGTGCAGGGTTCCCCTTAATATTCATACCAGAACCAAAGAGCCTTGTAATGGGCTGGGGGGGACCCATGCCGTTTTTCTCAATGATTTTCATTATTATTATTATTATTATACGAGATTTATATAGCGCCAACAGTTTACTCAGCGCTTTACAATGTATAAGGGGGACAACACAATTACAGTACAATACAAAAGGTATTGCCAGGACCCGACAATACATTACAGCCGCAAGAAGTTTTCAATGACTTTTTTCCCTTTAGAAATGTCATTTTGCTGTGGTATTGTTCTAAACACGGGAGAACTGCGCCACTTGAAAGGCTACTACTATAGACACCCCCCAGGCACAATATTTAAAGGAATATTTCATTTTTTTGTTTCACTTTCTTAAAATCACTGCTCCCGAAAAAACGTCCATTTGTAAAACTTTTTTTGCATTGATACATGTCCCCTGGGGCAGGACCCGGGTCCCCAAACACTTTTTAGTGGAAAAACTTGCATATAAGCCTTTAAAATTAGCACTTTTGATTTTTCACGTTCGTGTCCCATAAACTTTATTGATGTTCGCGTGTTCGAACAAACTTTTTTTTATGTTCGGATGTTCTGGTGCGAACAGAACAGGGGGGTGTTTGGGTCATCCCTAGTTGCCATTGATGTTACCATTGATTGAATTCACAATATAATATATGCTGATATAATAATATAATATATAATATAATGCTGAACTCCAGCCAAACAATATGAACCAGATCTCTGCTTAATGGGATTGTTATATTTATGCTGATTTGACTCTGTAGTGGAGTCCTCATGTTCTGGTAAGAGTCCATTGCTTGTGGTTGGTGAGGGCTAAAGTAGTGTTTATCAAAGTGGACTGAACACTCCCATTATGAAGCCTTCCACCAGATGCACTTACCATTATAAAGTCTTCCAACAGATGAAGCTTGTCACTTACCATTATTATTATTATTATTATACAGTATTTATATAGCGCCAACAGTTTACGTAGCGCTTTACAACTTGAGGGTAGACAGTACAAATACAATACAATTTGATACAGTAGGAATCAGAGGGCCCTGCTCCTTAGAACTTACAATCTAAGAGGGGAGGTCAAGAGATACAAGAGGTAATAACTGTGGGTGATGTGCTGATTGAGAAGATAAATGTACAGTTGTTAGGTGGGGGCCAGATAGGCTTCTCTGAAGAGATGAGTTTTCAGGGATCGTCTGAAAGTGGATAAAGTAGGAGAAAAACGGACGGATTGGGGTAGAGCATTCCAGAGGATGGGGGAGGCTCTGGAGAAGTCCTGAAGGCGAGCATGGGATGAGGTGACAAGGGAGTTTGAGAGCAGGAGGTCTTGGGAGGAGCGAAGAGAACGATTAGGTTGGTATTTTGTGACTAGGTTAGAGATGTAGCTAGGAGCCAGGTTGTGGATGGCTTTGTAAGTTATAGTTAGTATCTTGAATTTAATTCGGTGACTGAGTGGCAGCCAATGGAGGGATTGGCAGAGGGGTGTAGCAGATGCTGAGCGGTTTGTGTGGTGGATGAGCCTGGCCGCAGCGTTCATGATGGACTGAAGTGGGGATAGCCTATTTAGAGGTAAACCAATGAGGAGGGAGTTGCAGTAGTCAAGGCGGGAGATGACCAGGGAGTGGATTAGAAGCTTTGTGGTGTCAATGGTTAGGAAGGGGCGTATCTTGGAGATGTTGCGAAGACAGAGGCGGCAAGCTTTGGATAGTGATAGAATGTGGGGTCGAAAGGTTAGTTCAGAGTCCAGGATTACACCTAGGACCTTGGCGTGGGGAGATGGGTTGATAGTTGAGCCGTTGATCTTGACAGGGAGATCAGGGGAAGTGGCACCTGAGGGAGGAAATATCATGAGCTCGGTTTTGGATAGGTTGAGTTTGAGAAAGTGATGTGACATCCAGGCTGATATGTCTGCTAATAAGTTGGTAATGCGTGAGGAGACAGATGGAGAGAGCTGGGGGGTGGAGAGATAGATTTGGGTGTCATCAGCGTAGAGATGATATTTAAAGCCGTGGGAGGCAATCAACTGACCCAAGGAGGTGGTGTAGATTGAAAAAAGGAGAGGTCCGAGAACAGAACCTTGGGGGACCCCAACGGAAAAAGGAAGAGGAGAGGAGGAAGTAGAGTTGTAAGTGACACTGAAGGAGCGGTGGGATAGGTAGGATGAGAACCAGCGAAGAGTACAGTCACGGAGACCAAAGGAGTGGAGTTTTTCGAGGAGGAGGGGGTGGTCCACTGTGTCAAAGGCAGCAGAGAGATCCAGGAGAAGTAGTACAGAATAGTGTCCATTGGCTTTAGCCATTAGTAGGTCATTTGAGAGTTTAAGGAGAGCAGTTTCCGTGGAGTGTTGAGGGCGAAAACCGGACTGAAGGGGATCAAGAAGTTTATTCATGGTCAGATGGTCACTTAATCGGTTGTAGACCAGTCTTTCAAGAAGTTTGGAGGAGAAGGAGAGTAAGGAGATGGGACGTAAGTTGTTGAGATTGGTGGGATCCAGTGAGGGCTTTTTTAGTATGGGGGTGACTAGCGCATGTTTTAGAGAGTTTGGGAAGATGCCACAAGAGAGGGAGAGGTTGAAAATGTGAGTTAGAGAGCGTAGAATCGAGTCAGAGGGTGAGCGTAGCATTTGCGAGGGAACAGGATCCAGGGGGCAAGTGGTTAGATGAGTGCTAGATAAAAATTTAGCAACCTCAGTAGTAGTAGCAGGGTTGAATGAGGGAAGTAATGACTGTATCTGTGGACATGGGGTGTTGCATGGGGGAGGTTTTTGCGCATTGGCGATCTCCTCATGAATTGTATCAATCTTAGTTTTGAAGTGATTGGCAATCTCCTGGGCGGTGATTGAGTTAGTGGGTGGAGGCAGTGGAGGACAGAGTAGAGTATTGAAGGTAGAGAAGAGTTGACGTGGACTGGATGAGAAGGTGTTGATGAGTGTGATAAAGTAGGTCTGTTTGGCAGTGTGAAGGCAGGAGTAGTATTTTAGGAGGGCAGATTTATATTGTGTGAAGTCTTCCTGGGTCTTAGTCTTATGCCACAGGCGCTCAAGAGCGCGGCTACGTTTTCTGAGACTTCTGGTGTCATCTGTTTGCCAGGGTTGTAGCATTATAAAGTCTTTCACTAGATGCAGCTTGTCACTTGCCATTAGGGATGGGCTGAACGGACCCCTGTTCGGTTCCCACCACAACTTTTGAACACCGCAAAAGTTTGGACCCCCATCAATGGGACCTGAACGTCAAAAATCAAAAGTGCCCATTTTGAAGGCCTAAATGCAAGTAATTGGGCATGCAATGGTTATAGGTGTCCTGGTCCTGCCCTGGGGGACATGTATAAATAAAAAAAGTTTGTGAAAAACATAATTTTTAAATGAGTAGTGATTTTTTGATTTTTAAAGTGAAAGCATAAAAATGAAAAATTCCTTCCAATATAGTGCCTGGGGGGTCCCCTTAGTCTACCTGTAAAGTGGCAGATCTGTACCATGTCTAGAATCTGCTGCAGCAATAATTGCATTTTTAAAGCCCAAAAAAACAACAATTCCCTGCAAGCTGCACTTATTTTGCTCAGCAACAGCTGGGGAGCCAGTGTGTATGATGAAGCCACAATGTACTGCACTGGGAACAAGATTAGAGATTTTTTGGATACATTCTCGTGTCATTTTGACTTTGGATAGAAGTAACGGGTGTGTAAAAATTGGTCTTTGGGTGTCGGTGGCGCCTTCCCACCGTAACCCTATAAATTAGAGGTCTGTTTTGCAAGCGGTTGCCATGACACCGCATCATCTCCTGGCAAAATGGACTATAAAAACCACTGCAAATATGGCCACAGCTATTGCCCGATGAAGGAGCATGCATGCGCAGAATGAGCACTCCTCCTCACTCCCTCTTCATCCGGCAGTGATGTGTCCAGCCGCCCCTGAGCCGATTCTGAGAACCAGGAAGCGTTGGAAGCCACCAACGCAGCTGGGCACATCAGCTGCCTCTTCACATATGAGCCTACCGCCTTTCCCTAAGAGTGGATGAACCTCTTAAACCTCTTATACCTTCCTACATGCGCTGTGATCTCTTGTGAGTTCCAAATTGTCTCTCCTATATTAAAAATGTTTTAACATTGCTGCACTTAGATGGCGCCGCTCTCTTTTGTGTTTATTTGTGTTTCACCTCTGGGCCTGTCCCTGCAGAGTTGCAAGAATCTCTGCTCCGGTGTGGTTCCTGTCCCCTAAACACACCAGCTGAAGCACTGCATGGCACCTTTTAGCCTGACTCATGGAATAGTATCAGGAACCATGAATCAGACCGAGACAGAAGTATAGTTAAATCACACTTGTTTAATAATAATAATAAAAAGGTGAACAGAGTAAGCGTGGTCAAAACAAGCCAGAGTTAATTAACTGGATCGGGTAGTCATCCAAGCCAATGTCAGAGAGCCAGAGATGAACGTAGTAGTACAGCAAGCAGGATCAGGAGCCAGAAGGGACGTCAGCCAAGCAAGTCTTCAACAGCAACGCAGGAGAAAGTCTCTGTGATGTTGACAAAGGTGAAGGCAGAGATCAAGTGAGCTGGATGGCTTTAAGTAGGCAGGACTGACGAGCAGAATCAACAACAGCAGGGTAAATGTGGAGAGAGATGGGAGCTGGCAGTTAGCCGACAGCTGCACGGCCAGCTCAGAGAAGGAAGGGCTGAGCCCAGCCCTGACAAATAGCCCTTTGAACGCTTAGAGGGTACCTGATGTTCATAGGACAATTTTGCAGAGGAGGACATGGAGGTGGTGGAGGAAGAGGAGGGGGTAGAGCTCACAGGTCTGGCATCATCACCACCAGCTGTATGGAGACGTGGGGGCACAACAAGCTGCAGCACCAAGCCCTGTCCTGCATACTTTTGAGTTGCAAGCAGCATTATCCAGTGTGCTATGAACAAAATATATTGTCCCTGCCCATGCTTGTGGGACCCCATGTCAGCAGTAAGGTGGATTTTTACGGCTGACTGACTTGCCCAACGATGCCAGAACATTCCCTTTCACATGATGGTAGAGAGGTGGAACGGCCTTATGTGAAAAGTAGTAGCGACTGGGAATCTGCCATTGTGGTACAGCACATTGTGCAAATTCATGGAAGGGAGCAGAATCCACCAGACTGAAAGGCAGAAGTTGGAGAGCCAACAGCTTTGACAAGCTTGCATTAAGACACTAGGCATGTGGCTGGCAGTGACTGTATTTTTCTTTTCCTGTGCAGCAGATGGGGCAGAGAAATTTGCTGGCTACAGTCTACAGCTAGTGGTGTGCTGCTGGCAGATGTGCTGCTAGGATCTTGGACACCCTGTGCTATACCATCATCCCTGTCAGTGGAGGCTGCTGAAACTTAATGACTAGGGATGAGCCGAAAACCCCCGGTTCAGTTCGCACCAGAACCTGCGAATAGACCGAAAATTAGCATGAACGTTAGAACCCCATTGACGTCTATGGGACTCGAACGTTCGAAATCAAAAGTGCTAATTTTAAAGGCTAATTTGCATGGTATTGTCCTAAAAAGGGTTTGGGGACCCGGGTCCTGCCCCAGGGGAAATGTATCAATGCAAAATAAAGTTTTAAAAACGGCAGTTTTTTTCGGGAGCAGTGATTTTAATAATGCTTAAAGTAAAAAAATAAAAGGGAAATATTCCTTTAAATATCGTACCTGGGGGGTGTCTATAGTATGCCTATAAAGTGGCGCGTATTTCCTGTGCTTAGAACAGTCCCTGCACAAAATGACATTTTTAAAGGAATAAAAGTCATTTAAAACTGCTTGCGGCTTTAATGTAATGTCGGGTCCTGGCAATATGGATGAAAATCAGTGAGACAAACGGCATGGGTACCCCCCAGTCCATTACCAGGCCCTTTGGGTCTTGTATGTATATTAAGGGGAACCCCGCACCCAAATTAAAAAAAGTAAAGGTGTGGGGCCACCAGGCCCTATATACTCTGAACAGCAGTATACAGGCGGTGCAAACAAGACAGGGACTGTAGGTTTGTTGTTAAGTAGAATCTGTTTGTAACTTTGAACTGGTACATTTTTAACGTGTTTAGCTCAAGCCAAAAAATCTATTTTAAGCTTTTTGGAAAACATAGGGAAGGGTTATCACCCCTGTGATATTTGTTTTGCTGTCTGTGCTCCTCTTCAGAAGATTTCACCTCACTTTCTGTCCCAGTGACAAATGTTTTTAGAAAATTTGGGGGTTTTAGTGAAACAAGGATTGGTGATAAAGCATCAGTGGAAAGGAGAAACGTTTTTCCCATATTAACTCTTATGCCCCGTACACATGGTCGGATTTTCTGACGGAAAATGTGTGATAGGACCTTGTTGTCGGAAATTCCGACCGTGTGTACACAAATCCGACAAAGTGCCACGCATGCTCAGAATAAATAAAGAGATGAAAGCTATTGGCCACTGCCCCGTTTATAGTCCCGACGTACGTGTTTTACGTCACCGCGTTCTGAACGATCGGATTTTCCGTCAACTTTGTGTGACCATGCGTATGCAAGACAAGTTTGAGCCAACATCCGTTGGAAAAAATCCTAGGATTTTGTTGTCGGAATGTCCAAACAAAGTCCGACCGTGTGTACGGGGCATTACAGGAGAGAATTTCCCTTCCTAGGAGTAGATTTCATCTCACTTCCTGTTGTCTCCTTCCGTTTGCAAGTAGGAGTCATTTGTAAGTTGGATGGGGCCTGTCCTATATACTCTGCAGAAATTTGGGCCTTAGGTGTTGGTGTTGCCACAACACTGTAAGCCCTCACAGGGCCCTGCTGTGAAATATTAGATCAAGAATTGTAATTACATACCCCTGTTGAACAGGGGCAGAAAAATTGGGCCTTTGGTGATGGTGGTACAATAGAACATTGTTTTCCTCTAAATGGGACTTTATAAGGCAAGAGTCTTCAAACAGTATATCAAAATCACATATATAATTTTATTATCAAAAATGTTTAAAATCATGACAGGGAACATGAAAAAGACTTGATAAAAGAATGAGGATGCTTGACAATACAAATGACAAATGGTGATCACAATGATAGTAGCATATAAAGGTACAATGATAAACACAGGACAACACACCGACTAATGCGGCTGGGGTCTGCACATACAAAGAGCCCGACGGGTTTCAAGGTTTTAATTGGGTTGGAGCCTCTTCTTCAGGGGAAGATGATGAGATAGGTGGTTATCTGTACATTTACAAAAAGAAGGGCAAGACATCTTAAAGAACGTTCATGGTATGTGAAACGGCATATAGTGATAACAATCAAAAATATTTAATATATTATTAGATAATATTCTCACCATGTAGTTTTTTGAACACACATTAGAGAGCATCCAACTTTAAAGGGAAAAACAATGGGTACGGTAGCCTGCCAGCAGGAAGCGGACACGTAGACCAACCCTAGCACCAAGGACACGGTATAGGCATGCAGCCCAGAAACAGGACACAAAGGCATCTTCCCACCTGCAAAATAACGCCACTGAAGACAGCTGTGGTGAATAATGTATGTCACCTAGGACAAAGGGAAGAAACAGTCTAATAGGATCCAGTCCATAGATATAAAAGGAAGAGAGTAATCAATATCAAAAACAAAAACAAAGAAGATGAACCTTATATCTAGTATATATGGATATTAACAAAACTAACCCCATTCGGATTATAACTAGGTATTCCAACCAACACAGGACCGTAAAAAACATCGTTTAAAGATATTGGCATGTCTTAAAACTAGATCCCACTATAGGCCCCTTTGTGCAGGACAAACCATCCTTCACTTTTAAGCGGGCCAAGTCCATCAGGGACAATTTAATATCCAGTGAATTCTCAGGGGGAGGTGTCAGTAAACGGGACCCCTGCAAACGCCCTGGCACCTTTCAGTGTGGCGGATGCCCATACTGTCAGTTCATGAACATCAAACCTAGTATTAAACTACTGAATGGCCACAAGTATGCTTCCAAACACTTTGCAAATTGCAAAACAATAGGTGTGGTATACCTGCTGATTTGCGAGTGTGTATGCTACTATGTTCTATGTGGGCAAAACTAATCAGGAGTTCTGGCGGCAGGCATACCGCCATATAGCCGCTATGAAATCCTGCAATCCCAGCCTACCACTGGGAAGACATGTCTCAGTGTTTCACGCAGGCAACTTCCCCAAAGTGTCCTTTTTGATTTTGGATCGTGTTCATCCAGGGTTACGCGGCGGGGATTGGAATAAAATCCTGTTGCAGAAAGAACAGAAATAGATCTATCGCCTACAGGCTGCCAAGCCCCCTGGCTTGAATGATGCCATTTCATTCCGACCCTTTTTGGAGGGTTTTACCTCCGGGGGCCCCTCTGAGTGCCAGGCTCCACCTCCATGCTGACACAATCCTCCTCCTTGTCCTTATTTTTGGAGGTCTGCCAGCCGAGCACTGGCATTATATGACCGGCGGAAATGCACACAGACTTTCCTGGCCTGCCTCAGGACATCCTGTAAGCCCGGGTACCTGCCCAAGAACCGCTGCACCACCAAGTTAAGGAAGTGAGCCAAACAGGGCACATGGGTCAGTTGTCCCTGTCGGAGGGTGGAGAGGAGGTTAGTGCCATTGTCGCAAACCACCATTCCTGCCTTAAGTTGCCGTGGCGTCAACCACCTCTGAACCTGCCCCTGCAGAGCTGACAGAATCTCTGACCCAGTGTGGCGCCTGTCCCCTAAGCACACCAGCTCAAGCACCACATGGCATCTTTTGGCCTGCTTACTTGCTTAGCCCCTTGAACGCCTACAGAGCACCGCTGGTTCTGAGGACAAAGCACAGGAAGAGGCAGAATCAGCAGTACTGGCATTTTGGAGGTGTGGTGGCAGAACAACCTCCAAAACTACTGCACCTTGTCCTGCATCCTTCCCAGCTGCCAGAAGAGTCCCCCAATGCGCCGTGAAACTTAGGTAACATCCTTGTCCATGCCTGCTGGACCATGAGTCAGTGGTAATATGCACCTTACCGCTGACCGCCCTGTCCAGCGAGGCCAAGACATTTCCTTCCACATGCCAGTAGAGAGCCGGAATCGCCTTCTGTGAGAAAAAGTGGCATTTGGGAACCTGCCACTAAGGAACCGCACATTCCACAAACTCACAGAAGGGGGCAGAGTCTACCAACTGAAAAGGTAGCAGTTGAAGTGCTAGCAATTTAGCCAAGCTAGCAGTCAACCACTGGGCATGTGGATAGCTGGGAGCGAACTTCTTTCTGCGGTGCAGCAGCTGGGGCAGGGAAATTTGCCTGGTACAATCTGACGTTGGTGTACCGATAGTAGATTGCCCCCAAGTACTTGGCTGTGACACACCTAATTCTACACTTTCATTCCTCTCAGTGCAGATCTCAGAGAGGACTGAAGGTATAGTGGGTTTGGAGATCCCAGCTGATGAGGAGTAAAGAGAGGTCCTCTTTGTTCTTTGGTGTGGGTCTTTTAGGTACACTTGCCAATGAACTGCATGGCAGGTGGACATATGTCTGGTCAAGCATGTGGTGCCCAAGCGGTAGATGTTTTGGCCACGCGAGATACGCTTGAGACATATGTTGCAAATAGCAGTGGTGGGATCTGATGCACTCATCTCAAAAAAGACCCACACCAAAGAACTTTTGGAATAACCCGCAGAGACAGCAGCGCCCTGCACATGTGGAGCTCTGCGGTGTGATGCAGTTAGTGTGCTGCCCTTAGGCTGGCCCCTGGAGGGCATCCTGCCTCGTTGGTGATGTGCCTCCTCCTCCTCTCCTATCAGGTACCCACATGGAGTCAGTGACCTCATCATCCCCTCCCTCCTCATCACTGTAGCAAACCTGGCAGTATGCTGCAGCAGAGGGAACATGACTGCCAGATTGCTGTCTTTCTTGGACACCCCCTCTGTCTGGGCTCACGTTATTGCCTTCCTCTAGCTGGGTACCATCATCGGAGCCTTCAAAATGCTGGGCATCCTCCTGGAGCATGTACCCAACACTGTGGTCAAACAGTTCGAGGGACTCCTCAGGAGGACATGGGGGGACTAGGGAAGGAGTCACTGATGCCATTGAGCCGAGGAAAGAGGCAGCTTTGGCAGCTGCTTTGCCAAACAAAGTATCCTGAGTCTGGGTGAGAGAGGATGAGGACGATGAGGACGGCTTGGTCATCCACTCGACCAAGTCTTCCACATGTTGCGGCTCAACACGGCCAGCTGCCGAAAAAAAGGCCAAGCGTGTCCCACGGCCATGTGCTGATGAGGATGCACCGTGTCCACGACCAACACTGTTGCCTCTAGACACAGAGCCTGCTTGCCCTCTTTTATTGGCTTGTGACTGTCTGCCTCTCCTTGTTGGCCTTCCAGACATACTATTGGCCTGCAGTGAGCTGCGCAAACTGGGATATATATATATATATATATATATATATATATATATATATATATATATATATATATATACCAATTATACTGCAGCTAGCAGAATCAACTGCCTGCCTGTAGTATTATTAGTATGATAACACCTGCACTTGTCTTCAGGTAGCTATACTGTAGGTGCAACTGTGCAGGGTACACAGTACAGTAACTGGAAATACTTCAAAGAGCCTACACAAGCACCTGGCTGTCTATCTCTCTCTCAAGCCGGAACACACTACACAGGGCCGCCATGCAGGTGGCCTTATATAGTGTGGGGCCACCTTGGTTTTGGCCAATTACGGCTCTCTGTGCACACAGCACTGTGATTGGCCAAGCATGCGGGTCATAGTGCATGCTTGACCAATCATCAGCCAGCAATGCACTGCGATGTTGTATAAATGGGTGGTGCTGCGCTAATCCTAAATGCAAGAACCAATGTGGCTTAGGTGATAAGTAATCTTATATCACCAAAATAATGAAGATAAATAAGATAAATAAAATTGATAATAAATATAAATATATATATATTTATAAATTATATATAATATAAATATTATAGCTGATACAGTGGCTAATATGAGGTGGTACATATAGTATTCTGGATATAAATAACAAACCGTGACAGAGATTAACTAAAATGAAACACACATACTACAAGGTATCTAACATACAATCCTAAGTAAAGTGCATAGTTAGTTAAAGCTGTGTGCATCTACAGCTTAAAGTGACAAAGTGTATAGTGCAAACAATAAGTGCAATGTGAAACCTCTAGACAGTGAAGGAGTAGTTCGCTACTCTTTGTATAAAGTGCATACTGTGCAAAACTTCATCAAAAAATAATACTTAATCAAAAAATAATATGATGAGTATCCCCAAAAAATTAAAAATGGGAAGAAAAAAGGTGAAAGCAAAATAAGAACATACAGGAAAATTTCACAAGAAAAAAAAAAAAAGTCCTTTTGAAAAATGTGACAGCAACGTCCTAGCATGCACACGTTGCAGTTAGAGTGCTAAGGTGAATCACATCAAGTGCTTCTTCGTGTGCAAAACACTCAGGTAGGTAATGGCCCCTTACCTTACGGTAATAGGGCAAAAGCATGTATCACGAGAGCTTTTGTAACATCCGCCTATAGGCTCCAGCACGTCCCTCACAGACCTAGATCCTAGGATGGGGTTCCCTCAGATCTGGTACGGGGGGGGGGGATATAAAGGATAATAGGCAGGAAGAAAGCCAATAGTGTAATCCCATTTGGTAAATGGTAATTCTCTTTATTCAAAAATATTGGTACTCACATTTAAAATATAAAAACAGCAATTTCAATCCGACGAGCGGCGAGCTCGTATGCCTCTGGTAGTGTGTGCAGCCTGTCCCGTCCCTACGCGTGACGTCACACAATGCACTGCGATGCCACAGTGAATTATGGGCTGTGACGCGCCACTCGAATTTGGCGCGAATGGCTCATATCGTTCATAATTCAACGAACGACCGAACACGCGATGTTCGAGTTGAACATGGGTTTGACTCGAACACGAAGCTCATCCCTAGTAATGACTCAGTATCGCAGGGGCAGACTGAAGTAAGGGGGAGGAGGAACAGATTTGTGCCCTTTTTGTGTGTCTTTTAGGTGCTCTTGACAACGGGCTGAGTGGTTGGACGTTAAATGCATTGTCAAGTATGTAGTACCCAAATGGTTGGTGTTTTTGCCACGTTTAATGTGTCTGGGACACAGTTTGCAGATAGCAACAGTGCGATCTGCTGCAGATGTGCTGAAAAAGGCCCAGACAGCTGAGCTTTGGGGAGTGGGCCGGGAGATAACAGCTGCAGAATGTGATGGAATAGGGTGGCTGCTCTCTACTCTTTCTTGATGTCGGCCTCCTTGGGGTTGTGCCGCCTCACCTTCAGTTTCCTCCTCTGCTCTATCTGGCACCCAAGTCACATCAGTGACCTCATCATCATCATCTCCATCTCCTCCATCTTCATCATTACCACTGGAGACAACTTGGCAGTATGCTGTGGCTTGGGGAACATGAATGCCAATTTGTCTACCAGTGTTCGTCCCTCTCTCTAGGCTCATGTTCCTGTCATCCTCAACCTCAGAACCAACATCTGAATCCAGCAATGGCTGGGCATCATCTAGGAGCAATGCTGTGGTCAAATAACTCAGCTGACTCCTCAATGGCTGATGTTTGGGCTATGGTAGAAATAGATGTGGACAAGGAGGCAGGTTTATCCACTCTGGCAACTGCAGGGGACTGTACTCTTGTCTCTGCGTGTGTGACAGAGGATGAGGAAGGTTTAGTAAGCCATTCCACTATGTTCTCTGCATGCTGTGGCTGGATAACACAGGCAAACTCACTAAACAGAGGAATGATGCCCTGCCCTGCACTACGTCCACCTTTGCCTGTGGACACATTTGTTGCTGGCCCCCTTACAGTAGCAAGGGAACGTCTGCCTCTCCTTGTTGTCCTCCCAGACATTATTGGGAGGGAGGGGGCGGTGCATATAAGCAAATGTAAAGAAGAAGCTGAAATGTGAACGTAGATGCACTTTAATCAATGTAAAGAGGTGTTTGGTGCACTTTAATTTGAGTACTCACACTACACAGGCACACTCCACAGATACACTATAATATACTGCAATATAATGCGCCAAACGTACAGTGACGCACAGAACTATATGGCGTTAAACTGGCAGTAACGCACACAGAACTATATGGTGTTAAACTGGCAGTAATGTGCACAGAACGTTATGGCGTTAAACCGGCAGTAACGCATGCAAAACTATATGGCGTTAAACTGGCAGTAATGTACACAGAAGTAAATGGCATTAAACTGGCAGTAACGCACAAAGCTATATGCCGTTAACTAGTTGCTGCCTGCACACCATCAAATGATGGCGGGGCGGTGCAGCTCTTGTTCTGGGACGTCGTTACACGGCCTGACCCCGACCTCTGTATAGAGCCGCGTCCGTGGCTCTTTAACCATGTATAAAGTCTTCCACCAGATGCAGCTTGTCACTTGCCATTATAACGTCTTTCACTGGATGCAGCTGGTCACTTGCCATTATAAAGTCTTCCACCAGATGCAGCTTGTCACTTGCCATTATAAAGCCTTCCACCCGATGTAGCTTATCACTTGCCATTATAAAGTCTTCCACCGGATGCAGCTTGTCACTTACCTTTATAAATCCTTCCCCCAGATGCAGCTTGTCACTTGCCATTATAAAGTCTTAAACCAGATGCAGCTTGTCACTTGCCATTATAAAGCCTTCCACCTGATGTAGCTTGTCACTTGCCATTATGAAGTCTTCCATTGGATGCAGCTTGTCACTTGCCATTATAAAGCCTTCCACCCGATGCAGCTTGTCACTTGCCATTACAAAGTCTTACCCCAGATGCAGCTTGTCACTTGCTATTATAAAGCCTTCCACTGGATGCAGCTTGTCACTTGCCATTATAAAGTCTTCCCCCAGATGCAGCTTGTCACTTACCACTATAAAGCCTTCTACCAGATGCAGCTTATCACTTGCCATTTTAAAGTCTGCCACCGGTTGCAGCTTGTCACTTACCATTATATAGCCTTCCACCCGATGTAGCTTGTCACTTGCCATTATAAAGCCTTCCACCCAATCTAGCTTATAACTTGCCATTATAAAGTCTTCCAACGGATGAAGTTTGTCACTTGCCATTATGAAGCCTTCCACCATATGCAGCTTGTCACTTGCTATTATGAATGTGTGAAAAAAGGGGGGAAATACTGCGCTAAACCCAAATAAACCGTGAATGAAAAGCTGCTAACATACAAACAAACCAAGTCTAAACAAGAGTGCAAACAATAAGTGTAGCGCTAGAAATTAATATATGAGTGAAAACATATAGATAAAATACAAAAACCTGTATGCATCCAGAACGCCTCAATCACGAGAGCAGGATGGGTGCAAAAAATGAAGTGTAGAGAGTCCAATAGAGGGTCCTGCCCCTGTGGAAGACTTGTTAGTCGAAACACGTCGGGCCAGTACCTCCTGCTTCCCGCATTGCCATTTTATACTTTTTGTGATCAACTTTTTTATATGGTATTTTACCTTCAATTACCCTACCTTGGTTGACCTACGCCGTGTGGAGTCCCTTTTTCTTTTGTTTCCTCATGCTGGAGCACTGATGACCACCTGTCAGTTGCAATTATAAAGCCTTTCACCGGATGCAGCTTGTCACTTGCTGTTATAAAGCCTTCCACTTGATGCAACTTGTCACTTGCCTTTATAAATCCTTCCAGCAGATGCAGCTTGCCACTTGCCATTATAAAGTCTTCCAGCAGATGGAGCTTGTCACTTGTCATTATAAAGTCTTCCACCGGTTGTAGCTTGTCACTTACCTTTATACATCTTTCCACCATATTCAGCTTGTCACTTACCTTTACAAAGCCTTCCACCAGATGCAACTTGTCACTTTCCATTATAAAGCATTCCACCAGATACAGCTTGTCACTTGCCATTACAAAATCTTCCACCAGATGCAGCTTGTAACTTACCTTTATAAGTCTCCTTCCACCAGATGTAGCTTGTCACTTGCCATAATAAAGTCTTCCACCCAACGTAGCTTGTCATTCGCCATTATAAAGCCTTCCAGCAGATGGATCTTGTCACTTGCAATTATCAAGTCTTCCAGCAGATGGAGCTTGTAACTTGCCATTATAAAGCCTCCCACCCGATGTAACTTGTCACTTGCTATTATAAAGCCTTCCACCAGATGCAGCTTGTCACTTGCCATTATAAAGCCTTCCACTGGATGCAACTTGTCACTTGCCATTATAAAGCCTTCCCCCAGATGCAGCTTGTCACTTGCTTTTTTAAAGCCTTCCCCCAGATGCAGCTTGTCACTTGCCACTATAAAGCCTTCCACTTGATGCAACTTGTCACTTGCCTTTATAAATCCTTCTAGCAGATGCAGCTTGTCACTTACCTTTAACCCCTTTCCGCCAACCGTACGCAGATGTGCATACTCGGCTTTCGGGGGTTATACCGGGATGATGCCCGCAGCTGCAGGCATCATCCCGGTACCGTAGTTTAGAGCCGGCGATTGGCTATCCATGTATAACAACCAATGCAGCTAAAAGCCGCTTGGCTGTTATACCGGGATGAGCGGGAGGGGACGTCCCCCCTCCCGCCGTCCTTACCGGGCCTCCCGGTCGATCCGGAGGCTCGGTGACCAATCTGATACCTCCGGCGGCTGGGGGCGGGCTGGAATGAAGCTGTGGGCGGCTTCGTTCCAGCCTTCAAATTGTAAACGCGGAAGCGACGTCATGACGTCACTTCCCATTTACTCGGCTGCCAATGGCGCCGTTTTTAAAAAAGTACATAGTATTCAGAATCGCCGTTTTCGGCGATCTGAATACTTTGGAGTGTAAAGGAGGGATGGGGGGTCTTTTAGACCCCCGATCTCTCCATAAAGAGTACCTGTCATCACCTATTACTGTCACAAGGGATGTTTACATTCCTTGTGACAGCAATAAAAGTCATCAAAACATTTTTTTTAAACACAATTTATGAATTATAAATAAATAAAATAAATAAGAAAACATATTTTTTTAAAGCGCCCCCGTCCCCGCGAGCTCGCGCAGCAAAGAAAACGCATACGGAAGTCGCGCACGCATATGTAAACGGTGTTCAAATCACACATGTGAGGTATCGCCGCGATTGTCAGAGTGAGAGCAATAATTCTAGCACTAGACCTCCTCTGTAACGCTAACCTGGTAACCGTAAAAAAAAAAATTAAAGTGTCCATATGGAAATTCTTAGGTACCGCAGTTTGTCGCCATTCCACGAGTGCGTGCAATTATAAAGCGTGACATGTTTGGTATCTATTTACTCGGCGTAACATCATCTTTCACATTATACAAAAAAATTGGGGTAACTTTACTGTTTGGATTTGTTAAAATTCATGAAAGTGTCCCTTTTCCAAAAATTTGCGTTTAAAACACCGCTGCACAAATACCGTGTGATATAAAATATTGCAACAATCTCCATTTTAATCTCTAGATTCTCTGCTAAAAAAATATACATAATGTTTGGGGGTTCTAAGTAATTTTCTAGCAAAAAATACAGATTTTAACTTGTAAACACCAAATTTCAAAAATAGGCTTAGTCATGAAAGGGATATACATCTTTCCACCAGATGCAGCTTGTCACTTGCCATTACAAACTCTTCCACCAGATGCAGCTTGTAACTTACCTTTATAAGTCTCCTTCCACCAGATGCAGCTTGTCACTTGCCATTATAAAGTCTTCCACTGGAAGCAGCTTGCCACTTGCCATTATAAATCCTTCCCCCAGATGCAGCTTGTCACTTGCCGTTATAAAGCCTTCCCCCAGATGGAGCTTTTCACTTGCCATTATAAAGCCTTCCACTGGATGCAACTTGTCACTTGCCTTTATAAAGCCTTCTAGCAGATGCAGCTTGTCACTTGCCGTTATAAAGCCTTTCCCCAGTTGCAGTTTGTCACTCGCACTATAAAGCCTTCCACTAGATGCAACTTGTCGGTTGCGATTATAAAGCCTTTCACCAGATGCAGCTTGTCACTTGCCATTATAAAGCCTCCTAGCAGATGCCACTTGTCACTTGTCATTATAAAGTCTTTGCCAGATGCAGTTGTCACTTACCTTTATACATCTTTCCACCATATTCAGCTTGTCACTTACCTTTACAAAGCCTTCCACCAGATACAGCTTGTCACTTGCCATTACAAAATCTTCCACCAGATGCAGCTTGTCACTTACCTTTATAAGTCTACTTCCACCAGATGCAGATTGTCACTTGCTATTATCAAGTCTTTCACCGGAAGCAGCTTGTCACTTGCCATTATAAATCCTTCCCCCCAGATGCAGCTTGTCACTTGCCGTTAGAAAGTCTTCCCCCAAATGCAGCTTGTCACTTGCCATTACAAAATCTTCCACCAGATGCAGCTTGTAACTTACCTTTGTAGTCGGAGTCTTCGAGTGAGAAAGTGATACTCCTAAGCACCAAGGCCTGAGGTGTGCCTTGGCCTGATTGGTCAGTATGCCTGAAAAGAGGGCATAGCCTGAATGTAAGAAAAGTATTATGAGTATGCATGAAAATTTGGGGGAAACAGGTGGGTGGGAACCCAGAAACGCCAACAAGCCCTGGCCTGTTAGAGGAGGAGGCTTAAATAGCCCTCTCAGACTCCTCCCACAAATACAGGCCAGCCTCTGGCTAGCCTTAACACTTGTAGTCGGAGTCTTCGAGTGAGAAAGTGATACTCCTAAGCACCAAGGCCTGAGGTGTGCCTTGGCCTGATTGGTCAGTATGCCTGAAAAGAGGGCAAAAAAACACAAATTTAGGTGAAGAAGGGAAGGTGAGAATCCATGAAGTGGAGAAGCGTGCGCCTGCGTGGTGACAGTATATATAGGATAAGTATCCACTATGACAGGAGAAACTTCCCCCGACTCCTGACTTGGTGATGAGACCGAACCCCCTATAGAACGTGTGAAGCTACCCAGAACCCAACAAAACGTCCCGTGAACGATTGGATGGAGCCTGAAACGACCCAGACATGAGAATGAACTGCTTGTGAATGAGAGGATACGTGGAGGAAGGGGAGCAATGGCTGTCCTGAGGAGCTCCTGCACAATGATAGCCGAGAAGATCGAAACTTCGACCGGACACCAGAGAAGTGCTCAGTGAACCCCTCCCCCCAAGCCCTGACCTACCCATACTGGTATGTGAAAGTGCAAGGGTGAGTGCCAAAAGACAACTGGCAGGAGTTCAAAATGCTAAATACCTGAAGGATGTGATGGAGTAGTTGGATGAGGCCCATGCACTATGGCAATAGGCATTATCAACATGGCGAAACCAAGCCAGACACAGAATACTGGTCCCACCGGATTTGATCTGGTCATGCTTTAGCCTTTGACCTGGCAACCGAGTCTGAATCCTGAACTGAGGAAGGAGGGCCAGACTCCACCCCGGGGAAATGAGTCCCATGGCCTGAAACAGTCATACCCAAAGTGACTGAAACCCCCCTACCTGGAACTGGCTGGGGAACGGAAAAAATGACTGGACTGACATCCCTGCGCAGTCTTCCAGGCCACATCCTAGCCCAGAGATCAAAGCAGAGAGTGGAATCCAGAATCATGACGACGTTTGCCCAAACCTACCACTTAAGGACCAACAAGGGGATGATGGATGCCAACACAGCCCAACCTGAGAACACGAACAAGAGAAATGACAGACAAGACATGAGAACAACAACGCCCCCCTGTGCCTACCTGAGTATGAGAACAGGAACAGAAATGTCAAGACCACTGCGTGTGAATGAACCTGCTGACGGATCCCCCCCCCCTCGTGTAAATGGTAAGTGAGCCCGAGTAACCTGCAGCGCAGAGACAGGTAATTAAACTGAAAACTCGGGGCTGGTGTACCCACAGACCGTGGTGGGTGATTGTACAGGTGTGGTGAATGAACGTGCATCGTATGACGTATGGTATACGGGCGAGAAGATTGTGGTCAACAATCATTAACAAACGAAACCTCAGCCCGTATGGATCTGTAGACGTGACAGATCCTGACATGTGATCCCTAGCTAACTGACCCAGGTACAAACATGAACAAAGATACGATGAGACATGACAAATGCCGAAGATGAAGACAGCTACTGGAGTATGCCGTGACTCAACAACGCCCCTCTGAGAAACGATGATGGCTGAAACCCCGAGCCTGAAACGCTATGACAGAAATGCTGAGACTGAACGCTGCGGCAGAAACGCTATGACAGAAATGCTGAGACTGAACGCTGCGGCAGAAACGCTATGACAGAAATGCTGAGACTGAACGCTGCGGCAGAAACGCTATGACAGAAATGCTGAGACTGAACGCTGCGGCAGAAACGCTATGACAGAAATGCTGAGACTGAACGCTGCGGCAGAAACGCTATGACAGAAGTGCTGAGACTGAACGCTGCGGCAGAAACGCTATGACAGAAATGCTGAGACTGAACGCTGCGGCAGAAACGCTATGACAGAAATGCTGAGACTGAACGCTGCGGCAGAAACGCTATGACAGAAATGCTGAGACTGAACGCTGCGGCAGAAACGCTATGACAGAAATGCTGAGACTGAACGCTGCGGCAGAAACGTTATGACAGAAATGCTGAGACTGAACGCTGCGGCAGAAACGTTATGACAGAAATGCTGAGACTGAACGCTGCGGCAGAAACGCTATGACAGAAATGCTGAGACTGAACGCTGCGGCAGAAACGCTATGACAGAAATGCTGAGACTGAACGCTGCGGCAGAAACGTTATGACAGAAATGCTGAGACTGAACGCTGCGGCAGAAACGTTATGACAGAAATGCTGAGACTGAACGCTGCGGCAGAAACGTTATGACAGAAATGCTGAGACTGAATGCTGCGGCAGAAACGCTATGACAGAAATGCTGAGACTGAACGCTGCGGCAGAAACGCTATGACAGAAATGCTGAGACTGAACGCTGCGGCAGAAACGCTATGACAGAAATGCTGAGACTGAACGCTGCGGCAGAAACGCTATGACAGAAATGCTGAGACTGAACGCTGCGGCAGAAACGTTATGACAGAAATGCTGAGACTGAACGCTGCGGCAGAAACGCTATGACAGAAATGCTGAGACTGAACGCTGCGGCAGAAACGCTATGACAGAAATGCTGAGACTGAACGCTGAAGCAGAAACTCTATGACAGAAAACCTGGGGCAGAAAAACGCGCAGACAGTAAGCGCAATAGCGCAAAAAATAAAAACCGCAGAGGTGATCGTCAATTTTATTTGGGTGCCGCGTTGCGCAATTCTCAGTTAAAGTGGCGCAGTGCCGAATGGCAAAAAATGGCCTGGTCATTAAGGGGGTAAAACCTTACGGGGCTGAAGTTGGTAAAGTAGGAAAAAAAAAAAAATATATATATATTTTTATATTTTTTTTCCTACTTTAACCACTTCAGCCCCGTAAGGTTTTATATATTTTATATATATATATATATATATATATATATATATATATATATATATATATATATATATATATACACACATACATATATATATATATATATATATATATATATATACAGATGTAACATAAATAAAAGGTCTACATCCCCTTCTCTCCATACATCTATATGGCTATCAGTCGCTGCCTCGTCTGCACAGCGCCCCCTCTCACCATTCACCACAGGAGACTCCGCCGCGTCTCCCCTCGCCCGTTCCTGATTGGTCGCCGAGGACCTCGGCCGCCCCCCAGAGGGAGGTCGCGCGCGCGCACGCTCAGCCATCTGCTCCGGCGTGGGGCACGCGCCTTTCCCAGCGGCTTTGCGTAGCTGCAGCGCCTGTGCGCCGCAGCCAATCGCCGTCCGGCGCGTCCGGCCACGCCCCCTGCGTGGATGACTGCTGAGTGATGGACGCTGCAGGTGATCGGCTGTCCCGCGGTGAGCTGTGAGAGGTAGCCGGAGACACCCCCCTCCGGGGGGAGGGGAGGACGGTGCATGGAGGCAGGTGAGGCTCCCTGTGTGCGGGGTGGGTATGGAAGAATTTACCCCACATGGGGAATTGTTTACCCCTCAGGGGGGAGAGGGGGAGCGGAGGGCACATGACACCAGCCTGGGGGGTGAGGGGCAGCTGATGTCCGGGGCTGCATGGACTGTGACAGACATATGGAAGGAGTGCAGGGATGGGGGAGGGGATGTAGAGGTATAAACAACCATACTCAGTGTATCCCCCTCCACACCATCATGGGAGCCATGTGTGACCTGACTGTCCACCACCTGTGCTGGGAGAGGAGGTCAGGTGGAGGAAGAGAGGAGCGTCAGGTAGAGGAAGAGAGGAGCGTCATCTAGAGGAGGTGAGCAGTGGAGGAAGAGATGAGTGTCCAGGGAGGAGGTGAGCGGTGGAGGAAGAGAGGAGCGTCCCGGGAGGAGGTGAGCGGTGGAGGAAGAGATGAGTGTCCAGGGAGGAGGTGAGCGGTGGAGGAAGAGATGAGTGTCCAGGGAGGAGGTGAGCGGTGGAGGAAGAGAGGAGCGTCCCGGGAGGAGCAGTGGAGGAAGAGAGGAGCGTCCCGGGAGGAGCAGTGGAGGAAGAGAGGAGCGTCCCGGGAGGAGCAGTGGAGGAAGAGAGGAGCGTCCCGGGAGGAGCAGTGGAGGAAGAGAGGAGCGTCCCGGGAGGAGCAGTGGAGGAAGAGAGGAGCGTCCCGGGAGGAGCAGTGGAGGAAGAGAGGAGCAGTGGAGGAAGAGAGGAGCGTCCCGGGAGGAGCAGTGGAGGAAGAGAGGAGCGTCCCGGGAGGAGCAGTGGAGGAAGAGAGGAGCGTCCCGGGAGGAGCAGTGGAGGAAGAGAGGAGCGTCCCGGGAGGAGCAGTGGAGGAAGAGAGGAGCATCCAGGGAGGAGGTGAGTGGTGGAGGAAGAGAGGAGCATCAGGTAGAGGAGGTGAGCAGTGGAGGAAGAGATGAGCGTCCAGGGAGGTGAGCGAGGAGCAGTGAAGGAAGAGAGGAGCGTCAGGTAGAGGAGGTGAGAGGTGGAGGAAGAGAGGAGCGTCCAGGGAGGAGGTGAGCGGTGGAGGAAGAGAGGAGCAGTGGAGGAAGAGAGGAGCGTCCAGGGAGGAGCGGTGGAGGAAGAGAGGAGCAGTGGAGGAAGAGAGGAGCGTCCAGGGAGGAGCAGTGGAGGAAGAGAGGAGGTGAGAGGTGGAGGAAGAGAGGAGCGTCCAGGGAGGACGTGAGTGGTGGAGGAATAGAGGAGCGTCAGGTAGAGGAGGTGAGTGGTGGAGGTAGAGATGTGCATCAGGTAAAGGAGGTGGAGGAAGAGAGGAGTGTCCAGGGAGAAGTGAGAAGTTGAGGAAAAGAGGAGCGCCAGGTAGAAGAGGTTAGCGGTGGAGGAAGAGAGGAGCGTCCAGGGAGGAGGTGAGAGGTGGAGGAAGAGAGGAGCGTCCAGGGAGGAGGTGAGAGGTGGAGGAAGAGAGGAGCGTCCAGGGAGGAGGTGAGCGAGGAGCAGTGGAGGAAGAGAGGAGCGTCAGGTAGAGGAGGTGAGGGGTAGAAGAGGTGAGTGTTGGAGGAAGAGAGGAGCATCAGGTAGAGGAGGTGAGTGGTGGAGGAAGAGAGGAGCATCAGGTAGAGGAGGTGAGTGGTGGAGGAAGAGAGGAGCATCAGGTAGAGGAGGTGAGTGGTGGAGGAAGAGATGAGCGTTCAGGGAGGAGGTGAGCGGTGGAGGAAGAGATGAGTGTCCAGGGAAGAGGTGAGCGAGGAGCGGTGGAGGAAGAGAGGAGCGTCAGGTAGAGGAGGTGAGAGGTGGAGGAAGAGAGGAGCGTCCAGGGAGAAGTGAGCAGTGGAGGAAAAGAGGAGCACCAGGTAGAGGAGATTAGCAGTGGAGGAAGAGAGGAGTGTCCAGGGAGGAGTTGAGCGGTGGAGGAAGAGAGAAGCGTCCAGGAAGGAGGTGAGTGGTGGAGGAAGAGAGGAGCGTCAAGGGAGAAGTGAGCGGTAGAGGAAGAGAGGAGCGTCCAGGGAGGAGGTGAGCAGTGGAGGAAGAGAGAAGCGCCAGGTAGAGGAGGTGAGCGGTGGAGGAAGAGAGGAGCGTCCAGGAAGAGAGGAGCGTCCAGGGAGGAGGTGAGCAGTGGAGGAAGAGAGGAGCGTCCAGGGAGGAGGTGAGTGAGGAGCAGTGGAGGAAGAGAGGAGCGTCAGGTAGAGGAGGTGAGAGGTGGAGGAAGAGAGGAGGGTCCAGGGAAGAGGTTAGGGGTGGAGGAAGAGAGGAGCATCCAGGGAGGAGGTGAGTGGTGGAGGAAGAGAGGAGCGTCAGGTAGAGGAGGTGGAGGAAGAGATGAGTGTCCAGGAAGGAGCAGTGGAGGAAGAGAGTAGTGTTCAGGAAGTGGGTGAGTGGTGGAGGAAGAGAGGAGCGTCCAGGGAGGAGGTGAGCAGTGGCGGAAGAGAGGAGTGCCAGGTAGAGGAGGTTAGCGGTGGAGGAAGTGAGGAATGTCCAGGGAGGAGGTATGCATTGGAGGAAGAGAGGAGCGTCGGGTGGAGGAGGGGAGCGTCCAGGGAGGAGCAGTGGAGCAAGAGAGGAGCGTCCAGGGAGGAGGTTGGCGGTGGAGGAAGGGAGGAGCAGTGGAGGAAGGGAGGAGCGTCCAGGGAGGAGCAGTGGAGGAAGAGAGGAGCGTCCAGGGAAGAGGTGAGCGGTGGAGAAAGAGAAGCGTGCAGGGAGGAGGTGAGCGGTAGAGGAAGAGAGGACCGTCTGGGGAGAAAGTGAGCGGTAGAGGAAGAGAGGAGTGTCCAGGGAGAAGGTGAGCGGTGGAGGAAGAGAGGAGCGTCCAGGGAGTGGGTGAGCGGTGGAGAAAGATGTGCACGTCCAGGGAGGATCGATGGAGGAATACAGGAGTGTACTTGGAGGAGGTGAGGGGTGGAGGAAGAGAGGAGAATCCAGGGAGCAAGTGAGGTCCGGGGAGGAGCGGTGGAGGAAGAGGGGAGCATCCAGGGAGGAGGTGAGTGGTGGAGGAAGAGAGAAGCGTCTGGGGAGGAGCGGTGGAGGAAGAGAGGAACGTCTGGGGAGGAGCGGTGGCGGGGGAGAGGAGCGTCTGGGGAGGAGCGGTGGCAGGAGAGAGGAGCGTTCGAGGGGGAACGGTGGAGGAAAAGAGGGACGTCCAGGGAGGAGGTTAGCGGTGGAGGAGAGCAACGTCCAGGGAGGAGCGGTGGCGGGAGAGAGGAGCGTCCGGGGAGGAGCGGTGGCGGGAGAGAGGAGCGTCCGGGGAGGAGCGGTGGCGGGAGAGAGGAGCGTCCGGGGAGGAGCGGTGGCGGGAGAGAAGAGCGTCCGGGGAGGAGCGGTGGCGGGAGGGAGGAGCGGTGGCGGGAGAGAGGAGCGTTCGGGGAGGAGCGGTGGCGGGAGAGAGGAGCGTTCGGGGAGGAGCGGTGGCAGGAGAGAGGAGCGTCCGGGGAGGAATGGTGGCCGGAGAGAGGAGCGTCCGGGGAGGAGCGTCCAGGGAGGAGGTGAGCAGTGGAGGAAGAGAGGAGCGGCCAGGGAGGAGTGGTGGAGGAAGAGAGGAGTGTCCAGGGAGGAGGTGAGCGGTGGAGGAAGAGAGGAGCATCCAGGGAGGAGGTTAGCGGTGGAGGAAGAGAGGAGCATCCAGGGAGGAGGTTAGCGGTGGAGGAAGAGAGGAGAGTCCAGGGAGGAGGTGAGCGGTGGAGGAAGAGAGGAGCGTTCAGAGAGGAGGTGAGTGGTGGAGGAAGAGAGGAGCGTCCAGAGAGAAGGTTAGCGGTGGAGGAAGAGAGGAGCGTCCAGGGAGGAGGTGAGCGGTGGAGGAAGAGAGGAGCGTCCAGAGAGGAGGTGAGTGGTGGAGGAAGAGAGGAGCGTCCAGGGAAGAGCGGGGAAGGAAGAGAGGAGCGTCCGGGCAGGAGCGGTGGCGGGAGAGAGGAGCATTCGAGGAGGAGCTTCCAGGGAGTTGGTAAGCGGTGGAGGAAGAGAGGAGCATCCAGGAAGGAGGTGAGGGGTGGAGGAAGAGAGGGACGTAGAGGGAGGTGCGGTGGAGAGAGAGAGGAGCGTCCAGGGAGGAGGTGAGCGGTGGAGGAAGGGAGGAGCAGTGGAGGAAGGGAGGAGCGTCCAGGGAGGAGCAGTGGAGGAAGAGAGGAGCGTCCAGGGAAGAGGTGAGCGGTGGAGAAAGAGAAGCGTGCAGGGAGGAGGTGAGCGGTAGAGGAAGAGAGGACCGTCTGGGGAGAAAGTGAGCGGTAGAGGAAGAGAGGAGTGTCCAGGGAGAAGGTGAGCGGTGGAGGAAGAGAGGAGCGTCCAGGGAGTGGGTGAGCGGTGGAGAAAGATGTGCACGTCCAGGGAGGATCGATGGAGGAATACAGGAATGTACTTGGAGGAGGTGAGGGGTGAAGGAAGAGAGGAGAATCCAGGGAGCAAGTGAGGTCCGGGGAGGAGCGGTGGAGGAAGAGGGGAGCATCCAGGGAGGAGGTGAGTGGTGGAGGAAGAGAGAAGCGTCTGGGGAGGAGCGGTGGAGGAAGAGAGGAACGTCTGGGGAGGAGCGGTGGCGGGGGAGAGGAACGTCTGGGGAGGAGCGGTGGCAGGAGAGAGGAGCGTTCGAGGGGGAACGGTGGAGGAAAAGAGGGACGTCCAGGGAGGAGGTTAGCGGTGGAGGAGAGCAACGTCCAGGGAGGAGCGGTGGCGGGAGAGAGGAGCGTCCGGGGAGGAGCGGTGGCGGGACAGAGGAGCGTCCGGGGAAGAGCGGTGGCGGGAGAGAGGAGCGGTGGCGGGAGAGAGGAGCGTCCGGGGAGGAGCGGTGGCGGGAGAGAGGTGCGTCCGGGGAGGAGCGGTGGCGGGAGAGAGGAGCGTCCGGGGAGGAGCGGTGGCGGGAGAGAAGAGCGTCCGGGGAGGAGCGGTGGCGGGAGAGAAGAGCGTCCGGGGAGGAGCGGTGGCGGGAGAGAGGAGCGTCCGGGGAGGAGCGGTGGCGGGAGAGAGGAGCGTCCGGGGAGGAGCGGTGGCGGGAGAGAGGAGCGTTCGGGGAGGAGCGGTGGCGGGAGAGAGGAGCGTTCGGGGAGGAGCGGTGGCGGGAGAGAGGAGCGTCCGGGGAGGAATGGTGGCCGGAGAGAGGAGCGTCCGGGGAGGAGCGTCCAGGGAGGAGGTGAGCAGTGGAGGAAGAGAGGAGCGGCCAGGGAGGAGTGGTGGAGGAAGAGAGGAGCGTCCAGGGAGGAGGTGAGCGGTGGAGGAAGAGAGGAGCATCCAGGGAGGAGGTTAGCGGTGGAGGAAGAGAGGAGCATCCAGGGAGGAGGTTAGCGGTGGAGGAAGAGAGGAGAGTCCAGGGAGGAGGTGAGCGGTGGAGGAAGAGAGGAGCATCCAGAGAGAAGGTGAGCGGTGGAGGAAGAGAGGAGCGTCCAGGGAGGAGGTGAGCGGTGGAGGAAGAGAGGAGCGTCCAGAGAGGAGGTGAGTGGTGGAGGAAGAGAGGAGCGTCCAGGGAAGAGCGGGGAAGGAAGAGAGGAGCGTCCGGGCAGGAGCGGTGGCGGGAGAGAGGAGCATTCGAGGAGGAGCTTCCAGGGAGTTGGTAAGCGGTGGAGGAAGAGAGGAGCATCCAGGAAGGAGGTGAGGGGTGGAGGAAGAGAGGGACGTAGAGGGAGGTGCGGTGGAGAGAGAGAGGAGCGTCCAGGGAGGAGGTGAGCGGTGGAGGAAGAGAGGAAAGTCCTGGGAGAAGGTGAGTGGTGGAGGAAGAGAGGAGTGACCAGGGAGGAGTGGTGGAGGAAGAGAGGAGTGTCCAGGGAGGAGGTGAGTGGTGGATGAAGAGAGGAATATCCAGGGAGTGGGTGAACGGTGGAGGAAGAGAGGAACGTCCAGGGAGGAGGTGAGTGGTGGAGGAAGAGAGGAGTGTACAGGGAGGAGGTGAGCAGTGGATGAATAGAGGAATGTCCAGGGAGTGGGTGAGCGGTGGAGGAAGAGAGGAGCGTCCGGGAGGAAGTGATCGGTGGATGGAGAGAAATGTCCAGGGAGGAGGTGATCGGTGGAGGAAGAGCGGAGCGTCCAGGGAGGAGCTATGGAGGAAGAGAGGAATGTCCAGGGAGGAGGTGAGCGGTGGAGGAAGAGAGGAGCGTCCGGGGAGGAGCGGTGGAGGAAGAGGGGAACGTCCGGGGAGGAGGCGAGCGGTGGAGGAAGAGGGGAGCATCCAGGGAGGAGGTGAGTGGTGGAGGAAGAGATAAGCATCAGGTAGAGGAGGTGAGCGGTGGAGGAAGAGAGAAGCGTCAGGTTGAGGAGGTGAGTGGTGGAGGAAGAGAGTTACGTCCAGGGAGGTGCAGTGGAGGAAGAGAGGAGCATCCAGGGAGGAGGTGGCGTTGGAGTAAGAGAGGAGCGTCAGGTAGAGGAGGTGAGCGGTGGAGGAAGAGAGTGACGTCCAGGGAGGTGCGGTGGAGGAAGAGATAAGCGGCCAGGGAGGAGCGGTGGAGGACGAGAGGAATGTCCAGGGAGGAGGCGAGTGGTGGATGAAGAAAGGAGCGTCCAAGGAGTGGGTGAGTGGTTCACGAAGAGAGGAGCGTCCAGGGAGTGGGTGAGCGTTGGAGAAAGATTAGCATGTCCAGGGAGGAGGTTATTGGTGGAGGAAGAGAGGAGCGTCCAGGGAGGAGGGGAGCGGTGGAGAAAGAGAGCAGTGGCCAGGGAGGAGCGATGGAGGAAGAGAGCAATCTCCAGGGAGGAGGTGATCGGTGGAGGAAGAGAGGAGCGTCCAGGGAGGAGCGTTGGAGGAATACAGGAATGTACAGGGAGGAGGTGAGGGGTGAAGGAAGAGAGGAGAAACCAGGGAGGAAGTGAGCGGATGAGGAAGAGAGGAGAAACCAGGGAGGAAGTGAGCGGTGCTGGAAGAGAGAAGCGTCCAGGGAGGAGGTGAGTGGTGGAGGAAGAGAGAAGCGTACAGGGAGAAGGCGAGCGGTGGAGAAAGAGAAGCGTCCAGGGAGGAGGTGAGTGGTGGAGGAAGAGATAAGCGTCTGGGGAGGAGCAGTGGAGGAAGAGAGGAACGTCTGGGGAGGATCGGTGGAGGAAGAGAGGAGCATCCAGGGAGGAGGTTAGCGGTGGAGGAGGCGAGCGGTGCAGGAAGAGAGGAGCGTCCTGGGCGGAGCGGTGGCGGGAGAGAGGAGCGTCCTGGGCAGAGCGGTGGCGGGAGAGAGGAGCGTCCTGGGCAGAGCGGTGGCGGGAGAGAGGAGCGTCCTGGGCAGAGCGGTGGCGGGAGAGAGGAGGTCCTGGGCGGAGCGGTGGCGGGAGAGAGGAGCGTCCGGGGAGGAGCGCTGGCCGGAGAGAGGAGCTTTCAGGAAGTGGGTGAGCGGTGGAGGAAGAGAGGGGCATCCGGGGAGAAGGTGAGCAGTGGAGGAAGAGATGAGCATCCAGGGAGGAGGTGAGGGGTGGAGGAAGAGAGGAGTGGTGGAGGAGGATGAAAGAGAGGAATGTCCAGGAAGTGGGTGAGCATTGGAGGAAGAGAGTAGCGTCCAGGGAGTGGGTGAGTGGTGGAGGAAGATAAGTGCGTCCAGAGAGGAGATGATCGGTGGAGGAAGAGAGGAGCATTCGAGGAGGAGCGGTGGTGGAAGAGAGGAGCTTCTAGGGAGTGGGTGAGAGGTGGAGGAAGAGAGGAGCGTCCGGGGAGAAGGTGAGCGGTGGAGGAAGAGAGGAGCGCCAGGTAGAGGTAAGCGGTGGAGGAAGAGAGGAGCATCCAGGGAGGAGGTGAGCGGTGGAGGAACAGAGGAGTGGCCAGGGAGGAGCAATGGAGGATGAGAGGAATGTCCAGGGAGGAGGTGATTGGTGGAGGAAGGGAGGAGCGTCCATGGAGTGGGTGAGCGGTGGAAGAAGAGCGCAGCGTCCAGGGAGGAGCGATGGAGGAATACAGGAATGTACAGTGAGGAGTGGAGGAAGAGAGGAGAATCCAGGGAGGAAGTGAGCGGATGAGGAAGAGAGGGGCGTCCAGGGAGGAGATGAGCGATGGAGGAAGAGAGGAGCATCCAGGGAGGAGGTGAGTGGTGGAGGAAGAGAGGAGCATCCAGGGAGGAGGTGAGCGGTGGAGAAAGAGAGGAGCATCCAGGGAGGAGGTGAGTGGTGGAGAAAGAGAGGAGCGTCCAGGGAGGAGGTGAGCGGTGGAGAAAGGGAGGAGCGTCCAGAGAGGAGGTGAGCGGTGGAGGAAGAGAGGAGCGTCCAGGGAGGAGGTGAGCGGTGGAGGAAGAGAGGAGCGTCCAGGGAGGAGGTGAGCGGTGGAGGAAGAGAGGAGCGTCCAGGGAGGAGGTGAGCGGTGGAGGAAGAGAGGAGCGTCCAGGGAGGAGGTGAGCGGTGGAGGAAGAGAGGAGCGTCCAGTGAGTAGGTGAGCGGTGGAGAAAGAGAGGAGCATCCAGGGAGGAGGTGAGCAGTGGAGGAAGAGAGGAGCATCCAGGGAGTAGGTGAGCGGTGGAGAAAGAGAGGAGCTGTGGAGGAAGAGAGGAGCGTCAGCTAGAGGAGGTGAGCGGTGGAGGAAGAGAGGAGCATCAGCTAGAGGAGGTGAGTGGTGGGGGAAGAGAGGAGCCTCAGCTAGAGGAGGTGAGTGGTGGGGGAAGAGAGGAGCATCCAGGGAGGAGGTGAGCGGTGGAGGAACAGAGGAGTGGCCAGGGAGGAGCAATGGAGGATGAGCGGAATGTCCAGGGAGGAGGTGATTGGTGGAGGAAGAGAGGAGCATCCAGGGAGGAGGTGAGCGGTGGAGGAAGAGAGGAGCATCCAGGGAGGAGGTGAGCGGTGGAGGAAGAGAGGAGCATCCAGGGAGGAGGTGAGCGGTGGAGGAAGAGAGGAGCATCCAGGGAGGAGGTGAGCGGTGGAGGAAGAGAGGAGCATCCAGGGAGGAGGTGAGCGGTGGAGGAAGAGAGGAGCATCCAGGGAGGAGGTGAGCGGTGCAGAAAGAGAGAAGCATCGAGGGAGGAGGTGAGCGTTGGAGAAAGAGAGGAGCTGTGGAGGAAGAGAGGAGCGTCAGGTAGAGGAGGTGAGCAGTGGAGGAAGAGAGGAGCGTCAGCTAGAGGAGGTGAGTGGTGGGGGAAGAGAGATGCATCCAGGGAGGAAGTGAGCTGTGAAGGAAGAGAGGAGTGTCCAGCTCAGGTGAGCGTTAGGAGGAGGGGAGAACATGAACGCCTCTGAGGAAGAGGTGATGATGATGAACTGTGTGAACCAACATGGCCAGTGAGTGTTCTCTTGTGGTGCGAGTGGTAGGTCAAACTTTGGCTCAAGCACCTATTTTTATTGCCACCCATGTAAACGAGGCCTAATTACACTGACTGGTCTTCCCCCACATGCGGATGATGCTTGTCTCTTTCTGCCCACCTCTATACACATTGTAGCCTGATCCTAGTCCAAGAGGAGCTCATCTCCCCTTGTATGTGCATGTCCCTGGTTAGTAATATCCAGTTATATTTCTTCATAATTAAGCATTCAATCAGACCTTTTAAAAATATATATATATACTGAGCTGCCCAGAACTAGTTCTTGAAGGGGTCTATTCTACGTCATTACATCTCTTACGGTGAAGAAGCCTTTCCGTGTTTAATGTCAAATCTCTTTTCCTCCAAATGTAGAGAGTGCCCCTTGTCATTTGTGATGACCTGAAAGTGAATAACTCACCGAGTTAACTATATGGGTCATATCCCCCTTATGTATTTATAAGGGGGATTGCCAACAAGCCGCCGTCATTATACTGCGGCAGGTCGGCATGATCCTACGAGCTTTTTTTTATGTTTATAGCGCAAAAAATAAAAACCACAGAGATGATCAAATACCACCAAAGGAAAGCTCTACTTGTGTGAAAAAAAGGACGTAAATTTTATGTGAGTACAGCATCGCACGACCGCGCAATTGTCAGTTAAAGAGACACAGTGCCGTATCGCAGAAAATGGCCTGGTCATTGAGCAGCCAAATCTTCCAGGGCTGAAGTGGTTAAGTAAGATTAGACATGATACATGAGATGGTTAAAGACTGCAGACTGCATTTTTCTTGACCTTTCTCGCACTAAGAATAATGGCCAACAATAAATTCATAATCATTTAAAAATTTTGATAATAATTAAAAAGGCGAAAATATATAAATATTTTAAAAAAGCCTGTTGTTTTCGGCAAAGTGCATCCTGCATTTTCAGCACTAAAGTTTCTTTTCGGTATTTATACAGTGCCTTGCAAAAGTATTCACCCCCCTTGGCTTTTTACCTATAATGTTATACTACAGCCTTTCGTTCAATGTTTTTTTAATCTGAATGATATGTGATGGATCAGAACACAATAGTCTAAGTTGGTGACGTAAAATTAGAAAAATATATACATAAAACTATTTTTCAGAAATAAATAACTGATAATTGGCATGTGCGTATGTATTCACCCCCTTTGTTATGTAGCCCATAAAAAGCTCTGGTCAAACCAATTACCTTCAGAAGTCACATAATTAGTGAAATTATATCCACCTGTGTGCAATCTAAGTGTCACATGATCTGTCATTACATATACACACCTTTTTGAAAGGCCCCAGAGGCTGCAACTCCTAAGCAAGAGGCACCACTAACCAAACACTGCCATGAAGACCAAGGAACTCTCCAAACAAGTAAGGGACAATGTTGTTGAGAAGTACAAGTCAGGGTTAGGTTATAAAAAAATATCCAAATCTTTGATGATTCCTAGGAGCACCATGAAATCTATCATAACCAAATGGAAAGAACGTGGCACAACAGCAAACCTGCCAAGAGACGGCCGCACACCAAAACTCATGGACTGGGCAAGGAGGGCATTAATCAGAGAGGCAGTACAGAGACCTAAGGTAACCCTGGAGGAGCTGCAGAGTTCCACACCAGAGACTGGAGTATCTGTACATAGGACGACAATAAGCCGTACACTCCATAGAGTTGTGCTTTATGGCAGAGTGGCCAGAAGAAAGCCATTACTTTCAGCAAAAAACAAAATGGCACGTTCTGAGTTTGCAAAAAGGCATGTGGGAGACTCCCAAAATATATGGAGGAAGGTGCTCTGGTCTGATGAGACTACAATTGAACTTTTTGGCCATCAAAGCAAATGCTATGTCTGGCGCAAACCCAACACATCACATCACCCAAAGAACACCATCCACAGTGAAACATGGTGGTGGCAGCATTATGCTGTGGGGATGTTTTTCAGCAGTCGGGACTGGGAAACTGGTCAGAGTTGAGGGGAAGATGGATGGTGCTAAATACAGGGATATTCTTGAGCAAAACCTGTACCACTCTGTGTGTGATTTGAGGCTAGGATGGAGGTTCACCTTCCAGCAGGACAATGACCCCAAACACACTACTAAAGCAACACTTGAGTGGTTTAAGGGGAAACATGTAAATGTGTTGGAATGGCCTAGTCAAAGCCCAGACCTCAATCCAATAGAAAATCTGTGGTCAGACTTAAAGATTGCTGTTCACAAGCGGAAACCTTTCAACTTGAAGGAGCTGGAGCAGTTTTGCAAGGAGGAATGGGCAAAAATCCCAGTGGTGAGATGTGACAAGCTGATAGAGACTTATTCAAAGCGACTTGGAGCTGTGATAGCCGCAAAAGGTGGCTCTACAAAGTATTGACTTTAGGGGGGTGAATAGTTATGCACATTGACTTTGTCTGTTATTTTGTCCTATTTGTTGTTTGCTTCACAATAAAAAAAATAAAAAACATCTTCAAAATTGTGGGCATGTTCTGTAATTTAAATGATGCAAATTCTCAAACAATCCATGTTAATTCCAGGTTGAGAGGCAACAAAACACGAAAAATGCCAAGGGGGGTGAATACTTTTGCAAGGCACTGTACATGGTGATCCATATCCCCCCTTATTTTTCTTTTCCCTTTTTTTTTTTTTTTTTTTTTTTTTTTATTTTATATATATGATGATCATATGATAAGTTTACACACCCCTGTTAAAATGTCGGGTTTCTGTGATGTAAAAAAAATGAGATGATAAATAATTTCAGAACTTTTTCCACCTTTTAATGTGACCTATAAACTGTACAACTCAGTTGAAAAACAAACTAAAATCTTTTAGGTGGAGTACAAATAAAATATGGTTGCATAAGTGTGCACACCCTCTTATAATTGGGGATGTAGATGAATGTGATTGCTGAATTAAGCAATCACATTCAAACTCATGTTAAATAGGAGTACACACCTGTCATCATTTAACCACTCGCCGCCGTTATACATCGGTACTTTGACGTGGAATACCGTTGTTATGGCGGCAGATAGCTGCAATAACCCCAGTATCCCCTTGAACAGCAGGCGGTCCGATTTCATATAAAAGTGGTCTCTGCGGAGGATTCGCTGCAGGATCACTTTTATCGGCGTCGGGAAAGGTGAAAACCCGCCACGCTCCGGTAGCAGCGGAGACGGTCCGATCCTATCCCCTCACAGGCCTGGAGCCGAGTGAGGTAAAGATGGCCCCCACTCGGCTCCATAAGATTGGATGATGGAGGCGACGCCAAGTGTCACTTCCGCCCAATGGTCTTAAAGGGGAATAAAAAAAAAGACGTTTATTTTTTTTTATTGTGTAAATGCGAGATCTTTTTGACCCTCAGATCTTATATTAAAGAGGTCCTGTGCTGTCATACTTTTTTACTATTACAAGGCATAAATAAGAGAAATGTCATACTTTCCTCCGCTGTGCAAGGGTTTTGCACAGAGTGGCCCCGATCCTCCTCTTCTGGGGTCTCTCCGTGGCGCTTATGGCTCCTCCTCCTTCTCGAGTGCCCCCACACAGAAGTGCTATTGACACAGACAGCAGGGCTCTGTAACGACCCCCCCCCCCCCGGCTCCCGTGTCACTAGATTTGATCAGGTTTAGGTAAGAAAAAGGGGGGCTCTGGGGGGGGTGCTGCACCACAAAAGGTTTTTCACCTTTCAAGGTGAAAAACCTTCTGTAGTGCAGCACCCCCCCCCCCCCCCCAGAGCCCCCCTTTTACTTACCTGAACCCGATCTTTCCAGTGACGGGAGCGAGCACACCAGCTCCAGCTGCTGTCTCGGGTCCTCATTGGACAGATTCATAGCAGGCTCCCGCTCCTGTCAATCAAATCCAGTGATACAGGAGCCAAAGGGGCGGGACCAAGTCCTGCTATCTGTGTCAATAACACTTCTGTGTGGGGGCACTTGAGAAGAGGAGGAGCCAGGAGCGCCGCGGAGGGACCCCAGAAGAGGAGGATCGGGGCCACTCTGTGCAAAACCCTTGCACAGAGGAGGTAAGTATGACATGTTTTGTTTTTTTTTTTTTTATGAACCTTTACAACCCCTTTATTGCATAGAATGCATTAAGGTAGAAAAAACCCACAGGGTTTACAACTCTAACATCGGGCGATCAAAGGGTTAAATGTGTTACCTGGGAGTGCTTGCTTGATTGGGGGAAGACAGAGATCCGTGTTCCTGCTTAGCAGAAACACAAGATCCCTGTCTTCTCCTGTCACAGAATGGCAATCTGCCTTGTTTTACATAGGCAGACCGCCGTTCTGTCTGCCTCTGGAATGATCGACGAGTCCTGGCGGACATGCGGACACCCTCGACCCAAAGAAGAAAAATCACGTACAGCTGCCGCAGTATATATGCGTGGGAAGCGATTATATATATATATATATATAAATGTGTGTGTTTTAAATATTTTTGTTTGTACTTTATTGGAGTCGCAAAGGGGATAACAAACCTCTTATGTGATAACTTTTTGCAGGTGCCAGGTCATCTTTATGGGGACATTGGGAGTCTTTTAGACCTCCAGTGTCTTCCCTGCCATCAAATGCTGCTAATCATATATAGATTGTGCTTTATTAGCTGCATCGTCGGTTACACTAGCTAAGGAGTGACAGCTGTGACCCCCAAAAGTGACGTAATACACATTGCTTTCAGGTTCTGTAGTCAGGGGGGGTATGGCCTCCTGGTCTCACTGCAGGAGCGGTTTCCCGCGGGGCCTGTTAGTGATCGGGCGCCCGGATCACTTTTATCAGAAAGCTTTTTGCCGGTTGTTAAAGCCGATACCAAGCTCATGGCTGCGGGAATAGTTGTAAACTTGCTTTGACCAATTGTCTACCATCTTGTTTATAAGCATGTCTTGGTAGACAAGTGATCGTGGGTTGCATTAACGTGAATGGGCCTTCAAGAAGTTCCCAGCCATTATAATTCTTTCTGAAATTTGTATTGAATCTGAGAAAATGTGCAATTAGCGGACTTCCAGCTACAAAACTACAAGTCCCATGAGGCATAGCAAGACTGACAGCATGACACTCAGAGGCATGATGGGACTTGTAGTTTTGCAACAGCTGGAGGTCCGCTAATTGCATATCCCTGCCATAGATGTTTAACCCCTTCCCCAGCCAGGGTCATTACTACTGTGACAGTGCATATTTTTAGCACTAATCACTTTATTTGTGTCACTGGTCCCCGCAAAATGTTTAAAAGTGTCAGTGTCTGATTGTCCGCCGCAATATCACAGTCCCGCTATAAGTCGCTGATCACCGCCATTACTAGTATAAAAACAAAATAATAAATTACAGTAAATATATCATAGTTTGTAGACGCTTTAACTTTTGCGCAAACCAATCAATATAGGCTTATTGGGATTTTTTTTTTTTTATCAAAAATATGTAGTGGAAACCTAATTTTATGAAGACGTTTTGTTTTTTGTTTACCGGTATGTTTTATAGCAGAAAGTAAAATGTGTTGTGTTTTTTTTTTTTTTTTTTATATTTTTTTCAAAAACTGTCGGTCTTTTTTTTTTAAGATCAGGAAAAAAGAAAAAAAATCCCAGAGGTGATCAAATGCCACCAAAAGAAAGCTCTATTTGTGGAGAAAAATGACATAAATAATTCTTTGGTTGCATGACCGCGCAATTTGTCAGTAACACAATTAACACAGTGCCGTATTGTATAAAATGGCCTGGTCACGAAGGGAGGGGGGGGTAAATCTTTCAGGGGTCACGTGGTTAAGAGCTGGGAGTTTGTTTACATTTTCACACTGCACTGTGGACTCTCTGGGGGATTCACTTCCCAGATTACTTCCACATGTACTATATTATGCTACCCCGTGTTACCCCCGGGATCACCTGTCCCTCTTAGAATCATCATGGTGGGTGTCAGAATGGAAAGTTGCCGGAGACATTATACAGTGTTTATCCTCCCAGTGTGAAGTATGAATCCGGAAGCGATCAGTTCTGATCACTTCCAGGTTTGGTGCTGTCATTCCTCAGGGAAGAAGCTTAATTGGGCACAGACCAAAAAAAAATAAAAGCAGTGGTGACATTAGGGGTATAATAGACCCCTAATGCTTCCCTAAAGAGAACATGTCACCTGCTATCCCATAGGTTGCTTACCCTTGTTATAGCAGTAAACTAGAAGAAGTTATTAAAAAAAATGTAAAGTTGAATCAAATAAAACAACAAGAATTGATTCATTCCTTCCCCATACAATCACAATAAATACATCGGCTAAGCCTGCATTGAAAAAATAAGTGAGTGAGATCCATAATTCTAGGTCCATCCTTCACTGTTGACTCTAAAATTGTTGATCTGTAAAGGCTTTACCACTTGCCGACTGCCTACCTGGGAACTTACATCATGACTTTGGCATTAAATACCGGGGTTATGGTTGCAGCTAGATGCCATAACACCGGTATTTTTCTTTTCCTTTAGGCGGCTGGCTTTCAGATAAGTGGTCTCTGTGCCGGATTCCCCTCAGGATCTCTTTTAGCAGCAGTGGAAGAAGAAGCGGTGGGAGCACCGGTCCTTTTTATAAGTCGGTGTGCCGAAAGACCTCGTCTTCTGTACACCGGGGGCTGTGCAACTGGTACTATTCTGACCGCGTGCGTTACCGCGTCTGCGATTTCATCATGGACAGCAAGTTAGGACAAAAAAAAAGCAAACGTGAAACTGGGCAAATCTGCCACAGACGTTTGACGTGATTTGGCAAGTTTACGGCGATGCCGCAATGAGTCGTTCGAAAATGTTTTGAGTGGCAGGCGCGATTGTTCTCCGACGATCATCCTGCTCAAGTTGCCGAATCGTTTTGACATTTTTGGGGGGTTGAGCTCAATGGAGGTCTTCCAGTGATGTTCTTCCACTCCTTGAAGCGCGCGTGCCACTCAAAACACCTCGAAACGACTCATTGCAGTATCGCCTGCCGTAAACTTGCCGAATCATCTCAAACGTGTCTGTGGCAGATTTGCCCAGTTTCAAACAGAATTTCGCGCTTGTCCTTTGTTCTAACTTGCTGTCTATGATGAAATCGCAGACGTGGTAACGCACGCGGTCAGAATGGTACCAGTTGCACAGCTCCCGATGTACACAGGACAAGGTCTTTCGGCAGACTGACTTATGAAGGACCGGTGCTCCCACTGCATCCTCTCTCACTGCTTCTAATAGTGATCCTGAGGCGAATCCGATGCAGGGGCCACTTTTATCTGAAAGCCGGCCGCCTTAAGGAAAAGAAAAATACCGGTGATGTGGCATCTAGCTGCAGTACACAGGACGAGGTCTTTTGGCACACTGACTTATAAAGGTCGGTGCTCCGTGTGACTGCGCGTGCAGCCTTGTGCCTTGTTATACAACTAGTCTCAACTTTTTGATACCTCCTCGTTTTGACATAATTTGCCTGGGCAAGGAGCCAGGAAGTAAATCGAGAAATGTAAAAACAAAAAGAAAAGTTTAAAACAAGTAACTATGATATATTTCCCCATGTACTAATACTATATGATCAAAGCTGATTCGGAGAGCTGTGGAAGGAGATAGAAGTTCTTGGAGAAAAAAAAAATCAGACATGTAGTTCGGTGCCGCAGAACCAGGTGGCTGCTGAGAAAAAGCCGGTGTTAGAAATTCAGGTCAGCAATGCGAATGGAAGGGAAGAAAAATAAATTCAGTTTATTATGCTTGCAAGACGTATGAGCCCCATTTTTAGGACATCTTTCTGCATAGTGCTGTCCTGTATCAGTCTCCCTCCAAACCTGTAGTCCAGCCTTTCTCAACCTTTTTTTTTTTCGCAATAATTTTCAGATATCAGGGAACCCCTGCTAAAACCAATTAATTGGGGGTCATTGGTAAACCAACCCTCCCCCCCTTTCTTTACAGCAGTGGTCATAGTTACATAGTTACATATAGTTACATAGTAGGTGAGGTTGAAAAAAGACACAAGTCCATCAAGTCCAACCTATGTGTGTGATTATGTGTCAGTATTACATTACATATCCCTGTATATTGCGGTCTTGAAGCTATCAATGCTCCCCACTGAGACCACCGCCTGTGGAAGGGAATTCCACATCCTTGCCGCTCTTACAGTAAAGAACCCTCTACGTAGTTTAAGGTTAAACCTCTTTTCTTCTAATTGTAATGAGTGGCCACGAGTCTTACTAAACTCTCTTCTGCGAAAAAGTTTTATCCCTATTGTGGGGTCACCAGTGCAGTATTTGTAAATTGAAACCATATCCCCTCTCAAGCGTCTCTTCTCCAGAGAGAATAAGTTCAGTGCTCGCAACCTTTCCTCATAACTAACATCCTCCAGACCCTTTATTAGCTTTGTTGCCCTTCTTTGTACTCTCTCCATTTCCAGTACATCCTTCCTGAGGACTGGTGCCCAGAACTGGACAGCATACTCCAGGTGCGGCCGGACCAGAGTCTTGTAGAGTGGGAGAATTATCGTTTTATCTCTGGAGTTGATCCCTTTTGTTGAAATCTTTTTGCAAGGTTTCAGGATCCTGCGGAGAAGTTATTGCCCTGCTTAGCTTAGTATCATCCACAAATACAGAGATTGAATTCCATCCTTCCAATCCTCAGGTCGTTTATGAACAAATTAAATAGGATTGGTCCCAGCACAGAACCCTGGGGGACCCCACTACCCACCCCTGACCATTTTGAGTACTCCCCATTTATCATCACCCTTTAAACTTGCTCCTGTAGCCAGTTTTCAATCCATGTACTCACCCTATGGTCCATGCCAACGGACCTTATTTTGTACAGTATTGGTTTATGGGGAACTGTGTCAAATGCTTTTGCAAAATCCAGATACACCACGTCTACGGGCCTTCCTTTATCTAGATGCAACTCACCTCCTCATAGAAGGTTGGTAGATTGGTTTGGCAAGAATGATTCTTCATGAATCCATGCTGATTACTGCTAATGATACCGTTTTTTCATTACTAAAATCTTGTATATAGTCCCTTTTAATCCCCTCCAAGAGTTTACATACTATTGATGTTAGGCTAACTGGTCTGTAATTCCCAGGGATGTATTTTGGGCCCTTTTTAAATATTGGTGCTACATTGGCTTTTCTCCAATCAGTTGGTACCATTCAAGTCAGTAGACTGTCAGTAAAAATTAGGAACAATGGTCTGGCAATTACTTGACTGAGTTCCCGAAGTACCCTCGGGTGCAAGCCATCTGGTCCTGGTAATTTATTAATGTTCAGTTTCCCTGTGATGTGTCATGGGGATGAACACTACAGTTTTGGTTACTGAAGACTGAGGAGAAGAATAAATTCAATACCTTCGCCATCCCCCCATCCTTTGCAATCAGATGTCCTTCCTCATTCTTTATGGGGCCAATATGGTCTGTCCTCCCTTTTTTATTGTTTACATACTTAACCACTTCCCGCCTGGCCTATAGCAAAATGACTGCCGGGCGGTGGTTTGTTTATCCTGACTGGGAGGAGGCTCTTTACCATGTGATCAGCCGTGTCCAATCACGGCTGATCACGATGTAAATAGGATGAGCCATTGATTGGCTTTTCCTTACTCGCGTCTGACAGACGCGAGTAGAGAAGAGCCGATCAGCGTCTCTCCTGACAGAGGGGGTCTGCGCTAATTGTTTATCAGCGCAGCCCTCCCTCAGATGACCACACTGGACTACCAGGGATGCCACTATGACCACCAGGGAAGAGGGCAACATGTGGATGGCCAGGTATGTACCCCATGGCCATTCACATGTTCAAATGAAAGGCCAATCTGTGCCAATCAGTGCCCACAAATGGGCACTGATTGGCACCAGTATGTACTAACACATCAGCGATGCCCAGCAATGCCACCCATCAGTATCATCAGCGCCACCTGTCAGTGCCCATCCATGCTCATCAGTGCCCATCCGTGCCACTCATAAGTACCCATCAGTGCTGCCTATGAGTGCCCATCAGTGCCACATATCAGTGGTGCCCATCAGTGCCGCCTTATCAGTGCCCGTCATTGAAGGAGAAAACTTATTTACAAAATAACAGAAACAAAGAAAAACTTGGGTTTTTTTTCAACGTTTTCTGTCTTTTTTTATTTGTTGTGCAAAAAATAAAAATCCCAGAGGTGATCAAATGCCACCAAAAGAAAGCTCTATTTGTGGGAACAAATTGATAAAAAAATTTGTTTGGGTACAGTGTAGCATGACCGCGCAATTATCATTCAAATTGCGACAGCGTTGAAAGGTGAAAATTGGCTTGGGCAGGAAGGTGTCTAAGTGCCTGGTATTGAAGTGGTTAAAGAATTTTTTGTGATTTTTTTTTTTTTTTTTTTTTTTTTTTTTTTTTTTTTTTTTGCTCTCCTCCGCTATGTGTCTTTCATGTTCTATCTTAGCCGCCCTAATTGCACCCTTACATTTCTTGTTGCATTCTTTATAAAGTCTGAATGCTGATGATGATCCCTCAACCTTGTATTTTTTGAAGGCCTTCTCCTTTGCTTTTATATGCATTTTTATATTGGAGTTAAGCCATCCAGGACTTTTGTTCGCTCTTTTAAATTTATTACCAAATGGGATGCATTGCCTAATGTCCTTATTTAATATGCTCTTAAAGCAAACCCATCTCTCCTAAGAATTTATCCCAATTCATGCCTTCTAACAAGGTTCGTAGTTTAGGGAAGTTGGCTCTTTTGAAATTCAGTGTCTTTGTGTTCCCCTTATATTTCCTATTTGTGTGATTTATACTGAAGCCAATTGACCTGTGATCGCTGTTACCTAAATTGCCCCGTATTTCCACATCAGTGATCAGGTCTGTATTGTTGGTAATCAGTAGATCCAGTAACGCTTTATTTCTAGTTGGTGTGTCTACCATCTGACCCATAAAATTGTCCTGCAAGACAATAAGGAACTGGCGAGCCTTAAATGAATGCGCGGTTCCCTCCGCCCAGTCTATGTCTGGATAATTAAAATCCCCCATTATGATAACACTTCCCATCCTTGCTGCTAATCCAACATGTGATAGATCTGTCTCCCCTTCCTCCCTCAGGTTAGGGGGCCTAAAGCATACTCCCAGTATTATTTTCCCCTTGGCTTCATCCCTTTGGAGCTCTACACATAAGGATTCTACCTCCTCCCTAGCTCCCTTAGTGATGTCATCTCTCACATTCAATTGTACATTATTCTTGATATATAGGCATACTCCTCCCCCTGTCTCCCAGCGATCGTGTCATGGAGCCTCAGAACGGGGAAGTGCCTATGTAAACAAGGCATTTCCCCCGTTCTGTCTTGTGATGTGACAGAGATCACCGCTCCCTGTCATGTGACTTGAAGCCCATCCTCCCCACAGTTAGAATCACTCCCTAGGCCACACTTAACTTCTTCATTGTCCCCTAGTGGTTAACCCCTTCCCTGCCACTGTCATTTACAACGTAAGCAGTGCATTTTTATAGCACTGATGGCTGTATAAATGACAACAGTCCCAAAATAGTGTCAAAAGTGTCCGAAGTGTCTGCTAAAATGTCGCAGTCCCGATAAAAATTGCAGATCGCCGCCATTACTAATAAAAAAAAAAAAAAATTTAATAAAAATGCCATAAATCTATCCCCTATTTTGTAGACGCTATAACTTTTGCGCAAACCGATCAATATGTGCTTATTGCGGATTTTTTTTTTTACCAAAATTATGTAGAAGAATACATATCGGCCTAAACTGAGGAAAAAAATTGTATTTTTATATATTTATTGTGGCAAAAAGTAAAAAATAATGCGTTTTTTTTTTTTTTCAAAATTGTCGCTCTTTTCTTGTTTATAGCGCAAAAAATAAAAACTGCAGAGATGATCAAATACCACCAAAATAAAGCTCCATTTGTGAGTAAAAAGTGACGTTGATTATGTTTGGGTGCAACGTCACACGACCGCGCAATTGCCAGTTAAAGCGACGCAGTGCCGAATCGCAAAAAAATGCTCTGGTCTGGAAGGGGGTAAAATCTTCTGGGGCTGAAGCGGTTAAATGGGTTGTAATCCCTTCGTGTTTTTTTCACCTGAGTGACGGGTGAAAAATCCTGTCACTCAGCAGCCCCCGAGCCCCCGTTTACACTTACCTGAGCCCTGTGTTTCCAACGACGGGAACGAGCACACCAGCTCCAGCCAGTGTCTCGTGTCCTGATTGGATAAATTGATAGCAGCGCCGCCATTGGCTCCCGCTGCTGTCAATCAAATCCAATTACGCACGGGCTGGGCCGAGTCCTGCCCCCAACGGAGCACTCGAGAATTGGAGGAGCCGGGAGCGCTGCTGAGGGACCCCAGAAGACGAGGATCGGGGGCCACTTTGTGCAAAACCAACTGCACAGCGGAGGTAAATATGACATGTTTGTTTGTTTTTTTTTAAACCCTGAACCTTTACAACCCCCTTAAGGCTTTAGAACCACTTTAAAGCGGAGTTCCACACAAAAATGGAACTTCCGCTTTTCGGAACCCTCCCCCCCTCCGGTGTCACATTTGGCACCTTTCAGGGGGGAGGGGGGTGCAGATACCTGTCTAAGACAGGTATTTGCACCCACTTCCGGCATAGACTCCCATGGGAGTCTATGCCTCTTCCCGTCCCGACCGCGCTGTCCGCTGGGAACACACAGCTCCCAGGAGATAGCGGGGACCACTAGGGACGCGCAGCGCGGCTCGCGCATGCGCAGTAGGGAACCGGGAAGTGAAGCTGCAACGCTTCACTTCCTGATTCCCTCACTCAGGATGGCGGCGGCAGCTGCTGAGAACCGAGCAGGTTCTAGGCGTCCCCTGCCGACATCGCTGGACCCCGGGACAGGTAAGTGGCCATGTATTAAAAGTCAGCAGCTGCAGTATTTGTAGCTGCTGGCTTTTAATATTTATTTTTTTTGGCGGTGTGGGTGAACCCCCGCTTTAAGTCTGTGTGTGTGTGTGTGTGTGTGTGTGTGTGTGTGTGTGTATGGAGGTTGCACATATCTATAAGAAAAATTTTGAACGTCACATTTAAAAAAAAATCTTTTACTTTACAATGACAGCAAAGACGTAATGCCATCTCCCAATTCTGCAGTTTTAGGCTACCTTCACACTGAGGCGCTACAGCGCTAAAAATAGCGCCTGTAAAGAGCCTCTCCTCTCTCTCCAGTGTGAAGACCCGAGGGCTTTCACACTGGAGCGGTGCACTTGCAGGACTGTAAAAAAAAAAAGTCCTGCAAGCAGCATCTTTGGGAGCGGTGTATACACTGCTCCTAAAGCACCCTTGCCAATTGAAATCAATGGGGCAGCGCCAACAAAGCGCTGCTGCAGTGGTGCTTTGCGGGCGGTTTTAACTCTTTTTCGGCCGCTGGCAGGGGTTAAAAGTGCCCCGCTTGTGGCCGAATAGCGCTGCTAAAACGACGGTAAAAATAGCGGCGCTTTACCGCCGACGCCCGCCTGCCCCAGTGTGAAAGTAACCTTAGAAACAAGTCAACAGCTCCAATGTCTTCTGTTCTCACACGCTTATTGTAAATACAATAAAAGTGGAACTGGCCACTTTTATTTTATAGGGATAATTTTACACCCCTATTTAGAAAGCAAGCAAAGACTTATAGAAGGAAGGCGCTGAATGCGGATATTTCAGTCTGCTGTTTACTGGAAAAATCCTGAGGCTGTTTTTTTTTTTTTTTCTTGCATGGCTGCTCTGTGGTTTCGGCCTTAGCAGACGATTAACAACAAGCTATTATCCAGAGGCGAGAGCAAAGAGAGAAAGCGTGTCATGTGAAGTAGGCTGGAAAATGGATCAGTTCAATCTCTCACAGTATGATCTGGCCTTGGAAGCCAGAGGAATGCAGATTTCGGACAAAGCCTGCAAAAAGGGGGGGTTGGATGAACCGCCGGCTGACCAAGATCCCAGAAGTCCCCAGTATAACTAGCCTGACGGCATGCTGGGGCATGTCACCCTACTGCAGCCTGGGGACCTCCCATTAGAGGTTTGCTGCACTTTGGGTAGTAATGGATGTGATATTTTAACCATTTCAATACAGAGCACTTATACCCCCCTTCCTGCCCAGGCCAATTTTTTTTAGCTTTCAGCGCTCTCACACTTTGGATGACAATTGCACGGTCATGAAATGCTGTACCCAAATGAAATCTTAATCTTTTTTTTTTGAGACCAATAGAGCTTTCTTTTGGTGGTAGTTAATCACCACTGAGTTTTTCATTTGTTGCTAAACAAGTGAAAAAAGACCGAAAGTTTTGAAGGAAAAAAAAAAAAAGTATTTCCGTACGGCTCCGAATCCGAGTGTCCCCGTTGCCCCCGCACCTCTGGCCAAATGCGGTACTGCACACCCTATTAGCTTGAATTCAACACTCGCAAACCGAGTCAGAATTTAAAAAAAAAAAAGTTACCCGTCTTTCAAAAAGCTCGTTAACCACGTTACTTGTAAACCAAGGTTCCACTGTAACGGACATTTCCTATTTACACTGTGATGAGCTGTGATTGAAATGAAGAATTGCTGTCACCAGAAGAAAGCACCTTCACACGCGCACAGAGAGAGAGGGGGGGCATCATCCGAGAGTCAGATTATATCGTGAATGACGAAACGCGTCAGGGTGGAGCCATACGACGTACGTAGTCACATCAGTTAGCCCAGTAACACAGCACAGACCCTTGAAGGTTACATATGCCGAGAGCGGTAGAGGACTCTGTACGATACCTGATGTTATCTGATGTCATGTTTGTGAACATTGCCATAATCTATGTGATTTCTTGTAAGTGTACATCGTGAAGGTGGGGGGTTTGCTTTTTTAATGGTATTAAAAGTTGTTGAAAACGAGATTATGTCCGATCCTACCTTATCTTCATCTGATTAACTGAGCGATCTGAGTGGCTGTCACGAATTGGAACAGGGAAGGAAGATACCTGCAGAGACGTTCCACTGCTTTGAGATATACATGCAAAGATTAAGCTCTTATCTGGTAAGAGTTTTTTCAAGAGGGGGGTCTTCTCTGTGCACCTGTGAAGGTGCTCTCTTCTGATGACAGCAATTCTTCATTTCAAGTGACTTTATCTTAAACGATTTCAAAGGACTGGCTGTTTCTCTGCAACAATCGATGACTAACTTCTGGGATATAGATATATATATATATATATATATATATATATATATATCTATATCTATATCTATATCTATATCTATATCTATCGATAGATAGATATCTCTCTCTCTCTCTCTCTCTCTCTCTCTCTCTCTCTCTCTCTCTCTCTCTCTCTCTCTCTCTCTCTCTCTCTCTCTCTCTCTCTCTCTCCCTCTCTCCCTCTCTCTCTATATATATAATTTTTATATTTGTGTACGGACTACATATTTTAGACATATATTGAATAGATTGCTCATGCGCTGCCCTAGTCCATTGGATTTTGTTTGTTTTAAACAGCTGATCACATGCTAAAGAGCCTACAACATAGGCTCTTTACCATGATCGAAGCTGCTCGTGTACAGATGTCTATGCAAGTCGCACATGAAATCACCAAAAATGGTGTGCTGCATTGACAGCAGCAGAGTGACACAGAGATGAGCTCATCCGTGTGCTGCATCTCCTTTCACTGTCCAGTCACAGACCGGGGAACGGGCTGGAGTGAGGCTTTACAATAATAATAATCCTGGTCATTAAAGTGATTTTAAAGGATTGTGTTGTCTTTTGTTTTTTTTGTTTGTTTGTTTTAATACAAACATGCTATACTTACCTGCTGTGTGTAGTGATATTGCACAGAGCAGCCCCGATTCTCCCCTTCTGGGATCTCCCACCGGTGCTCTTCACTCTTCTTGCTCTTCTTCGAGTGTCACCATTATAAGCCACTTCCTATGGGGATTCTCCTGCGAGCTCGATCCTGAGCTTGGGCTGTGTACCTGTGTTGTTGCACAGCATGGCTTAGCCCTGCCCCCTGCTCACAGGATTTGATTGACAGCAGCAGTAGCCAATGGCTCCCACTGCTGCCACTGTGAGCACGGAGAGAGCTGCTGCAGATGGGATCAAGAGAGGACTTGGGTAAGTATACAGGGGGGGTGAGGGGGCAATACAACAGCAGAACATTTTTTACCTTAACTACTTGCCGACCGCCTACCACAGATGTACTGTGGTAGATTGGCTCTATTGCTTGTATGTGTACATAATTTTGTGCAATAGACACTGGGGGGGGGGGGGCACGTGCCACCGCCGGATGTGCGATCACGTGCTGATTGGACACAGGGAATGCCAATCAGCTAGTCTGGTGGACCCGATGTCTGCTGGCCAAATGTGATCGTTCCTAAAAGATGCAGAACAGCAATCTGCCTAATGTAAACAAGGCAGATCGCCGTTCTTACAGGGGGAGAAGATGGATATTTTCATAAGCAGCAACATGGAGCTCTGCCTTCCCACAGTCAGAGCAACCCCCACACAGTTAGAAAGCACCCCCTACAGACACACTTAACCCTTTGATCGCCCCTGGTGTTAACCCTTTCCCTGCCAATGTCATTAGTACAGTGACAGTGCATATTTTTTTTTAGCACTGATCACTGTATTGGTGTCACTGGTCCCCAAAGTGTCAAAAATGTCAGGTGTCCGACTTGTCCTCCGCAATGTCGCAGTCCCGCTAAAAATCACTGCTCGCCCCCATTACTAGTAAAAAAATAAATTAAAATGCCATAAAATATCCCATAGTTTTGTAGACATAACTTTTGTGCAAACCAATCAGTATAAGCTTTCTGGGATTTATTTTCACCAAAATATGTAAAAGAATACACAATGGCCTAAATTGATAAAGAAATTAGATTTTTCAAATTTTTTTTTTATTGGGTATGTTTTATAGCAGAAAATTTTAAAAATTGTCGCTCTCTTTTTGTTTATAGTGGGGAAAAAAAATGCAGAGGTGATCAAATGCCACCAAAAGAAAGCATCAGTTTTATTTGGGTACAGCGCCGCATGACCGCGCAATTGTCAGTTAAAGTAACGCAGTGCCGTATCGCAGAAAATGGCCTGGTTATTAAGGGGGTAAAACCCTCCGGAACTGAAGTGGTTAATGCAGGGACTCTTATTAGAGTATTATTTATTTATTTCAGGTACTTATATAGCGCCGTCAATTTACGAAGCGCTTTACATATACATTGTACATTCACATCGGTCCCTACCCTCAAGGAGCTTACACTCTAAGGTCCCTAACGCACATTCATACATACTAGGGGACAATTTAGACAGGATCCGATTAACCTACCAGCATGTCTTTGGAGTGTGGGAGGAAACCGGAGCACCCGGAGGAAACCCACACAGGCACAGGGAGAACATGCAAACTCCAGGCAGGTAGTGTCGTGGGTGGGATTCAAACCAGCGACCCTTCTTACTGCTAGGCGAAAGTGCTATCCACTACACAACTGTGCCACCCCAAAGAGTAAAATAATGTTATGCCTTTAGAACCACTTTAAATCTCGTACGCTTGAATTTGTTCAGTTATTTGAAGTTGTTTTGACTCTGCAGCTTTTATTCAAATAACACCCGGTGACTCCAAGTCCTGGTTCGGGTGCTTCCTGTTTTAGGGTGACAACTCTGTCTCCTTATAGTGTTCTTTTGTTGTCACTCTCCCACACAGGTTTCTAATGGAGACTAATGACGGTTTCAACACACATTACATAGACACTGTCCATCGTTGTCACCATCCGCAAACACACCCTGAGACTTAATCAAACCTAATGTCCTTGGTTAAAGTTTGTATATGTCCTTGGTTCACATCTATAATATAGAAACACTGGGAAAAAAAAGGGGGGGTTATAATCCAATCAATCACTGAAGCCCTTACATATCTTATCCGTTGTTTTGCATTGTCATCTTTTAGCCACTTCACCTCCGGAAGGTTTACCCCCCTTCCAGGCTTTTTTTTTTTTTTTTTGAGAAATGGCACTGCGTTACTTTAACTGACAATTGCGCAGTCGTGCGACGCTGTACCCAAAAAAAATTGATTGGTGGTATTTAAAGCGGAGGTCGCCCACCCCTTAAAGGATTAAAAGTCAGCAGCAACAAATACTGCAGCTGCTGACTTTTAACCACTTGCTTACAGGGCACTTAAACCCCCCCTCCTATCCAGACCAATTTTCAGCTTTCAGCGCTGACGCACTTTGAATGACAATTGCGCGGTCATACAACACTGTACACAAATGAAATTTTTATCATTCTTTTCCCACAAATAGAGCTTTCTTTTGGTGGTATTTGATCACCTCTGCAGCTTTTATTTTTTGTTAAAAAAATGTAAAAAGACCGAATTTAAAAAAAAATTTTTTTTTTTATATTTTGTTATAAAAAAATGTAAAACAGGTATTTTTTCTCCTTCATTGATGTACGCTGATGACACTGATGGGTGGCAGTGATGGGCACTGATGGGTGGCAATAATGGGCACTGATCAGTTACACTGATAGGCAGCACTGCTAGATGGTACTGATTGGCACTACTGGTGGGCATTGATAGCTGGCACTTGTGGGCATTTATAGGTGGCACATGTGGGCATTGATAGGTGGCACTGTGGGCACTGTTAGGTGGCAATGGCAGGTGGCACAGATATGCCTCTTCCACTTCGGGACCGATGTCCCTTGCAGCTGAGCCGGTGTTCGGCTTTTTTTCTACTCACGCGATCTTTTGTTTACATCATGTGGCTGGGACCGGCCTCTTACTCGGATCGGTGATCACCCAGGTCTCAGTGACTCGGTGATCACAGCGCGCCTGACGCATGCACAGGGGAGGCCATAATATAACGGCCTCCCGGAAATTCAGGTCCGCGCTGTGGCTGTCATTCGGCCATAGCACGGATGTCAAGTGGTTAATATATGGACACTTACCTGTCCAGAGAGCCCGCAATGTCGGCACCCCAGCCGAGCTTCCCCTTCCCCCTGAAAGGTGCCAAATGTGGCATCGGGGGGCAGGTTGGGAAGAGGAGTAAGTGGAAGTTCGGCTTTTAATCACCTGCTTTTTTTTTTTATACAAAAAAAACCCCCCAAAAAAATATTGTTTGCTTTCTGCTATAAATCATATTAAAAAAAAAAAGTTAAAAATCAAATTTCTTCATCAATTTAGGCCAATATATATTCTGCTACATATTTTTGTTAAAAAAAAAAATCCCAATAAGCATATGATTGGTTAGCACAAAGGTTATAGCATCTACAAACTATAGGATATATATATATATATATATATATATATATATATATATATATATATATATATATATATATATATATATATATATATATATATATATATATATATATATATATATATATATAATCTATATATCATACATATATATTTATTTGTTTTTTTTACTAGTAACGGTGGCGAGCAGCGACTTACAGCAGGACTGCAATACTGCAGCGGACAAATCGGACACCTAACTTTTGACTTTGACACTTTTTTGGGGACCAGTGACACTGATACCGTGATTAGTGCTGAAAATATGCACTTTTTACTGTACTAATGACATTGGCAGGGAAGTAGTTAACAAGGGCGATCAAAGGGTTAACTGTGTGCCTAGCCAGTGTTTTAGTGTAGTGGGGGAGGGGCTTTTACTAGTGGAAGATATAGAGCAGTGTGTTTTTGCTTTACAGGAACACAGGATCCATGTCTTCTGTACTGACAGAATGACAGTCTGCCTTGTTACATATTCTAAAAGAAGACTGGCATTGTGTCAATGTACCGAACGATCAGCAGGTGCCGGCGGACATCGGGACTGCGGGACCCGCTGTGTAAAATCACAGGGGGGAGCAAGCGGCACGCACTCGTGCTCAAAACCCAGAAGTACAGAATTGCGTGTATATATGTGATTCTGCACAGCGCGGCCATCCTGTAGCAGTAAATCTGCTATGGGGCGGCCGGCAAGTGGTTAAGGTCACTTTTGCCGTAAAAGCAAAGAAGCATAAAAAATCTCTGTAGTGTATTAATGTTTTTACTAAACAAAACAGTGCAGCACATACAATTGTAGGGAAAAAAATGTTCACAGCATACAAAGTATCGCAAAATATGCATACAGTATACACATGCCCAAACACTCTATCCTTTCCAGCGAATTCGCACAGACTATGCTACAAGGATACTAAACAGCTACTTTAAATTGGGTTTCCCTGGTGATGGAGTCCTTTTGCTGCTTCTTCCTTCTCAGAGCCCTCCAGAACTACTAGTGCTGCTACTTTGTCTTAAGGACATGGTTGTCCAAGTCCTCCTTCATCTCCACCCTACTTCCTGTGGCATCACTTCCTGTCCTGAGCGCATGAACCAGTCCAATAAGTTCATTAGCATTGAATTAGCATTGAATCAAATGTTATACATATATATCTATAAACCTCACCAAAGTAGCCACAGCAACACATCCGTAGATCAACCTTTTTATTTTTGTGTGATTTCAGGCGCGGTTGGAGTTTAATGAACAACTTGCAGAATATACCACCTGAACAGAAGTCCCTTTTCCTATCAGAAGTAGCTGACTTTAAGCAGTGATGATGGAGCATTACCATACCATCAAGCCCCTTGGTAAGCACCCCAAGTTTTTTTGTTTTTTTTCTTCCATACTGGTATCTGATCATTAGAGATGGTTAGGCTAAGATATGTTTCTTCTTGCAGAATGTACTGTGGTGGGGCCAGGGGTGGTGGTAAAGGTAGAGGAGGAAGAAATCTACAATCCTCAGAATAACCAGATTCCAATGACCAATGCAGGTAAGTAATTTCTGCTATCAGGAATCGTATATATCTAAATAATCTGGTGATGTAGAAAAACAAGAGTGAGCACCATTTCAAAGGGATGCTGTCACCTGCCCATTAGTGAAAGTGCCTACAGATAGCCAACCCTGCCCAGCAAAGTATGCCCCCCCCCCCCCCCCCCCCAATCCATGCTCTCTCACCCCAATGCAGGAATCTGCCCTAAGTATGCTGTAGTGTAAGAACCTCCACAGTTAGATGACATCATTGCCATCCCCCCCAGCAGTTGGCTGCTCAGGTCCAAGCACTGGTCATGTTTACCCACATTCAGTGGAACCTTGGATTTCGAGCATAATCCGTTCCAGGAGAATGCTTGTAATCCAAAGCACTCGCATATCAAAGCGAGTTTCCCCATAGAAGTCAATAGAAACTAAGATAATTTGTTCCGCATTGACTTCTATTACATACAATACTGCATGTGGCCAGAGGTGGGGGGGGCGCCGGAGAGCCCCGGAAATACTCGGGGATAGCTCGGCTGAACTCGGAAACACTCGGGAACGGAGTACTTCCGAGTATTTCCGAACGGCTCCGAACCATTCCGAATGTCACCGGTGCCCCCCACACCTCTGGCCAAATGTGTTACTGCACACCCCATTAACTTTAATTCTGCTCATTTTGAGAGACAACACTCGAAAACCGAGTCAGCATTTAAAAAAAAAAGTTGCTCGTCTTTCAAATCGCTCGTTACCTGCGTTACTCGTAAACCAAGGTTCCACTGTATTTGGTAGCGGGGTTGGGAGATTTTCTCAAAAAAGAAAATCTGCGATTTTTTTCTTTAAAAAAACTCGATTCACGATTCGAGTCGAGTTTTTTTTTTTTCACCGCACGGACTAGGCCAAAGCCGTGGCCTCGCCTAAAAACTCCTGCCCGCAGCTCCTCAGGACCGGCGCGGTGTCAGCGCCGGTCCTGGTGAAAAAAAAAAATCTAAAAAAATTTGGTTTGCTGAAATTTTGAATCGATTTGACCTCTCAACTGGATTCAAGATTTAGATCGATTTTTTCCACAGCCCTACTTGGTAGCCCTGCCTGCTCCATTAGAACCTTAGATGGGGCTCTAGTGGGAAGCAAAGTCACTTTGTCCTGAATAGAAAGTAACCCAGTCACTCTTAAACTTCTGGCAATACATAGCCTTTTACGAGAAACCCATCCTATGCATCGCATATTTGCACAATCTCGTGCTTTAGTCATTCCTTTGGTCAGGCTTTAAAGGAGTGGTAAAGTCTCATGGTTTTTTCACCTTAATGCATTCTTTGCATTAAGGTGAAAAACCTTTTGTGGTGCAGCAGCGCCCCCTTTTTACTTACCTGAACCCGATCATTCCAGAGAACGAGCACAGCAGCTCCAGCCACTGTCTCGGGTCCTCATTGGATAGATTGATAGCAGCGAGAGCCATTGGCTCCCGTTGCTGTCAATCAAATCCAGTGACACAGGGGGCGGCGCAGAGTCCTGCTCTCTGTGTCAATGTATGCAGCAGTAGGACACGGGAGCACGCCTGCTTGGGTGCCCCTATGGAAAGCGGCTCTCCGTGGGGGCACTCGATGTGGGGGGGAGCCAGGAGCGCCGCTGGGTTACCCCAGAAGAGGAGGATCGGGGCCACTCTGTGCAGAACATGTTTTGTTTTTGTTTTTTTGTTTTGTTTTTTTAACACGAACCTTTACAACCCCTTTTAAAAAGAACACGCTCAGTCTGTGAAACCTGTAGCTTGAAACGCTTCCCATCTCTCTTTCTATTTAAGGTGGTAATCGTATAAAGTGTGAAGTGGACATCAAGGCTGAACAGAGTGAAGAAACCTATACCCGAAGAAAACGGAAGTCTGATCGTAGGAAACGCATCCTTGAAAATCACATTGGTAATATTTGTGTATTTTTTTCGGAGGCCCGTGTATTATGCTGTCTTGTGGTCAGGAACTGTTGCATATTTTGTTGCCCTGAGACTTGAATATCTAATCTACTAATGCACAATAGATATTACTTTTGATGGTATTGGACAATCCTTTAAGTGACTGCGCCTGTATTAAAATGTTTAGAAGCTGGCCTCCCTGTATGGCCCCTTTTATATGATGAATAGGTCCACCTGTCAGTTTTTCAAATGTGCCTGTTCAGAAGGTCCATGCATTTTTATGGACTGGCGGGTGTAAACGGGCTTGTGTCCGTTTGTGTATTTAACCACTTAGAGACTGCCCACCGCATATATATACTGCGGCAGGGTCGGCTCTATTGCACAAAACGACATACCTGTACGTCGTTATGTGCTTGAGATAACTATGTTCGCTGGCCACCCGCGATCACGCCACAGAGAGGCAGATCGCCGTTCTAACAGGGGAGAAGACTGAGATCGTCTGTTCCTAGTAATCAGGAACAGCGATCTCCGTGTTATCCCAGTCAATCTACCCCCCCACACACACACAGTTAAAAAACACATTTAACCCCTTGATCGCCCCCTAGTGTTGACCCCTTCCCTGCCAGTGACATTTATACGGTGATCAGTGCATTATTATTTTTTTTAGTGCTGATCACTGTATTGGTGTCACTGTTCCCCAAAAAGTATCACTTGGGGTCAGATTTGTCCGCCGCAATGTCGCAGTCCCGCTAAAAAACGCTGATCGCCACCATTACCAGTAAAAACAATTTTCAAAAAGTCCATAAATCTAACCCATAGTTTGTAGACGCGATCAATTTTGCACAAACCAATAATAATCAATAAACGCTTATTGGGATTATTTTTTTTTTGTCAAAATATGTAGCAGAATACATATTTGCAAAGAAATTTGATTTTTTTTTTTTAAATTTATTTTTTATTGGATATGCATTATAGCAGAAAGTAAGGAATATTGTTTTTTTTATTCAAAATTGCTGCATTTTTTTTTGTTTATAGCGCAAAAATAAAAACCGCAGAGGTGTTCAAATACTGTACCTCCAAAAGAAAGTTTTACTTGTGGGAAAAAAAGGACATCAATTTTATTTGGGTACAGCGTCGCACGACCGCGCAATTGTCAGTTAAAATAATGCAGTGCCGTATCGCAAAAAATGGCCTGGTAAATCCCTCCGGGGCTGAAGTGGTTAAAACGCGCAGCTGACGTGTGTTTTGATTGATTTCAGTAGAGAGCACATCTGGAGAAAAACGTATAAGTGTGTGAATAGGACAGGCAGAGGGATGGGCAGCACTGGGTGCCAATTAATCGTACTACAGTGCATATGGGCTGGGCAGGAATATTTTGTCAGGAAGAGAGAACAAAGTGAGCCAAGGGAGGATTTCACCAATGATGCTTTCCCTTTGCTGTCCATTCACAGGCTGGGGGCAGGGAGTGACCAGGCTACATTTTCTTAAATACAGTAGGCAAAAGTAAGGTCACCAGCCTTTCTCTCTTGTCTGGTTTAGTTAGAAAAGGACAAAAAAAACAAACCCTTTTGGACTGAAAAAACTTCCATATACAGTATGTATTTCAAGCAATATACTTTATTTACTAGGAGTTCACTTTTCTTTTTTTTTTTTTTTTTTTTACCCACCCAGAGCTTTTTCTTTGTATATTTTAGGGCCTGGTAATCCAAAACCAGAAGTTGTAATCAAGACTGAAGATGATCACAACGACTCTTACATGAGGAATGATAAATCCGTGAAACATGACCAAAGTCCCAGAGCAGGTAATGGGCTGCCATTGCACATAAAGAGAAATAAAGTAACAGAAACTTTAAAAAGCGTCATTTTTACGTACAGTTAAGCCTATAATAAGGCTTACCTGAGGTCAAATGAATATCTCCTAAACGTGCTCCGTTTAGAAGATATTTACCCTGCATGCAGCCACTGACGTAAGCGGCGCATGCGCCCTGAAGGTCCAGTGGATCGCGCCGCAACTTCAGAGCTCCTTGCCGGAATGGAGGACCCCCCCGCATGCATGCCACTCACAGCGCTGGAGCCAGCGAACCCAGAAGAAACGCTGAGGGAACATGTCAGCCCCCTCAACGGTGACTGGGTGCGCTGCGGGGGCCTCGTTCTAAGGTAAGTATTAGTAGATGCATACTAGCACATTATGTTATTGTCTTGCAGGGTTTTTTTTTCTTTTTTTTTTTTTTTCAGTGGTTTACTACCACGTTAAGTCTAGAAAGCCTAATAGAATGTTTTTTGTTTTGTTTGTTTTTTAGGCTATTATTATTATTATTATTATTATTATAATACAGAATTTATATAGTGCTTTGAGATGTAAAATCTGAATTACAGACACCTCCAAATACATGGGCAGGTAGACTAAAATATTCTAATAGAGAATCTGCGATCAGTGTTAAAGCGGGGTCACCCACACCGCCAAAAAAAAAAAATATTAAAAGCCAGCAGCTTCAAATACTGCAGCTGCTGACTTTTAATACATGGCCACTTACCTGTCCCGGGGTACAGCGAAGTCGGCAGGCGACGCCGAGAACCCGCTCGGTTCTCGGCAGCTGCCGCCGCCATCCTAGGTGAGGGAATCAGTAGTGAAGCGTTGCGGCTTCACTTCCCGGTTCCCTACTGCGCATGCGCGAGTCGCGCTGTGCGTCCCAAGTGGTCCCCGCTCTCTCCTGGGAGCTGTTTGTTCCCAGGAGACAGCGCGGTGGGGACGGGAAGAGGCGTAGACTCCCAGGCGGTCCCCGAGTTACAAACATCTGACTTACAAACGACTCCTACTTACAAACGGAAGGAGACAACGGGAAGTGAGATGAAATCTACCCCTAGGAAGGGAAATTCTCTCCTGTAAGAGTTATTATGGGGAAAAAGGTGTCTCCACTCATGCTTTATCACCAATCCTTGTTTCCACAACAACCCAAATTTTTCAAAATCCAGTTGTCATTGGGACATAAAGTGAGGTGAAATCTTGTGAAGAGGAGCACAGACAGCAAAACAAATGTCACAGGGTGATAACCCTTCCCTATGTTATCCAAAAAGCTTAAAAATTGTTTTTTTGGCTGGAGCTACACTTAAAAAATGTACCTGTTCCAAATTACAAACAGATTCAACTTAAGAACAAACCTACAGTCCCTGTCTTGTTTGTAACCCGGGGACCGCCTGTACTTACCTGAGCCCTCATTTGATCCAGCCCGGTGCCCATCTGCAGCTCTTCTCCCCCCTCACTCCCTGGCCTTTGCTGAGGCAGCGGATGCCATTGGCTCCCACTGTTGTCAATTAAAGCCAGTAAAGGATGCATCTGTTTATATCGGTCAGCCATGATCTATGTAGCTTTGTTCGCTGTAATAACTCCTGATTCTGACCGCTATTTCGCTTCTCTTGCCTAAATATGTCATTTGATGTGTAGGTACTATATTTCATTTTTTCACTTTTGTTTCAGCTTTGCTGTATTGTGAAAAATTTGAATACAAATGTATTTATAAAAAAAAATTAAAAAGCCAGTGACAAGGGAGCAGGGCCGCATCTGTAGACACGGACAGTGAGGCTCGGGAGTGGGCCTGCACAAAGTGCCCCCCATAGAAAGCGGCTTTCTATGGAGGCACTCACCAGACAGGAGAAGTCA